>JAHREE010000340.1:2395551-2618734 GCA_033628505.1 Tringa tobata
GAAGCACAGAAGACAGATGGTAAATGACACCTTTATGTCAGCACAGTCTAAATAACTCTTAGAGAAACTTGTAGAAGTAGTTTGTTTTTCAGGTTCTTCTGTGTTTGGCCGTATAAGGCCAGATACTTAAACTTATAAACTGCTTGTTTATATTGCTTTACAGGCACTTCACTGGCTGAAATGCTTTTGAATTCTAAATGTCAGTTAGTTTCTATTCTAAATGTCAGACTCCCATCTTCTGTGTGTGACAGAGCATGGTTTTGTTTAATACATGCAAAATTAGGAAAAGATGATGATTTATGAATGGAGAAAAGAAAACTGCATCTGAGTTTTGAGGCTATTCAGCTGAAAACAGTACTCAAGACATTTTTCATCTTAGATTGTTTTATATTTGTATGGACAGTCTTTATGTGGTGATAACCTTCTGTGTATGGAAACTGAACTCAGCTTGACTAGACCCTGGATAACCTGATCTGGCTGCTTACAACAAAAGGTCCCCAGAAGTCCTTCTCTGGAGACCTCCAAAGGTCTCCATATAAAAGCATCCAGTCTAGATGTTTATATGACTCTATGAAAGTCTCTGGCTACCTTGATGGTCGCTTCCTGAATGCTTTTTGACACAAAATCTAAATAGGAGTTTCTAGGGACATAAATAAACCCACCATAAATAAAAGATAGACTTATGGAAATGTAACAGTTACACCTGTTTGCTTTTGTTTGCGTAACACACCTTTATCTTCCAATGTGACTGTAATCAGATTGTTGTTCCCTGAGACTGATTTGAATACTCACATATGCATTTCCTCTACTGATTTTTCACATGCACTATATTGATACCAGCTCGTCATTTGGAAAATATTTTGGGTCTGCTCACTGTAATAACGCTTTTTTTGTTCGAAATAAGAAGGTGAGAAATTTCAGTGGGGTAAGATTTCTCTTTAAGGTCTAAAATTGTCAGCTTTATGCTAGAGAAGCTATTATTTCTTGTTCTCCTTAATGACAAGTATGCAGATAACACTTCATGGCCCATGTCACAACAGTAGCAAAGTTTCAGTATGAGTTCTGTTTTCTGGTAGTGTTGTTTTGACTCTTGCCCTCATTTTTGAAACTTGATTGATGACAAGATCAACAAGGGTACTTATTTCGTGTGTCAGATTCAACTCTCTTTACCATAAGGCAGTTCAAAATATGCTCAGATTGATGGTAGTCTACTGTCAGTCACTCATTCTGGGGACTAGGCTCTCTGATCTCTCAAATACTAGTTTATTTTTGAACTGATGAGTCTAATAGTTGTCTAACCTGTTGTTAAAGTTGAAGAGAAACAAAAGATTCCCGTTGTTACAGGCTACTGGCAGACCTATTGCAAAAAGTGAGATAAGATATGGAGGACTGATATACCTACTCCCTGGTTGCTTTGGGTCTTTCAGTTCTGTAGTGTTAGTAGCTGAGAAACACCTAAAACTTTTATTGCTTTTGAGCTCTTTCAAGTCTCCATGTTGATTTTTCTCTTCTTCACTGCTCTCACAACTGGTTGCATGAGTGCTGTTTTTTGATTTTAATGGGAGCAGAAATGAGTTTTGGCTCATTTTATAAAATCTATTCAGGATTCAAGATCGTGCCAGTTGTAGCTGAAAGTAGCCAGTAGATCCAAACAAGGGGCCCAAAAGGAGGGGAAGTGTCTTTGATATTTGTAGTGTGGGCCTTATTTCCCCAGATCACCTGTTCTATACAACTTGAGTAAAAACTTATTTTGATTTTACTATACTTCAGCTTAGAAATCTAAACCACGTATAAATATTAGCAAGTCAAAAGTATGGTAGCAGGTGCAAATATCTTGTAGAATCCTTTTAGCTAATTTGAAGTAATGAGGCCAGGTTGAACCATTGCTTGTGCAGGAATAACTAAAATGTTGCTTAGGTTGTTGCCCGTTATTTCTCTACAAAACAGTGAATTTATTTCATAGAGAACAAGAAGTTAAATTTTACTTACACGCAGGATGCGTTTTTAGTGTATTTCCAGATGCTGTTATGGTCGGTGGGAAAGTGAACATAAATCCTTTGAAAAGGAGTTCTTTATAACTTTTTGTTTTTCTATAAGCCTGAAATAGGGAATTTGGTGATATATGGAACTTGGGAAACATGGTGATAAATTGAAAAGAACTTAGTGAAATATTTTGAGGATGTGTATTAAGTTATCTAAAGGGATACTTAAAATGTTAATGGTATATTAAAGTTCTTCTGACTACTACTGTGTAATATTTCACATGGAATGATTTTGAGGTGTACAAGTGTGATTACAGTTTTGGTCAACTACAGACTAGATTGAATCATGGCCATTAATCCTGTAGCCTTAACAATAAATAGTAAATATGTGTTCTTTCTAAACCGTTTTATGCCCTTTCTAAAGTTTTTCTTTAGCTCTGTAGGTTCTTACCAGCTTTTGACCATTTTATATATGATTTCATTTCTTTTAAAGTTAAGAATACTGATACTTCATTTTCATTTCTATGCTTTTTTTTTCTCCTGACTTAAGAGATGCTAACAGGCAAAAAAAAACCAAACATAAAAACAATTCAGGAACCCTGTTTATGTTTAGACTTAAGCTCTGTTGTGTTATTTCAAAGTGTAAGTGACTTAGTTTTGGCTATAAATTTTTTTTTTTTTGAATAATGACAGTCTTTGAGTATCAGCAGTTTTGTATAGGCAATTTGCCAGTATTTAAGGATAAAGGTTTGGTTTCCTTAGCAAAAAATTACTTGGTATTTCGATTTCCACAAGATTTCTGTTGTTTGGGGTAAAGGCCAGGAACATCCTTTTCTTAAATTTCTGTTAAAATACCTGGGAACTGTTTTAACTTGGTATGGGATACAGAATTCCACCCTACCCACTGCCAGCTGGCTTGTCTTAAATGCAATTTTTTAGTTTTCCCTCCAGAATTCAGCAGCTTTTATTTGGAGAGGATCAAGTTCAACAGTCTTGTCAAAAAAACCAAAACCCAAACCTAAACAGTTCTATCAATCAGTTGTTGAATCAATAGCTCTATGATGGCAGAGGAGATTATTCTATCAAGAGAAATAGATCTGAAGAAGTCAAAACATCTAAAACAAAGATTTATCTGTCATGTCACAGATTAAGAGCTTTCTTTTTTGATTATCTGATGTCACTCCAGCCATCATCTGCTTACAGACATGTGCCATTTCTCAGTGATTATGGGAGTCCTGGGCACATGAATATCCAGAAGTGTGTGGACAAGAGAAAGCTGTTTGATACAGCCCCTTGAAGTAAATTTCTTTTACCAAAGATTCTGAAACAAATGTAGTGAAAAATGTGTGTTCTTTTATAAACAATTAACTAGTTAGAACTTTAAATTTTTATAGCACATGGAGTTCACTTAGTACTGCAGGATGTCTGAAAGGCAATGAATCTGAAGTGTGGTGAAGTTTACTTGTGTTAAGCTCATTAAGGGCCAACTGAGGAAAGGGCTACAGAAGGACCTTTCAAGGCAATGCATCAGGATGGGGAGAAAGATTTTTAAACTTTGCAGGGAGTGGTAGGCCCTGGGCTGACAATTTCTTGTAAAGATGAAATTTTGATGTTTTTGCAGAAAACTGCTTTAATAAGGCTTTCTTGATTTTTCTACTAAGAATTAATGTCGAACCAAATTTCAGACATTATTAGCAATAAAGAGCAGAAATAAAAACATAATGTAAAAATCCATGTACATCCCCCATTGTGAACAGTGAGTACAATTTTGCCTCCTACATCAGAAGAAAGTTATAATATGTATGAAAGAAGAATTGGGAAGGATGATAAAGAGTGGTCAAACATACGGAATTACTTCTGTGTGAAGAATGAATGATACTTTAACCTGGAGAAGAAAATGAGGCAGTATATGATCTAGGTCTGTGTCGTCATAAGCAGTATATGGAGAGGTCAGATATCAGAATGACAAGAAATTAATTACTCCCTGAACTGAAAAATCATCAGATAGTATGTTCAAATTAAACTTGATGCTCATTTAAGCTCTGAAATGCCACTGCACAGGATGCAGGATGCTAAAAGCTTATGGTCTCAAATATCTAAAAAAACTAGCAAACAATATTTAATTGAGAACTAGTAAATATAAAAGCATCATCTCTGACTTACACGGTGCCTGACTCAACTTCCTTATGGACCTGCTCTCAGCTGAGAGTTGTAAGACAGATGCATTCAGATTCTGCTCTGACAGTTGATGGCCTGAAGAAACGGGAAATGCTTAATGGCAAGCTAGAGATCACTTTCTAGTTAGCTTATTAATCATTCTTTGGAAGTTTGATTGCCTTTTGAACAGACCAGGGATATGACTCCTTTTAGGATATGGGTAGATACGCTTAACTGTCATACTTGCTGTGGTGCTTGTCTGATCATGTGGTGACCTGCCTTCCTGCCCCCAGTATTTTTTTTTCCTGAATCCTCAAATTGAGGATGAAGTTGCCAGATTTTTCACATTTCCAGCTGAAGAGGATAGACTTGCTGACACTTTATATGCTCATTGCTCAGACTTGTCTTCTGGTTCTATAGCAGCAAAACCAAAGTTTTCCTCTGTCTCTTTTTTCAGCACATAGTTGAGGCTAACTGTAATGACTGGCTGTTTTTAGTTTTTTGATGGTTGAAGGATCACTTTTAGTATTTTGACCTCATTTAATGTAGATGTTGTGTGCGTATATAATTGAGATTCAGATGTATACTTACTGAACTAAAGAATTTTGCTGCACAAGAATGTGACAAGATGGCATATTTACTTGAAGGACCACTTGCCCAAAAGATAAACCTATTCTGCGTTTTTTTTAGTTTCACATTGTTGACTTTCATAAATAGCTTCTGGTAGATGCTTTAGCAACATATATCAATAAATAAAGTTTGGACAGTTGTGTCTCTTAAGAATGAGAGCTCAGCTTGCGTTCTCTTTTCCTGTTCTTGAATATTTTACTACTGGTAGTTTGAGGATAGCACTTGGCACATTTGTCTTGAGAGTCTAGAAGTTGCATGTTGAAGGTTGATTAGGTTGCTGTAAGACACTTTACAAATAAAAAACAGTTTAAGGGTTTTCTACCACCTTGCAGTTAACCTTAATTATTCCTCAATACTAGTCTTCACCAGTTTGGTTTTCCTGTATGCTCACTGTCTCTTCTAATTATAATTTGATAGTGGAATGTTGCTTATGGAACTTACTGAAAGGCTGAAGGGGAATCTGATCAATGCTTATAAATACTTCAAGGGTGGGTGTCAGGAGGATGGGGCCAGTCTTTTTTCATTGGTGCCCAGTGACAGGACAAGAGGTAACGGGCACAAACTTGAACATAGGAAGTTCCATCTAAGCATGAGGAGGAACTTCTTTACTTTGAGAGTGGCAGAGCATTGGAACAGGCTGCCTGGAGAGGTGGTGGAGTCTCTGTTTCTGGAGACATTCAAAACCTGCCTGGATATGTTCCTGTGTGACCTGATGTGGCAGGGGGGTTGGACTAGGTGATCTCCAGAGGTCCCTTCCAACCCCATATCATTCTATGATTCTGTGAATTATGCCTTGAAAATGACTGTTTTGGTTGTGTGCACACAATTGTAATGATGGCTTGGTGTTCTGATATTTCTTTCTACTCCAGACTTGTTTGGAAATATAGGTTAGTAAAGTAGCTGCATATATTTCATAATCTAAGCAGTTGCCTCAAATGTTAGCTTTGAGCTGTTCCTGTTTGTGCACTTATGGTAGACAAAATGATGTATTAGCCTTTGTTAAAGGCAGTCAGTTGTCTGTCTTTATTGCTGTCAGACATCAGAAAAGGTTGCTTGCATTTAAGTTATAAGTATTTGAGAAGTCTGTTTAAATTTCATCTTTTGAAACTCTTGTAGCTATTTTAAATACATACCTATTTTAAGCACATACACATTAAACCAACATACTGTATGCCATTGAGTGATAGGGATGCCTGTTCTAGCTTATGGTGTGGTAGATTTACTTAGGCTGCAGTTTCTCTTCCAAGTTGTTGGAGATTCCCTCCAAAGAAAGTGTCATGCTTATGTTCCTGATCATGTAATTGTTTTGCCTTGGTCTGAATGTGAGGTATGGTAGGAGCCGTGTAGCCCTACAGACTAGTAGGATTTGCAGGCTCCTTCTAAACTATAGCTAGTTTACCTGTAGCTGAGTGAGATTATGAGCAGAGCAGACTTGTGCTTTATATGTATTGGCTCATATGATCACAGCCTTACACTTCTCCATGATGTTTCTGGAAGTCTTACTGAGATCTCACCCAGTCATGCTCTTGGTAAGATCCTCCAAAATAGACACGACTGTCATAATTAGTATTTAATGTGGAAGGTCTCTGTTTTTATACGGGTGATGCATAGTGTGTGTATTTCATACTGAGATCCAAGGGTTTTAAGGATGCTTTGAAATCTACACCATTTCATTTGCAGGACATTTACTTCAGAAAACACTTATTAAGCTGTTAGTGCCATTGGACTTGCACAGCTAAAATTAGACAAGCATGAAAAAAACAGCTGCTTCAAGCAGCGTTTTGTGGGAATGGCTTTTATGTTGAGGAAACACCGCTGTTAATATATGCTTTGTTTCAGTTGTTTGTGTGCCTAAACTGAGTGCTTATCTTGTGTTTTTTAGCAGCACAGTGGAATGAAGTTTTCTATGAAAGGAACTCATAACCAAGGCAACAGCTACAGCCCCGTCAGCAGTGGAGGCATGAGGCAACCAGTTGGTAACCGAGGACACCACCAATACAATCGTAGTATGTGGAGAAGAAAAAAACACAGAGACAGTTTGCCCATTAGTCTGAGCAGATAATGGCAGATGCCAAAATGACCTTCCCTGTTCAGACAAACTGAGCGAGTGCCACTCGACTTGAGGGATGGAGACCAGCGTCCAGCACATCGTTTTATTGGTGTTGCCAAATATCTGCAGCTGACTTCTTTGCATGTTTCTTTGTGTGGTGGTTCAGTCCATCTTCAAGAAGTAGTTGTGCTTATCTGTGAAGCCTTATTAAATGTGGAAATTTGTTTTCTGCCTTCCCACAATGGTTCATACAGTGCCGAAGCAGCTCTGACAATAGAACTGCAAGGACATTTACGAATGCTGTGGCTTTTTTTGCTGTGGCTACATCGGTTCCTTTGTGGGTTCTGTTTTCTTTTATTTTAGAAGTGAATGAAACTTCAGCCCCTTGGAATTTTTTTCTTTGCAGCAAATCAAGTTGGGAATTCATAAAAGTAAATTTGCTGCTCTCCTGTTTTTGTTTCAAAGTTCAGATTTTCTTTTTCTCTGTAAATATTGGAAGTATAATTTGTGCAATAACTTGGAATTTTTAATTTAATTTCATATCGTCACATAAGTTATATTTAAGGGGAAGAGGTTTTTTTAATTTACAGATCCTTTCCCAGGTTGCATTATCTAAGTTGGGTTCATAGTTTTGGCAGGTTGTCTGAGCAGTGTTACAAACATGACATTTGGTAATATTTGAGGCTTCTTGATTCACAATGAAAGTGCGATTTGGCTTACGGTTTTAAGAAGGTATTAAGCTCCAAAGCATTTTGACCCTGTGTTTTTTAGCTCATTGTCTGGCCTCTATCAGTCGTCTTGCTCTGACCAATGAGTTTTAATTTTATTCCTTTAACTAGACAACAAATCCAGCGTTTGTAGTACCAGAAGTAAAACTTTTGAAAGGGAGGGGAAAAAGGTTGGTTCAAGTCCTGATGTGAAATTAAAAAGCTGTGAGCTACACGTTTTGATGCATTTTAGTAACGTAACCTGTTAATGTTTGGGTTCAAACAATATTATTGAACAGAGGTACCCGGCTTAAGGAATGTGGAGAAAGGAAATATGTTGATTCCATTAAGGAATCTGTATAGCAGTATGCATTAGTTCTGTTAAGAGCAAATATATAAAAAGTACTTCAGCTGCTCTAAGCATTACGAGAAGTATCTTTTAATGTATTGCAGGAGAGCACAGCCCAGTGTTGTACACAGTATGAGTGGCTGGCACTTAATTTACAGATGCATACAGGTATACTATGCAAGTGTGTATTGCCATGACAAACACTGTCTTTAACTTTTTGAAAAATGTACATCCTGCCTAACCCTGAGTTTTTAAAGCACCACAGTTGTCCTGGGAGTAGGTCACATCTCATGCCCTCTGACTTCCCTTTTTTTTTTTTTTTAAAATGAGAGTTCTAAAGCTATACAGAAAACTACAGATCAGTTATATAAGTCCACTAGCAGAGGAAGCTGAAGAATCCTGTTAACAGGACATCTATACTGTGTACAGATATAGAAGGTTTTAAAACTGATACCTGAATATTAAAATGAGGTGTCAAGCATGAAGCTTTTTAATACGCTGTATGCCTTTGGAGCAGAAGTAGTTCATGTTATTACTGAATCTGTCAAACACAAACAGGTCCTTGAGGGGAGAGAGGGCAACATTCCAAAGTAGAGTAGTGCATATCTGTTTGCAAAAAGTTTGTCTTAATGCTCCAGACTCATCACAATTTAAAAAAAAAAAATTTTAAAAATTGTGAGCTGATTCATAAATAATATCTAAGGGCTGTTACATGAGCCTGTACTGCTTAGTCTTCACACACTAGCAATATTGAGCATAACTACATTAAAGAGCCTTCAAAGGCTTTAGTTGGTGTCTTATACTAGCATCCATTTTAAAGCAAAATTCATTTGAAAAGTGGTATCATGTAACACTTCAGTCATGGTGAACCAAATAAATTGGCCTGGCTATCACTGTGGTTATGTGCTACAGGTTTAAAAAAATCACGTTTAAATTTTTTGTGTGGACAACTATGTGGAAGCTAAAATTGACATATTTTTATGTAAAGTTTTCTATTCTTTGATTTTTAATAAACTTTGGACACCAGTCACTCTTCTGTACCTTTTTATGGGAAATTCAATGGATGAAGTAATACTTGACCTTATCCCCTTGGTTGATGTACACTTTGAACATCTGCTTTAAATTGTTCATGCTAAATATCTTCAGGATGAGCTTCAAAGGTAGGTGGATGCCCTCTGCAAGTGTTTGTAAAGGGAGTAATGAACACGGCTGTTGGATTCGTAGTTGTGGATTTGATCCCCTGATAATATGAGAGAGCAAAGGAGTGGGAGGTAGTTCCCAACACTATTCTTAAAAAGGAGATTGACTAATTGATCCCTTGGGATACCTTAAGTTTCTATATAGTTTTTTAGTCCCTCCCTGTAGTTTCTAACTTCCTTTCAAAATCTCTGTCCGGTTTTCATCCTCCTCAAGGATTGGACATACCTTGTCTTTTTCTGTTGATTTCTCTTAATCAGAGATACCGATCAGGTGCTGATTTTGCCTTGTACTTATGTATGTAGACTATTTTGAAAAGTAGATGTAGTGCCAAAAGGATTTTGGAAACGGCCTTAGAAAGAAGGGAGGCCTGAAAAGAAAGTCAAGATTCTGCCTAGAGGAAAGATCCTGCAGACCAGGAAGATGAGCGGAGAAAAACACCAAGGTCTGGCCAGGGACCTTGGCAGATGCTGCCTCACGCTGGTGAGTAGCTGTACAGCATGAAGGGACATGGTTTTCTGCCTGACCTTCGCACCCCAGCTGCAAGCCTCCCTGCTGGGAAGGGAGTTGAAATCCTAGCAAATGCCATACTTTGAGAGGGGTGAGTGGATGCCTACGTGAAACGATCACCCAGAACAAAAATTCTAGCCTTGTTGGTTTGTAAATAAACCCTAGCATTCAGACCCAGTACAGGTTGTTTACCTGAATTCACCTGCAACAGAAAATGCTGTCAGAATCACAATACTGACCATTTACTGAACCTCAGGTTCACAGCCAGAAGACTGTTGCAGCTGACCTTTCCCAAAACCATCTTCAGATGGTATTGTGCCTTCTTTTAATTTTAATTTACTGTATCAAATTTGGTTTGATTTTTTTTAATTTCCAACAGATGGCATAAGTTTCAGTCCTGGAGATGCCTGATTCGGATGACAGAAGTCCTTCATTTGTTCTTGGCAGAAGGAGATCACTTAAGGAAACCTATGGAGAGCTTGGTGCCTGCAAGAGATCTAGTGGGCAAAATGTTTTTAACTTTTTAACCAAGGATTATTACTAGAAGATCAGCCATATATTGCTGTTGTAATTGGTCAAAGTAATGGGCTGCAGTTGTGTTTCAGTGAAAGGATTGTGGGCATGCATCTTGTAGAACATCTTTGTACCTGAAACATGCAAAATTGCTGCCTAAAGCTCTGGTCACATTTCTCAGTGTTTGCTGCTTCAAAAGTTTTGGGACAAAATGTTGCTTATGGGAGAGCAGTCTCAAATCAATTAGGGATCTCCCAAACATTTGCTTTTTTAATAAGCCTTTTTTTATGGAGGGGTTGTTGCATGAACATAGAAATCATTAATGGAGGGATTTTTTTTTTTTTCCCTTCAGGGAGTAGCACATATGCACGCTAATACTGTTGGTAGATACGTCTTTATGCTTGAGATCAGGAAAATTTTCTGTGATGCTCTTGCTTATGGCCTCTGTGCTGCTGCCTCTCGTGCGAGATTGTGGGTGCAGAGGGCATCTCCTCCAACCCCAGCTACTTTCCCTTTACCCCCTGATGTGACACGTTTCTCTGCTGTGAACTCCTAGCTGTGCAGCAAGTAGTTTCCTGCTTGAGTAACTTACGAGAGCTGAACACTAAGTTGATTTACTGTCTTACTAAAAAATGGGTGCCAAATAAATGCTTCACTGACTCATTTTTAAACCGAACCCAAGCAGGATTTAGGAGCTCCTACTAGGATTTTCTGTGTGAGAGGCTGAAAGTGGCGTTTAAACTGGAAGTCCATAACCTCTCTGCTAAAATTACCACTTTCTATCAGTGAAAACTTTGGCACTGATCCGCTTGGTGATGTTCTGTTGAGAAAAATCTTTGCAAGAGGATTCCTTGCTTCTTGCTCCTCTTTGTCAGAGATGAAAAGCTGAATCTTCTGATGAGCTACATCCATCCTTTCAGGATTACTCTTGGATGCATCTGTATAATTTGAAGAGCTGAGTAGATGATAACAGACAACTTGAGTACCACTTACTGTATAATCATGGGCGAGATCATCAAATCATCTCTGTTCTCTCAGGGAAATTTCTTAGGAGACTGAGGAACAGAGAATTAGGTTAATCTATTAGTCATTCATATATGTGCATGCTGTCTTAGGCAGATGAACAGAGCGGAGTTGCAGTTCTTGGTTGAAGTGCAAGGTTCGTTCTGCTGTCCTTACGAGGACCTCAGGGTCAGTCCAGCAGGTCTGTTTGCCCCTCACATTAAGAGGAAAGGCTGCCACTTCTGCTCAAGAGGAAGTCTGTGCAGCAAATTTTCTGACTAGTTTCTCATACAAGAGTTGAAGAAAATGACTTGCCGTTTCCTCCTGTTAAAAAGGAGTGGTCAAGAAATGTAAGGTTATGTGAGTTACATGCACCATGTGGATGTGAGGGTTAGAAATCATGAGCGGTTAAGCAATGAAATCAAATGCTCTGGGGTGGCTGTGAAATTTCCATCTTTTGAAATTTTCAAATCCTGCCTGTTCAAGGTCCCAGCCAAGTAACCCAATCTAACTTCTAAGTCAGTCCTGCTGGACCAGAAGGTTGCACCGCACGACCTCTGTAGGGCTCCTCCTAATCTAAATTTTTCTATGATACCACAAAAAAGAATAACTATTTTTTAAAATTTTATCTTTATCTCTGTTGGGTTTATTAAGTGTTTTAATGGGGGCAGGAATTGTTAAATTTTCCACTTTGTCTTGCACTTGATAAAATATATCTGCAAATTCTAGGACCAACAAGTTGAAACGGGTAAGAACACATTGACTTCTGAAGTTAATCCTGGAAATGGATAGTCCCCAAACATATTACTGGTCAAGAAGTAAATCAATAAATCTTCCTGACTAAAATGTGTTTTTGTTTGTATTTTCTCTGTATAATTATAATTGATAGACATGTTTTGTCTCTGATTTCAGTCAACTTGCATTTGCGATAGTAACACACTGCAGATGTGTGGGAGTAGCGATTCATGTAGGACATCAGCAAAATGCTCCAAAATGCTAAGGCCTTCATCTTTTCTTCCTGATGAGAGTTGTATAGATTCATTGTGGAAACTTTTGATAACTCAAACTTGTTTGTTTGCATTTATTCTGCAGTACAGGGGTAAGTAGGTTACCTACACTGATAGTGCCTGAAAAGTAGTAAAATAG
Source organism: Tringa tobata (assembly GCA_033628505.1). Classification (NCBI taxonomy): domain Eukaryota; kingdom Metazoa; phylum Chordata; class Aves; order Charadriiformes; family Scolopacidae; genus Tringa; species Tringa tobata. The sequence continues at coordinate 2,407,795 of JAHREE010000340.1, forward strand.
CACTGCTGGACCTGAAAGCATCATGGAAAGGCTTTTTTATAAGTAAGATCTGGAAGCTGCTATTAGCTTGAATTTTACCTAAATAACTCTATATCATACCTGTCTAGATCTGAGCTGTCCCTCACTTTGCATCATAGAAATGAGAGAGAGAATAATGTTCAACAGGAGTGGGTATATAGAAAAGGAAATTTCCACAAAGCACAAGGAAGCAAAATCTAAGAGCTTGGTGATCTTAACTTGAAATACAAAGTAACCTTTCCACCAGAATGGGAATTGTGACATGCCAAGCTGCAAATCTACTAATAAGGACTTAAAACCACCAGCAAAAAACTCCTTAGTGCTAGTATGATGTGTAGAGAAGAGCTCCAGGATCTCTAAGATAGCAGTATCACGAAGAAATGACAAAAGTTGTCACGTGGACATCTCCTATCAGACTTGCATTTTTCTTTCTGTGGGAAGGCAGAATAGGGCTAATTAGAAACTGAGGCAAAATTTAACACTAATTTATCAAATATTTTTTAAAGCCTAACCCAGTGTTACTCATATTAAAAATAATATATATATATTTTCTTTAAATTGTTCAGTGAGGTATATGATATGATTTGGTACCGCGTGGTAAGCGAACCAGGGTGTTACCTTCTATTTAACCAGAATGGAATCAATAGATGGCGCTGAGTGCAAATTTTTGGGCCAAGGTGGTGCAGTTAAATTGAAGATTAACTTTGGAAACAGATTATTTTGACTGTGTTTGCTAACGATTGTGACACAAGAACTGCCATGCACTGGCTGGATTTGCTGATGTGAAAAATGTGGAAGTGTGGCCCATACACAGTGTTAAGAGTTTTGTTGTACTGAGTATTAGAGATGGGATGAAATACAAAGCACAAAGCTGGAAATTAAGAATTTTTAGCTACTTCCAATCAGTGAAAGCTTATGGGTTAGAAACGACAAAGAGGAAAGAGACCTGGGCATATTTTTTGACAGTGTGACTGAATTCACCAACCTGTCTAATAAAGATGAACCTAAGACATACCAGATGCAATATTGCCAGTAGTGTTAATGGTTTTTCTTTTATTACAAGTCCAGAGTTTTACTGGTTAAATTACTTGTGGCTTTCCTCATTTCAGGGAAGAAAAAAAAAAAGACAAAAGGAAAAATATAATCCTCTTTTTTATTTATTCAGTGATGGCAGGAGCTACAGACACAGGTTTAAAGAATCTTCTGACACCTGAGGATCTACTTCCATCTGGAGATTCATCAAAGCTCAAGTTGCCTTTTATCATGTCATGTCAAAATGATATGAAGTACTAGGGATGACAGATACCATGACCCAGCTTTTTGCATCAGTTTGCACTATTATTTTATTGACAAACTTTTGATCTTTGGCTTTGATGTAGGAGTGATTTGCCTCCTGGGGATGCTGAACATACTGGCTGACTGGATACTGGATACTTTCAGATCTATGGATGACAAATAGAAGATCTGACTGGATGTAATTGATCTAGGGAATCCGGTATGACTGAGGTAGCCAGCCCTCCTCCTTCAATTTTGGTGGAGAAATGCATGTGGTTTTATTCTGGGTTTCCTGTCAGATGCTTTTGTGGTGGTTGGAAGAGGAAGGCGTGCAACATCTCAGACCCCTCCAATAGCCCAGAGTGCTTCAGTGGATAAAATGGGATTGGAATTTCATTACACCCTTTGACCTAGCCTGGCATCCAAACCTAGCTCAGTCCCTGATAGCTCTTGCTTCCCATTCCTGTTCATTGACCTACTGATACAGATAGGTCCAAACTCAAATGTGGGGGAGAGGAGAGGTGGGGAGGCATGTGAGATTGTGAAGAATGTAATCCTGTAGGCATGAAAGCTATTTAAATTCTCATTGCATGGCTCCTGGCTGTCTGCAACTACTTGAAAAGAGGCTAGTTCTTCATCAAAGAGAAGGGCCCTCCCATGGGGAGTGAGATATCTGCCATAGAATTGTTGTGTCTAAATGGAATAAACTTCTGTCCCCTCCCCAAGTCCCTCTCCCATCTACTAGTACAGTCAGGTCTTAGTGACCTGAAAGAATTTTCTTCTCTGGTATTTTAGTATACTTGCATTAACTTGATACAGATAGTCTAGACTGTCCCAAAGGGGAGAAATAGCTCCATTAAGCTGATTTTACCTGTTACTTGCTGTACAAGATTCTTAATACCAATGTGCTCAAATTTATGCAGAATATAGTTGTGTTTTCCTCTGTAAACTCCCTGCAGCTCTAAATTTGATGCTGTACCTACAGCAGAGAGAATGTTGAGATTGACCCCGATTATGCAGTTGGCATTCAAACTGAGGGGGCACATTAGATCATGCTAAGAGTCTGCTACATGATCACGTGGTAATTACAGGATGCACCTCAGTGATCAGAGCATGTTCCACCATGACATAAGCCACAGGTGGAGCTTTGCTCAGAAACGTCTCCATCTCTGATGTGTTCAGAACAGCTAGATGGGATCTCCATCTGTAACTTCATCAAATGTTATGGAACTGTTGAGACATCCAAGTGTATAGGTGCATTTCATAGAACAGTGCTAAGATTGTTAATTGCTTGGAAGACTCAGAAATGCCTGTAGAGATGCTAAGATGTAGGATGCTGCCTGCCATATCCAAGAGTATAAGCGGTCATGTCAACCAAGCCCAAAGGATAGAAAAGGCTAATGAACACTTCCCAGAATGATTCACCTGTTCTTTTGTCTCACGGGTATTTTCTCTTTTTGCCTATAGCCCTTTATCTTTTGTAGGAATGAAAACCTGTGGTTTCTGGCTCTCAAGAACTCTTGAGAGGAGAGAGGACCCTGGGGGAGGAGGGGCAGGGAGGCATCTGAGATTGTGAGGACTGTAATCTTCTATGCATGAATGCTATTTAAATTACCAAGGCAAAACACACTATTCCTTATGCATTTAAATTTCTGAGACCCTTCTGTGAGGTAGAAAGAGCTCAGCAGGATCTTTCTAAAGATGCTTTATGAAAAGGATTGCAGTGAACATGAATTAATTTTTTCAACATTTTTTCAAGCGGATTGTTGTCAGTAGTTACTTCACAATTAGCTTGTCCTTATTTCTTTGTAGGTCAACACTGAATCTGGGGAAAACAGAGGTTTTTTTCATGGTGTGTTTTGCAAAGGGGTTTTTTTTGGTTTGTTTTTTTTTTTTTTTTTGTTTGTTTTTAAGTGAAAGTCCTGGTGGAGTCCTGGAACTGAATGTTGCTCATCTAGCAATCAGACTTTAAATTGATTCAAATATTGATTTTGGTTTGTGTTTTTATTTTATTTTATTTTATTTTTTTGTTTTACTTGGCTCCTCACAGGATATTACAAGATTTTCTGCCGTTAATAAGGTAAATGAAATTTGCTAAATTCAATTTGCCCTGACTGCAGAGAGGGTGCGCTCTTGCACCGCTCTTGTGTCTCACGGCAAAATAAACAGCACACCCACTTCTGGTGTGGAGGTGGTGCTACCTTGATTGAAAAACCTTTCCTGAGGCACAGGGTAGCTTTAAACGTAATTGCATTTTGTTTCATGTGAATAATACTCAGTACACTTTATTTGTAATAAGTAATGGATCACTGACCAAAATAATTGTTTTTCTATCAAAATTGTACCTGGGAAACCCTACATTTGAATTGGGCTGTGCTGCTATACCTCTAGCATAATATTTCATACTTCCAGATGTTAAATTGTTGTTTCCTTCTTAGGGATCTCTCAGTCCCTTAACTACGCAGATCCAGCTCAGGTGCATGGGCTCCTAATTGTTTTAGCATGCAGAAGAGATTTTTTTTGTTCCTAAATACTCCTGGGAAAGGAATGGGGACACTGACAGATTTTCTCTAGCTTGCCTGAAATGGCTGTTCTTCTCCCTTTAAGATGTCAGCTGAAAATACAGTATACTCAGCATGGATGTAAAAGGCACTCTTGAAAATAGCTCCAAGCATCACACAGATTGGGGATTCTTTGCCTTGTGCAAACAGGTACTAACATTCTGTGTGTTATCCAGCTTTAGTTCAGTGGTCAATTTGCCATTAATACCATTTTCTGAAGGTTAAAGAGTTGATAGAGTGAAATCTTTAGTCAGTAACATAATATCAGCAATCACAGCGGCAAATGAGTTTGCATTCATTGCAAGTACATGGGGAAGAATAAAGAGGAATAGGACTTCTAACAAAAAGCACAGACGTGTGCAAGCCAGATCTTCCTTCAGTTCTTCTGTGCAGCCCAGGCTGTTTGCGGGGAGTCTGTGTTACCAGTAGTTCAAGAGTTAATTTTGTGCTTTTAAAGATGGATTGGAATTGCAAGTGAAACAGGCTGAATCAGTAAACCTTGTATTTAAATAGGCTTTTACATTTAATTAAAGAACTTCTAAACACTTTGTTCACGAGGTTATCTGTTCTTGTCCTGGAATTAGAGTTATTTCACTCTAGGTTTGGGTGTTGGTTTTATGTTGTGTTTCCTCACCCTCCCAAAGCTTTTCTTTCCTATCTTCCTCCCCACTTCTTCCTGGAAGTTACTGGAGATAAAGGTACTAACATCTGTTTCTCATCTTGTAGCTTTTTGCTGGGGTGCTGCCTCCATTTAGACTCACATTCAGTAAGACCATCTAAGACTTTCGTTATCTTGTGTTTATATTGACAGTGCAAGAACTGTGTGGTTTTACAGAGCTTTCACTGTCAGAAGAAAATGTTTTCTCTACTGTACAGAAGGGTCTTGAATTTTCTTCCAAAAGGAGATCTTTCCTGAAGCCTGTTTCTCTCTCCAGCTGCTTCCTAGGCTGTAAAATGAGTAGTCTTTTAGAAAAAAATGATCATGGTTTGTCACTACTGTGTATCAAACCTTTTGTGTTTAGCCAAACCTTTGTCATCTGGAGGTTCATCAAGTATTTTAGATTTCTGGTTTAGTATGTATTTTTTACCATGAAGTCAATATAAGTTTTAAAAACAGCTTTTAGAAATGCAGCCTACCCCGTATGCCTTTTTTTCCGTGTAAGTTGCTTCCACATAGCTGTCAGTCATTACATGCATGCCTCGATTCAGATTAATTTAAGAATCAGAGCCATCTATTCAAACTATGGGCAGATTCAGACATGTTGAGAGCAATGTCCTGTATAGTTTCCGTAAAAGACTATATAGGATACACAGATTAGGACTTTTCACTTTTGACAAAAGATCAGTGAAGATGGATATGACAAAGGTCTAAAACAGACAAGGCAAAAGTTGCCATTCTCTTCTAATAACAGTTGAACAGCATCAAAAAAATTATTTAGGTACAGGTTGAAAGCGAGCAAAGGGAATGATTTTCATGACTTCTGGTTAAGCTACAGAATTTCTTCCTGGAAGATTTTGTTATGTGAAATCTGATTTGAATTTGAAAAGCAGTTGGACAAATCCCAGGAACAGAAACCCATTTGGGGCTATTAAATGCAAGATAACACCTCTGGATGCAACAACCAGAGCTGCAAAGGGGTTTGTTTGGAAAGGGGAGCTGTGTGCTCCAGATGGAGGCATCTCTCTTCACCCCCCTCAGAGGCAGGCAGCAGTTTCCAGAGCTTTGGCTGGCTTCAGGGTGAGGCAAGCCGTCTCCAGATAAGCTGAGAGTGGTTTGTGTGGAGGAGGAAAGGGACAGAAGAGAAAAGGAGTTTCTGCAATGAAAAGGAACTGGGAAAAGGCATAATAAGATGAAATTAAAGAAAATTGCATTAAAAGGCGCTGGTGATGCTGGCTTCTCCAGCTACACAGGAGAGTGGTAAAGGGCTTTAGAGAGAGGAGAAAATGAAGAGTAAGCTAATTGCACACAAGTACCGGAGAGGGGGAGTGAGGGGGAGAGATGAGTGGGACCCATGGTGGGTGAGGGAAAAGAGGAAGAATCAAACAGGAAAGAAAGCCACTTACTTAACAAAGCCTTAATACTTTGTCCACTGTGCCCTGTTGCTCCATTTACCCACCCACAACATAATAACGCAAAGTACTAGAGCCTCCAGTTATTGTTGTCTTTTTTGGCATCTGCCGTTTCTCTGATCTGTCCCAGCCTGTCACTCCTGCTGCTCTCTTGTGTGGCCAGTGCCCCTTCTATTAGGGCTCTGCTGCTACTCGCACATGGGATTCAGGCCAGTGGAGTCTGTGGTAAACATTAGTAAGGTTAATGTACTTATATATATGAAATATGGCTTTCTTTAATGTGTAGAAGTTTCTTTTGTATATAATCTGTACCTTATTTCAGTGGTCCATTGTTTATTTTAATTGCACCAAATGTCTGAGTGTTGCCTATCAGATTTATCCCCTAGTTTGGACTATTGACAGTTCCAGTTGGGTACAGGTTTGGGCAGCCTGGGAGCTGCTGTAACATTTGTGGGAATCCCTTGGCAATGCTTTTAAAGAGGTTTCTTTAAACTAAATATGTCTTCTCTGTATATGTATTTAATTCATACTATACAGTGTTTACTAGAGGTAAGGAGTACTCTTAATCCCTGTACTTAACAATGCCTAAGGCTTTCCTTCCTGAAAATCCAATGATTTCACATGGAGGGAATTACTCCTTTTTACTCCATAATTACTTCATTTATACATGAAATTTGGGAGACAAAATCTCGATTACTCTTATTACTTCATTATGAAAACTTTTACTATGCTCCCATACGGAAAGAAAAAATAGTTGAGGCAAACTATATAATGCATCATCATGGTCATTCTTTTCTCCTTATCTGCAATCCAGTATTATTCTATTTTCTGTGGGGATGCTTCCTCTGTTGGTGCGTGTCAGAATAACACTGTGGAATTAACCGATTTACAGCAGCTAAGAAAGTGTTCTTGAGAATTTTAATATAATGCAGGATTTAATGTTTGTAAAATGTCTCGAGAAGTGTAAAATACTAAAATAATTAATAAGTGCTTATAAAAATGTGAGAGGTTGATATTAAGATTCAGATGTCAGCCTCTTCAGTGGTTGATAAATAGAGTATGTAGAAGCTGAATTCTGCATCTTTCCCCCCTCAAGTACCCTGCTGTGATTCGGTGTCCTCTACTAAGGTGCTAGCATTCATGTGACTTAGAGTAACCCAGTCATCTTCCTGATACTAATCCCTTTCAAGCCTGATTGAAGCTGGCCAACAGAATCAAATCTTTTAATAGAAGACATGTAGATGGGACAGTTAGAAAATATAATTGCATAAGCTTCTTTTTCTTAGGAAACCTACCTAAAAATATGGAACTTCTAGACCTATTCATCAGTCTTGCATCCCACTGAACTACAATTTTTCATGTGTGACATATATCAAGATTTGGAAGCAGAGAACATTTTGATTAAATTTGTCTCCTTTGTTGCTGCAGGTACATTCTATGTATTCTTAGAATGTAAATCCTGCTGCTAATTAAGTTGTTCGCTATTTGAGATGATAGTCTTAAAAAAATAGCTCACCTCAGGGAGTCCCAGAAAGTAAAATGTCCATGCATAGGATTGTAATTTACCAGGAATAACTACCGTGTATCCATTCAGTGGAAACAATTGAAGCTATTTTCATTTTTTTATAAATTCTTTTCAGTTTGCAAAAGTTACTTTTGTTCTCAAAAACTGGAAAACAGTTATCATTCTGAAAAAGTCACATATTGATGATTTGGATTGAGTTGAACAATGCAGAATAAAATTGTTCTAGTTGATCTGTTTGCTTCATGCTCCATCTTTTAACTATAGAGAGGAGAACAATGAATAGATATAATATCTATGCAGAAGCAACATGCTCAAAGGGCTACAGCAAACACAAACCTTACATAATAGTTTTGATTGAATTTTGTATCTGAAGAAAACAAAACCCGACAGAAGCAGGCTGGTTTATGAGCATCAGAACTAATGAATTTCTGTCTGTTCTGGTTTTATTGTTTCTGTCTCCTTCCCTCGATCCCAGTGCCTCACGTCTCTCTTGTGATATTGCCACTGAGCAGAAGCCTGCAACTAACCTGGAGCTGTAGTGTTCCTGCTGACCATTGCCATATGGACAGTATATCCTCTCAGTTTTGACTGGAGCTAAATGTTAGTATGCTTTTGTACTTGTGCTTCACCTACCTGCAGATTTTTGGGGAAGGTGTAGAAAGTGAGTTACCCGCAGGAATTGTGCAGCATGTGCTCTGCAAGGAGCAGCTGAAGGACTGGGGCTGGCTCAGCAGGGAGGAGAGAGGTGTTCAGGGGGACCTGGTGTTCAGGTGCCAGGATCCACAAGGAGGTTATCAAGAAGGTAGAGCCAGGCTCTTCACAGTGGTGCCTGATGGGACGCTAAGAGCCAACGTGCATAAACTGAAACATGAGAAGTTCTGACTGGTTGTACAGAGAAACTTCTTAAACGTGACGACAGTCAAAGGGCAGACCAGGGTGCCCAGAGAGGTGGTGTAGTCTCCAACATTAAAAGTTCTCAAGACCAGGTTGGATAAAACCCTGAGTAATATTTTGCTGATCCTGCTTTGAGCAGAAAGTTGTATCAGATGATCTTCTGCGGCTGAAGTCCCTTCCTTCTGAGATATTCTGTGGTCCTATTTTTCTGTCCAATTTAGTTGATCTCATGAGATAACTGCATGAAGTATACAGAGAATTGCCTAAACAGGAGATTGCTTTTATATTTTTGTCCCTCTTGCTTCCTTAAAAAAAAAAGTTTCATTTTGCTTACAATAAAAATAGGTACAATTTTTGTTCTTCTCCATCACAGCAAGCTGGTAATATTTGGGGAGAAAGCCTTTCCTACACCTGTAGCAGAACAAGAGTAGTGAGGAAAACTCTTCTGTTAAAACAGGACCACTGTGCAAGATGAACTGAAGCAAGTTGCTTATGCTTTGGTATTTGAGTTTCTTTTGCAAGGGGTTTCAAGGGACCTAACCATCTCTGTTCCCACCTATTTAACAGTTCTAATGTTTTTTTTAACATAATTTGTCTTTAGTTTCTTAATCCTATTATTTATAAAATAGCCATTGGTTCAAAGCTTAATTCTCTTACAATAATTCATTCTCTTAGTAGGAGTGTTTACTGTCTTGTAGACTGACATCCTACAGTGCCTTTTTTCCTCTACAGACTTTCTTCACAATGTTTCACAAGCCATGAAAGGAAGGCATCAGCCCAGATAATCAGGAATACCCCCTATATGTCTTCGCAGTTTGCTTCACATAAATGTGGAAGACGCTTGGGAGGCTGACTTTGGCTTACTCTTTGAGATGATCTTTTTGTAGATGAATCTGCTACACCTGTCTTAAGCATTCTGAGATGTGTGACTGCTGTATCCCCTTTCTGTCCACCGCTGTGAATTTTTTTATATCCTGCTACAGTTATTCTGGATGCAAAAGAGTCGATGGATCTTTATTTTTAAAAATCAGGGCTGTTTCTAAAGGCAGCTTGTTACATCTGTGATATGATTGAAATATTTCTTTGGCATCATTAACTGGTAGAATTATTTTCCTTTGAGCCATGATATGGAGTCAAGAGCTTAAACAGGGTCAGAAAACGACTGGTGCTCTACTATTGATAAAAACCTGTACTGCAATGTTAGATAAGACTGAGAGGAAAAACCGCCAAGCAAGGAAAATTATTAGTTTGGACACTCTGTGGGCATCAAAAGAGTTTCAGGGAAAAGAGGTGGGGGAGGGAACCAGCCCATTACATTTTTGAGGTTTAGGTTAGACAAAAGGTTTTTCATGTTATAAGTGGAAAATTCATGTTTTAAGTTTGACTTACCTGAGAGAATATAAAGCTGAAAGATAAGCTTTAACCACTCATAATATAATTAAATAGCCAGAATATTTACAGAAGGTATTGAATGGTTGAAAAATACACTTTCTTTCTGAAAGGAACAATAATTGATAAACAGGAAGCTAATTAAATATTATCAGTACCTTTCAGAGTTGGCTTTTTAAAGACTAATATGAAAGGAGAGGCAAAAAAGACTACGGTAATTATTTCAGCTAATAATAGCAAGGAGGATTTAATTTCTTTTCCCCACTTTGCCTATTAGTTTACTGTGTGTGATAAATTGTTACTACTCACACCTCTGCCCTAGAATTTAAATCACAGCAGACATGTATTTTTCTGGTGAGGGCATAGTTTTTGCTAATGCCAGAACTAGACAGTAACTTTATGCCATAGGGCACTGTCCCTCTCAGCATGGACTGGAACAAATGCCCTAGGAACACCAGAGTCCTCTGCTCAGACACAGCTCCAGAGGAGGCCACCACTCTCCAGATCTGGAGCTGCAAGGAGGTGCCTGGTGCCACTGGCTAAGGCTGAGGCAGAGGGAGATGATGTCCATACCTACAGGAGGTGTGCAGCGGTGGAGGAGGTGTGCCATCAAGTTAAGGAGCTGTGGGAGGAGGGTGGCACATAGCACAGCATTAGGGATGAACGAGAAGAAGATTGGCTGGATCCAGGCAGGACTCGGTCACTGCGGAAACAGGAGCCTGAACTCTTGGCTGAATGCAAGAACAGCCAGACCCTGTGCTGATTGTCAGGGGAACAAATGGAGGCTTTCATGATTGTGAAGGCTGGAGGCTTGTGACTTCAGGCAGCAGGAGGGTGGTTCCTTCTGCAGATCTGCAGCTACAGAACAGGTTCAGTGCCCTGGTAGCAGGCGAGGACCTGGACACCAGGTATCAGAGCTGGCCAAGCCTGAACCATGCGACAGCACCAAGAGGAAGCGACCTGTAGTAACAGTGGGAGACTCCCTCCTGCAGGAAAGAGAAACCCCCACTTGTGACCTGACTTGCTGTATGGGGACATTTGCTGCTTGCTGAGGGCTTGGATTCAGGCTACTGTGGAAAGGCTGACGAGGAACAGCCCTCACACTACTGTCCCCCTACTGCTTTTCTATGTGGTCATCAGTGAGACTGATGGGGAGACCTTGAGCATATTGAGAGAGAATGCATGTCTCTGGTGTTCAGAGTCGAGTGCACGGACACCCAGGTGGTTTTCTCCTCAGTCCAGCCCAGGGAAGGGCTTGAAGGAAGATTGAATGGATCCTGCTCTTCCCCTTGTTGAACTTCATGACAGGTTTGTGTCAGCCTGTTTCTCCTGCCTGTCAATGTCCCTCTGGATGGCAGCATGACCCTCTGGCCACTTCATTTCAGCTTTGTGTCATCTGCAAACCTGCTAAAGGGCACGCTGCCCCATCATCCAGATCATTAATTACTGTTTCCTGTGTAGTTCACCCTTTCCCTGCTCCTCTGGATCCCACTGTCTGGTTTTGTTGTGGAGGTGGCAGCGGATGTTATGGTGAGTTGTCAGCACTTGGTGTCCTTTGCCAGAAGGAATATGATATTCATACTGATAATTTTGTTTCCATCCTTATAGGATCCACTTAGGGTCATTTCTGTATGTTTCCTAACACGCTTTTACACATTTGTTCTTCACTCATCTCCAGCTCTGGTTACATCAAAATATATTATATCTGATGTCTTCTATAGTACTGTTAATAAATGTATTTTCTTACCAGGTCTATATTTCTCTATACTTTGTCATCATGTTAGAGGCATAAATATATAATTCTACATAGAATAATTTACTACTTCTGCTATCTATCTAAAACTATAGTTTACAAAGGTAAGTGCTCATAAAAGAAATTAGCCATAGACAAGTGGTAACCAAGTAACCCAATTTAGAAGAACCAAATAAAGCAAACCTGCAGGCAGGTCAAGGAAAGCGGAGACAGAACAGGTCTGAGAAGCTTCAGGTCGGGTGCCTTTTAAACTCAGTACAAAGCTTATGGCCCGTCACTAGCTGTGGCAAATCTGGATTACAAGGCTACATGGTCAAACTATTAATGAATTGATTCCAGATTTTCTGGATTTCTATCAATTAGTAAGTTGGGACTTGGTTAATTGTCTTCAGATCAGTTGTTTCTCCAATGTGAATTATGCACAAGAAACAGGAGTTCCTAAGTATAGTAACTTTTTGGCTTTATCACACATTGGATGCTGCACTATTTCTATGGCAATGAACTAGCCTCTTTGGTTTAATGGCCACGATGTCAGGCTCCAGGAAATGCCATATATAGCATGAGCTCTGTAAGAAGCAAATGATATAGTTCTTGGGCTGTAGCAGTGCTTTCTGTACTTAGACTGTATGAACACCCTAAAGTACTTTTAGCTCAGCCTATTCTTCTGCATAGGCTGAAGAATATCTCACCTATATATACTGAAAAAAGTTTCTTGCCTTGCTACTTTTGAGACCAAGTGTTCATAGAGCTCCTAGTGTCAATAGTTTTCAAATTGCCTGTGTTATCTCTCTCTTGTGTCTTTTTGCCCTTGTTACACACCAAGTTAACATGAGTGCAGGTAAGCTATCTAGTGTTTGCATTTTCATTGCCTTTCAGATTATCTACTTTTTAGCCATTGTGTATTTACTCTTCATTTTGTCTACAGGAAGGACTATTCCCGGGGGTGTTCTTCAGTAGGCTTTGAATGTTTCAATATCGTGACAGTCAATTAATTTTCATTAAAAACCTAACCTTCAGGAGGCTCTGCTGGGAAGGTCTGAGACTGCCTGCTGTACCTAGTTGTGGACCTGAATAAAAATCTGTCAGTTAAGAACAAGGATGGGGCTGGCTAGGAATAGAAAATTGTCCCTAGCAGTTGTTTAAGCTGCAGTTTAAATATGAATTTAGATGTGGGTGCCTATAAATAGAACAAAACTTTGAATATAAAGGTAGTTAAATAGGGTTTTTTTTAAAATACAAATAGAAGACTCCATTTTCTGAGAGTTTTCTTTTGTATGGCTCTTTCATTTTCTGCTTCACAAAGGCAATTCTCATGTGTTTAAATGATTTAATTTTCAGCTTCACAGTAATTTACAGGTAGGGAAACAGCTGTGTAATACGCTTATGGTCCTATCCAAACTGTGATTGCCACTGTTCAATGGAACTTGCAAACAGCTCATAGGTAGCCAAATCAGTCCAGATGTATTGCGAGCATGAACTTCCTTAGACCCATTTTTAAACTATTTGAGCTTTTTGATGCTACTCTTCTTCTCAAAATCCCATTTCAGAACATGATTGCGTCAATGGCCTAGATATCCTCTTCTCATTTCAAATGGATATTTATTCATGGCTCATTAAGAGTCATTTGTTCTCATGCATAATAGTTCATTTTCTTCCCTGATGTTAACTCAGGTACCTGCTATTATGTATATAGGTATACATGCTAGAATAATTTTTGCCTTTTAGAGGAGGATTGCTTGAAAACAAACAGCAAATACTTTCTCACAGTTTTTCTTGAATCAGAATCCCTGCTTCTTTCATCTCTCTGGTAGGCCTTCTCCACGTGCCTTTTAAGATACATCTTTATTGAGTATAGGTCATCACTACTGAGATGATGGCTCACAGGGGCAATTTTCCATCTACTTGGAATACCTCTGCTGACATATTTTATGATTTTATTCTTGTTATCTTTTAGTATCCTATCACACTAGCAACTTATGTAGGTATATCTGGTCAAAGTGTCCCAGTGCTCTCTACAGAAAGAAAAGTGAACACGACACTGGCTGTGGTTATAAAACCAGAATAGTTCTCCCTGACTTAGTGTACTGTGATGCTCACTGATCATGTTGAAAGCAAAGCTTTACCTACTGCTTCTTCACAGTATTGGTAACGACAACAAAGTCCTTCCAAAATCTCCTTCTGCCTTTCATAAGTGAAAGAGAAATGGAAAGTCTTACATAAAGTATTTTGCTAGTAAAAGATCTTCTTTCACAATAATATGTTGAGAACAAAGGCCCAATTTCTGAAATTTTAATTATTTTCCATTTTTGCATCCAAAGAGATTCTTGGTTCAGTGTTTATGACTATGATATTTCCCTTTTTACATATTCTCAGGGATCTATTTTAAATCTTGCTTGGTACATTTCTGCACAGCATCTGTCAGTCCTATGCCATTACATACAGTGTATTGCTGTACTCTAGGAAAGTAGATCTGAAATGTAGTCTGCAAAATGCTAGAGGAAAATTTGCCTCCAAACACTTATTTAGAAAAAACATGAGTATTGCACTGCACTCTTAAACCAGTTTCTTTCAATGCATTTATTTCCTTTCAACAAGTCTGATTTTATTATAAAATATGTGAGGACCTGGGTAATTCTCCACAACAAAGTTTCTCTTTTCTGGTTCTTTCATCCCATCTGTCACAGTGGTATCTGTGGTTGCTTTGAATTCTAAAATCCAGGACCTTTGAGGTACTTGAATTTAGAAGAGTAGCAACAGAAATTAACCTCTTAGGTTTTCTAGATTCAGTTGTATCTGAAAAGAACCTGTCTGGTTGCACAGGCACCAGTAATATTCATATGATATTGGGAATCTTGACAGTTCCTGTAAAGGGTGAAAATTAGACATGAAAGGGTGTAGAGGCTCCTGGCAGAGAAACTTCTAAATTATTTTTTAAAATGAATAATTTAAAAATAAATATGTAAATATGTATTAGTTGTCATTACTTATCAATAAATTAATAGCTAATGCTTGAATTAATAAATAATGATGCAATATTATTCAATAACTGAATATTAAAAGGAACATTTAAAATGTATATTGGCTTTATCTGCATATGGTTATCATTTCATATATATGTACACCTGCGTACATACGTACAAATATATATACAGTCAGTCGTTGTGTCACACCCTAGAGTGATCCCTGACCCTTTGCTAGAGCCTGACTAATGTCAAAATGATTTGGATCCATCCCCAGTGCTCCCCACAACGAATGACTGGCCTACTTCATACAGCATAGTGCGTAGAGAGACCCTTGCCTCAGTATGTGCCCTACTGATTTTGTGCGTCCTTATTCACGTACCACACTAACATGCAACACGTTATCCTCAGCATCTGTCTACCTCGCTTTGCAACAGCCTGCAGTTAATGACTGTATCTGTTGCATCAGCTGTTGCTGCTGTTGGCACTTCTTAAAAGCTGTGTTTGTTGCTAGTGTTTGAGTGTTTTTTTCATTACAAGAGGCCTATTAGTCGTCCAGCCTCATCAGCAGATTGATTTATGTCCTGGAGGACCCAGTCCACCAGAGCTTCTCGAGTGTGGAAGAATAAGTAGAACAGATCAGTATCTTTGGATAAAGTCCTTCACTAAACCTTTCAAAGAAGCTAACTAGCTATGACATGGGACAGAAGAACCATGCATCAATATATAATTGGTTAAAAAGGTAAGTAATAGAGAGTAAATGGTTAGGTCCTGCTAAAGAAAGAGAGATCAGTAGTGTATCTACAAGGACTTGTGCTGCTCACCAGAAAAAGAGATGAGGAATGGGCTTAGAAAAATTCTCAATAGTGCAAAGTTATTCATAGTAGCAAGGTTTAGAGCAGGCTTTGAAGAGTTGAAGGATGTTTCCAAATCACTTAGTCTTGTAATAAACTTACCCAGATGAAATTCAACAGAGATAGGTGTAAAGAGACGCGCTTTTGGGGAAGATATGCATGGATTCAGTTGTAAAATAAAGGGCTCAGAGCTGATCTGTACAACTCACGGGCAAGATGGTGGGGTTATACTCAATGATTCCATGAAGATCTTGGCTCAGTAATGGTCCAAAAAGCAGACCAGACATGATTTTTGGGGGGGCAAAACCCCCCCACCCATTGTTCAATTGTATAAATCCATTCAGCTACCACGTAACTTTACAGCTCAGCAAAGACAGAGGGGGTGTAACGGGTCCACAAATCTGTTCACTGCTCTACAATACAAAATCTACAGGCCTAAACTACTAAAGCTAGCAGGAAACTAGTTCAAAAGAAAGAAAAGGAAGGTTGTTCTCTGTGCAACAACTATATTTATGGTTTTATGGTCAAGCCTTGAAGACCTGCTGTAGAGCTTGTGCTGCGAGCAGCTTCTGCTCTCCCTGTTTTTGCCGCTGGTCTTCTTCATTGCTAGGTCTTCAAGCCACACCCTTCCTCTGCTCACAGGTCTCACCGATGCTGCAGTTTTTCTAACAGTTTCTTGTTATTTCAGCTCTTAATCAGAGGGCCTGCAGTACTGCAAAAAGGAGATGCTTAAGCATATATTATTTTTTCTCTAAATCACGAGAGAGATCTAACTTAGTCTTCACGACTGTCAACTGTACCCAGCACAACAATCTGTGACCACTCCACAGTTTACTGTATCTACAGTGATTTCTAAAATCTACAGATTTCTAAACCAATCTGCTGCCCTTTTGTCAGGCTGTAGTTTCTGTAACCTTGAGTCAGAAACCTTTGCCCTGGGATGACTACTGCTCCTGGCACACCTAAATGGAACTATTTATTTCCAGTTTTGTTGTTGCTCTCTTACAGACCATGTCTGAAGAGGACTACTTGCAGGAGAACTCCGTGTGGGATGGCCTACAAAATGCTGGTGAGTGGTCTCCAACTTGGGGGATGAGAGCGGTGATCACGTGTAGCAAGCAGACTGCAGGAGAGAGTGGGGTGTGGGGCTGTTCTCTGCTGTGGGTTTTTTTTTTTTTCTTTCTATCTATCTATCTATCTATCTATCTGTATGTATGCATGTATGTATGTATGTGTGCGTATATATGTGGGGAAGCAAGCAGTGCTCCTCTCATCCTAAGGTGAGTTCATCAGCTTCCTCTGTCCCCTGCCTGAGGTTACTGCTGACACCCCAATGACCTGCTCACAGACTGGGTGGTTACTGGAGAGCAATTGGTAATTTTCTAGAGTTGGGTCAGGAGTGGGAAGCAGAAAGGGTAGGGAAAAGAGCACCAGATTTCTGTATCACCTCTGTCACCTCCTTACATGCAGATGTCCATCTGAAATAGTGCTGTGCACTCTGTTCGCTTTTGTGCACGCGGCCGTCACCTTGTACGAGGCCAGTGGTGATTTGACATTAAAAATCTCTCTTTCCTCTGAAGCCTGGGAGAGCTTCAGACAGACAGCTATGGGGATCCATATTTACTTCCTTTGAGTAACGATGCTGCTATCTCCGAGCTTGCTTCCACAGGATGATGCCCAGGGTGCGAGCTCCATGGGGCAGGGGGAGAGGTGGTATGGCCGGGGGGAGACAGGCCTACTGAAAGAGTGTTGGAAAGGATGGCTCCTGCCACCCTCTGTGCTGCCTGGGCAGAACAGACCATGGGGTGGACTTTGAGGCAGAGGCACTGTCTTCCCATGCATCTGCAGTGTCCTGCAAACACCTGGTGTCAAATGGTACCTCTAGGTGATGCCCCATGAGTAACAACCAACAATGCAAAGAGGACCCCAGAGGCAGATGACAGGTACAGCAGAGAGGTTCTAATGATGGTTTGTGCATGCATCAGTAGTTCTGGCAATTTATTTCTGGGATAAGTTATTACCAAATGCTTGTCTATTTAGGAATGAGCTACTTGACAAATGATGGTTATAAAATGAAGACTCTTAAATTGCTGACCTTAGGAAGCCCAAATAACAGGTAGCTTTAGTAACTGTCAAGACTGAAGACACATTAAAATAGGCACAAATCATATTTGACATCTTTAAGGTTATCCATCAGGAAGGGAAATAGCAATCACCTTTTTTTATTCCTCCTAAAATTCAATACATATGGAGAATTTTCAGTTATATTTAGGGAAATAAGAAAGGAAATTACACCATCATTACTATTTCCCTATGGATTGTCTGTCAAAAGACTGCAAAGCTGGTAAAAATACCTGTAGTGATTTGGAACCAGGCCGCAGATCAAACTTGAATTTTTATGTGCATGTGAAATAGAAATGAACTTGTTGCTCATTTACCACAGTTCAGGATAAATCAAAGCGGAGTAGTTCAAATTTAGATTATGTTTCCATTACTGTTCCATTTGTTGTTTTGTGTATCTTTCAAATCATTTATTACATCTGGTATGACTTTATTAAACTATGACTTTATTAGCTTGAAGTGGTCCAACTGTTCAGCTCACAAACAGAAAATTCTCAGAAATTGACTTAGCCTATCTTCCTTTATTATTTATCCACAAGGGAAAAATTATTCCTTATGTCTGATGAAAAAGCTACAGTTCATTTTGAGGACAATGTTTAACAGTGTCTACTCTGACACTCTCCCCCTAAATCTCCTAAGGGATTCCAAATGTATGCTATTAGTTATGAAGATGACATAGATGGAAGAGATTATATATAATAAGCTGGCAAGACTTTGGTCAGCTGAGAGATTGTACTTTTAAATTCAGATGGAGGTGAAAAATTGTGCAGTAACAAACATTTAAAATAGCAGGGAAATGAGAAACTGTACTATTCCATTTTAAAACAAAATGTTCCACTTCTTATTAAGGACCACAACAACCTTTTCTCTTTGCTCTTTGGTGAAGGAAAATGACTAGGAACAACATGAAAAGGAATGATTCATTTACTTCAGTCACTCTCCAGCATACATGCCAGGCATCCATGTACCCACAAATAATTTTCATGACTATGAAAATTCACTTGCCATGAATTTCACGAAAATTTCACTTGCCATGACAAGCTGGAGACTAATATTAACTAGAGTTAAGCTTACAATTTTGTAACTATTTATTACCAAGTTAACAAGAGATTTCTCTAATTTTATGTTGTGATGTCTGGTTCCTGTATACATTCTAACATAAAGCTTTTTACAAACCAAAAATCTACAGAACTGGCAACATATAAAACTTTGGGATTTAACAGTTTATCCTGGGATTTCTAATTATGCATCCTGAAGGACTTCTCTTCTAACTCAGTAGTATGAAGCATTTTTGCATGTTTGAGTAAGTGTCGTACTGCAGAATTCTAAATTTATTGCACACAGGAAAGTCAAGTGTTGCCAGAATCAAAAATGACAAATTCTTAACATTACAGTCACTTCCTATAAAAGACTATGCCCTCAAGAATGAAATCCAGTGATCACATCCTCCTCACTGGGTGAAAAAGAAGAAAATCTGTCAATGAACTATAATGAGCTTACAAGCGGTAAAATTCTAGTGGTCCTTCCAGCTGGCACGAGTAACAAGAAAGGTTGAGTTCAATTACTGAGGAGTTATCCTCCTTAAAAATAATGAGAATATCTGCAAACCAGGAGAATTAAACTCTGTCATGACTAACACCCCTGGAAAAACCAAGGGAAAACTTCTCCAAGAGGGCAATGTATCTTCACCAGAAGATAATTCACCTGGGGAAGCCAGCAGTGAGTAAATGGACAATATCAAATCAATCATGATGCCCTCCTTGCCTTGCTTCATTAAACTTTTAGAACTTCATCTCTGCTCACTGTGGATTCAAAATACAGTGCATGTGCATCTTTGTCTTGCCTGTTTGGCTCTGAGTAAAGAAGTCATACCAAAGTCCCTCAGCTAGACCAGGGGTCTGTACAACAGCAGCCTATCATTAGCCTATCATTAGCTGTGCCAACAGCTGTCTGGTCCAACCTACTGAGGGGGTTGCACTGCCTTCTGGAGGGGTGGGTTGGGGTGGGCGCTGAGTGCTCATGTGGTCTTCAGCTTGGTTTTCTAGACTGAAACTTTGTTCTGCAATCCTTGTTCCTAGTCTGGATGTCTGATTTACATCATCTGGAAATTTGTCTTGTCATTTGTAACAAGTGTGCAACCAGAAAAAGACTTAAGCATCATGGATGGGCTCAGAGAATTTGGCAGTGTGGAGTCTGGTATTAGAAGGCAGAGGTAATATAGGTGGAAGAAGAAAGAAAAGGGGTCAAAGACAACAAATCAGTGATACCTCCAAGCTCAGATGGCTCTTTCCACCAGCATAGTGAAAAACATCCAGTTTCTGTAGTCAGTGTCTACATAACTTTACATGTAGCCTTACCTCTTGTGGCCTATGTTGCCACCTAAAGGATTTGTGCATGGCTGGGTTGACTGGAAACAGCCCTTGGAGCAAGAATTAAGTTCACAGCTCTAGATTCTTGAGTGCCTTTGCCTCTCTGTTTCTGCTTTCTCATGGAAAAGATTAGGAAGAGACTTTATTTGGTAAACATGTTGGCTAGAGTGTTCTAGAAAAGAAAAAATAGATGTTTCAAAGGATAAAATTAATCTAATTTACTTAGCAAAAAGTTAGACTATTTCAAAAGTAATTGCACATTGTGATGATTTTGGATATAGGCACGTGGGAAAGACAAAGAAACAAATAAGCCATAAAAATTATTTTCCAATTTAAGTTAATGATACAAACTCATAGATGCCTAGATTAAAAGCACTGTCCAGGGCTTGAAGATTTTTCAAAACATACATTTGCAGCAGAAAGAGAAGAGGATAATAGAGACAAAGGATGTGAACAGACATGAAATACCTGAAGGAGGCACTCACAGTATGTTGACAGTGATGAACTAGGAAAGAAATCGTTCAATGCCATCTTGCTAGCAAACTGTTTTGAAAAAATAAACCTTCTTTAGCTAAGAACAGAATTGGTCAACAGTATGGAATCCAATCAAAAGTGTAAATTATAATAATCAAGATAAGGACTAATTTTTGTATATTTTTCTCTGCAAATGTATCTGTGAAAAAAAGAAAGAAAATATTTGGATTTTTAAAACTATACTGACTAACAAATTGCCTTTACATCTTGCAGTCTATCTTGATAGATCATTTTTATTATTCACACATTGGTGCATTGCTCCTGCGCTTGTTAGCACCTCATGAATGGATATTCCCTATCTATTTCATTTACTTTGTCAGTAGTAATAAATCACAATGGGTTTGTTTATTTGTCCCTGAAGTAAGACAAATAGGTTACCCTTACTGCACTTCGCCCCAAGCTTCCTTGTGGGTGATATGTATGCTTGGAAAATTAAGTCAGAAGCAATAGTTGTTTTTTCATGATCCAGTTGTTGCCTGTGCAGCTCTAGAGAATGGAAAACTAATATTTCACTTCTCAAGCAGTTGGGACTGAGCTGCAAAAAATTACCACCAACCTCCAATCTGGGGCCTCATTGAAAAGATTTCACAAACAAGTACAAATCACCTCTTCTAAAAAGAGACAAGCTTGAAGTACAAGGGAAGCAGAACCACTCACTAACAGCTTTCAGCTTCTAGAGAGTTGTGGTCAAAATTAATTGAATTAAACCAACGTAATTTTATAGTAACTCTAGCATTGTAAAACGGTTCAGCCAGTTCAGCCTGTGTTTAGGGCAGAACTGAGTAGTTTTGAAGATTATTTTAAACAGCTCACTTGCTAAAACATGCATGGTTGAGAGATTTAAACATAACCAAAAATTTGTGTAGAATGGTTTTGTCTGAAAATGTTGCTTAAACCAGAAGAATAGATGGAGATTTCCTTGCTACAAGAAGATTTGACCTTTTGGGTGTTCAAGGTCCCAAGAGTACTACCAAGCTTTAATGACCCTCAGCAGCCTCACATGGAGACTCCACTCCCTGGGCCCAGGGTCTCATTTAAGCTTAAGCTTGTGTCTTTAGTCCTTGCATGAGATATATTGTAGGCTCCTCTTCTTCCCTGGGACAGACCTTGGACATATGCAGTAGATAACGTTATTTCCACTCCTGCCTCTGTCCCTGTCTCCTGTTCAGGTCTAAGCAGACCACCAAACCCTACTGACTGCTTTGCTTCATCCAAGGCTGTTAATAGAGCCTGTTACCAGCAGCCTGCCCTGCCCACTGTGTCCAGACACTGCGGGACTGTCTTTCATCGGTGAGGACACTGCCTGGGCTACAGTCACCTTCAGTTCCTGGCTTGTCCCCTCTTACTGAGCAGACCCACTCTTGCTCTTCCCTGGCACTGCTTTGGACTAACCAAAATAGAAATTACTCTTTGTCTATTTCAGAGATGGACCCTCATAAAGCCCTTCCATTTTCCAGGATGAGTTCCTGTCTTGCAGCCTCGTGGCACGATGCCAAGAGGATGACGGTACTGGATGATGCTCTGGGATGCAGTGTTTTGAGCATTTTCTCTAAAAGATATTCCACTGTGCCAATCCTAATGTGGTTACAGATGGAAAGAGCAGTCATTTCGCCCATACCTCATTAAGTGATTATTTAATTGGCAGTTCATATGTTATGTGGAACCGTGTTCTCTCTCCCTCAGTAGAGGCAATTCAGTACATATAAATGCCATTTGGAACAGAGTTGGATTCCTCCCCTTATGTGCATTGTATTCACGAGGTTACAGAGAACTTCTTACCCCCTTCTTTCCCCTGCAGAGCAGGAACAGGGCCAGGAGCAGCACTGCAGCACTGGCCACCCCAGAACACCCTCCATCATGCTGGTTAGTTGGCCTTTTGGCGAGGCAAACACTTAAAACAGGGTGCTCTGTCAGTGAGATTAACTGCTCTGGTGGATAAAGACAAGACACAGCATTCCATCCTCACTGTCTCTCTGAATGTTAGCTAAAGCCTAGCACTACCCTGCTGATTTGCTTTCAGTCTCTGTAGGCGATAAATGGAGTATGAGATACCTATACAGATGGAAGTGAAATTGCCACAGGTTTGGAGTCCTTAAGGTCTTCTTAAGGTTTGAAAGCTGTTTAAAGAACAGGAAACAAAAAGTAGGATTCATGGTCATTTTCCAGGATAGAGAAGTGTCAGCAGTGGCATCTCAGGGATCAGTACTAGACTGAGGTTTATCCAGCACCTTCATTGCTAATTTGGAAATGGCAGTGCACAGTAAAGTTGCCAAGTTTGCAAATGACACATTTGGATGTTCAAAGGCTGTTCAGATGGCAAGGAACTCCAGAATGACCTCATAAGCTGGAGTGAATGGATATCATGCCGTTTTTTTCTGGGAATTAGGGAGAGGGAGGGGGTTCATGGACAACCCTACCTCCCTTTAGGACATGTGGAGTTTCATCAGCTGCATCAGTCTGTGGTTGCCCCTGGTGACGCTGGCCTTTTGTAGGAGGAATCTTGGTCCAAGGAGTCCAGTCCCTACAGTGGCACAAGACAGTAGCACGAGCTTGGTAAGAACAGCAGTGAGCGCAGAGCTTTTGGATGTAAAATGCCTCCCTTCAAAGCTTTCTGCGGGGAACTGGAGTCTGCTACCCCATTCCAGCAGACCACCCCCAGTAGCCCCTTTGCTGCCAGAGACAGCTGCCACTCCTCTAGGGTCTCACTGGCTCATCCCAGCTAGTGGGGCAGCAGTTTGAGGTAAGCAAGATAATGGGGGACTGGATTGCAGTGCTCAGGGGCTGTATGAAGGAGGACAGACTTCATACAGCAGTGGACAGACAGTGATTTTCCACCTGGTGCTGGGGAAAACTAGAAAATTAGCATGCTAGCAGGCCTGGGCCACAGCTGATACCATGGTATGGCACTACATGGAGCTTCAGATGATTTGACAGCAGAATGAAGTGGATCTGTCTTTAGTATATGCTACTTAGGCATCCCAGGTCTGCAATTTAAGCAGTCCCCCTCCTTAGAAGCATGTTCCAGATACAGTATCCCAAAAATCTTAATGAAGATGATGCTGGAGAGAACGGCTGTTGTTACTGTCCCAGCCATCAGTGGGTTACAGAACAGAATTGCCTGTGAGCATTAGTAGGGTCTCTATACATGCTTTTGGGGTGAAACATGGACCCCTTCTAACATAAGATGTTTGGTGGTATTGGGTAACCTATGCAGAAACACAGCACATGCCTTTGGGGGTGGTGGTGAGCTACCATCTCCTCAAATGAGTCTCCCATGGCAACCATAGGAGACAAAGCTGCAGCTGCCAGGGATTATAATGCAAAAGCCGTAAAGATGCTCTCAGGCACTTGTCTTCCAGACTGACATGGCTGCCCATGCACATGGACTCCAGACAGCTTCTTCCTCACTAGAGAGCATAAAACACTGCTAAAACACCAAAAGTCATGTTTTGTATCTTGGCCATGCAACAGAGGTTCACCATCACACTCCTGAAAGCAACTTCTGTGGCTGATCTATAGAGGTACTCCAACTCAATGGAGGAACTACGATGGCAAATAATAACGTCCTTCTCTGTCTTCTCACACCCAGAGAGGACCCAATTTGCCATTTTGGCATGGTCCTAAGGCAGCCTTGGGCAGCAGCCTCAGCTGCTTTCACCTGCTTCTTCATGCAGGTTCCCCAAATTCCTGCTGCCCTCCAGTGTCCTTGCTCTACTTTTCAGCCAACCCCTTCTGGGCTCAGAGGTGTCTGTGTATGACTGTCATGGTGTGTGTGTAGGTTTGCATCAGCAATGTGAGATGGACACTTCTCAGTTCCTCATGCAGGGTAGGTCTCAGGATCTGCATAATGAAACAGGGAGGTACAGCAGCCTCGTCAGATGCTTGATCCAGCCCCTTCCCCTTGGACAAAGCAGAGAATCACCCTTCTCACAGTGACCCCCTCACAGCACAGGTTGTCTGGCTCCTTTCCAGCTCTTGCTGTTCCACCTGAGGTATTGTTAGAGACAAAAAGGAACTCACCTTCTAAGATGATTGGCAAGAAGTGGTGCTATGCAATCCAAGTAACAGGGACAGCAGTATCAGTTTTGATGGTAGTCTCACAGCAGTGACAAATCTGACGGACTCAGAACTCTCTGAGTGGTGCAAAAGTTCTACATGACTGGCAGGGGTGTGCTGTGAATTGGAAAGGCACACTAACTGATACTGCACTGTTTGAAGATCTGCTGCATGTTAATATATGTCATCATCTTGTGTGGGAGGAAAAATGGCCGTGGGTTCTTGTTGTTGTCAGATGACAATCTCTAATATCCCTCCTTTTGCACAATGAGCATTAGAGTTAGGGTGTCAGGAAGGTATTGGGGTCAAGAAATTTTTGTGAGGTTTGTTATTCATTGCACACACGTGTTTAAGGCTGTCAATATTACTGGTAGCTCTACCCGCCACGTGCCTGTGAGGATAACATGGGCACAAGAATAAGATGCCCTAACTCACGAGCATGGAAATCCCCCGCCTCAGCATCCCTTTCCTAGAACTTTTAGATATTTTTAACTCATGAAACTAAGCAGCCTTTCCCGAGAACTGCAGTCCTAGGCCTACGAGTGTTATTCCCCCTTCCCTCCTGTTTTTAACACTGTTGAAAAAATCAAAATTACATAAGTCATTCCTCAGCATGAATATTACGTGTGTCGGGGAGCAGCGATAGCTGCTTGCTGAGGGAGGATACGCTGAGCGAGATATCGGAGTGAGCAGAGCTAGTGCCCCATGGTCCAGATCACAGTCCTGCACCACCCGAGCAAGGCAAGCAGGGCAGCGCTGGAGACGGCAGCCAGGTTGAACTGAGAATCCAAGTCATAAGGCAAGTCTGGTCCAGGGTTCTAGTCGAATGAGTCAGGTCCGGGGCCAAACCAGGAAGCCAATCTGCAGACCAGGGACAGGTTTGGTGAGGGCAATCAGGATCAGCTTTTGCGCAGTGACAGTTGTCTGAGGAGAAAAAGCTCAAAGCAATGAAGGGGAAAATTTTTGACCTGCAAGAACTGACTTATTGCCAACAAGACATTAAACTTTCAAGAGGCTCAAAAGCGAGACTATGGTGGTGAGCTCACGCTATGAGAAAGATGGTGATGAAAACGTGTGAGTGACCTGCAGTATGGAAAGTGACACTGGCCTCTGTGTGTGCATGCTCCTGTTTGTGTTCCTCAAGTCTAAGACCTTAGTTCTGATGGGCTAAAGTACATAGGGAGATTTCAAAATAAAATGGGAGGACAAAGGTGTTCAGTGAGGTTTCTGTGGTGTTTCTCATTTCAAGTGACTACTGTCTACATTGCTACCAAAGAGCCTGTGAAAAAAAATGAACTTGGTGCTCAAGGTTTGCATGAGACGATGTTAGCTCTTTTTGCACTCAATATCTTATCAGTTAATAGGCTCCCACATTCTCACAGTCTTTTCCTAAATTACTATCCCAAACTAATGTAATGCAAATTATGACAGCTTCTGCCCTTGCCTCTGAGCTTGTTTTTTATAGGGCACTGACCATCACACTGCTGCAGGTCAGCATGAAGTTACATCTCAATTTGATTTTAATGGAAATCCCCTGCAAACACAATGCTCCGGCAACCATAAACTGCACTTGCTCCACAGACCATTTCATTGCAGAGTGGCTAAAAATACTGGTGCTCTCTCTTGTGCTTGCTGTCTCCAAACAACTCCACCTCCAAACAACAACCAGCATATGCAGATACGGTAAGAAGTGGAGCTTGGCTTTGGTTGGTAATTAACCTTAACAGTTTTTATTTTTCTTTCATGATTTGTACACAGTTTAGGGTAAGTATAGTGGATCCAACCAGACTATAGTCCATCGAGATGGTAGTGATCCACAGAACAGTTGACCTGAGCAGGCACAAGCTTGTCTGGTGACAAACAGGCACAGGCAAGGTTAACAAGACAGGTCCAAGGGCAAGCCAGGAAAGCCAAACACCACCCAGGAACAGGGCTAATGAGGCCCACCTAATACATAGCTCAGGCAAGGACTAAAGGCCAGAGACTGAGCTGAAATGGAGCACCTGGGCCATGGGCATCTGTAAGGCTGCAGGTGAGGCTGGTCATGATTAGGCTGGGTGATTTGGACTGTTAGTACTCTCGGGTCCCTGACAAATGCTTGCTATGGCATAGAGCTAATCAGGAGGAGATATTTAACCTGCAAAAAGGCTGTAAAGAAGATGGGCCCAGACTCTTCTTGGTGTTATCCCATTGATGAAGATGAGACAGTGGGCGCATATTGAAATACATGAAAAGTGCTGCACCTTTGCCCTTGACTCAAAATTCATGGTGCTGTTTCAGAACCCCTTAGGTAAGCTCCGGGTTGTGTCCTTAGCCAGGCAGATGTAAGCCAGTGGGGTTCACTTGTTTTTAGAAGTATTTGAAGTTGTGACATAGGCACTATATGGGTACCTGCTCGTCAGTTTAAATGTTTCCAGAGGCTTTTAGGCTAAGAACTGAATTCTTTCTGCCAGTACAGCTGGCCATTTACATATTGAAAACAGCTACCAGGATTCAGCGCTAGATAGGGAGGACCCAGACCTAAATCCTGCCTTACTGTCAGGACAGACTTAGATTCACCATGTGCTGCTGTCTGACAACTGACCTGTATCTTCTGAAGCTGTTGACCTGTTAGTGCATTCAGGGCTATGCCGCCAGTCACTGGAGTACATGCCTAGAAGTGATTCTCTGGCATAGGGATTTGCTGTAAAAAAAAAAAGGAGAGCTGTTTGGCGTCTGTCTTCTCATTTAGTCAAAAGGCACATATCTCCTCTGGTTTATTTCTATCACATTGTCAAACAATCATACTAATAGTGGTGGTCAAAGCCCTGCAAAACGTATTCCTGCTCTTGTGTTTTCCGCTTTAATCAAAGAATAGTGAGGAGCACGTTGCTAATCTGGAGACAGGTTAAAGTCCAAAAGGGTATAGCCAGGGGTGAACTCTTCCCTGTTGGCTGACAGCATATGTGGTCTTTTGTGTGGCTGCTAATCCTCTGTATGAGCTGCAGGTATTCTCTCACACAACAGCTATGCCTGCAATCAAGCTGCAGCGGTTTCACTAGGTTCTGTTCACCATCCACATATAGAGCCACAAAATTTCTATCTGAGTGTTTGAAGTTGAAAGGGTTCTAAGCATAATTGCTGCTAAAAGCATCGTTATCTGTCAACACAATAACAACAAGTTTGGGCAGCTTTCCCAGAAACAAATTTTCCTGGTTGCTGACATGGCTGCCTGCCTGTTACGCTGAATGCTTTCATGCCTACTCGGTCAACCAGGTATTTAGCATTGGCCACGTGTAAAGAACCCAGCATGTCCCAAATGCACCCTGTGTGCCACCCACACTCTCTTCACAAGCAGCAAGCCATAGGTATTAACTGGCTTGCAGGTCCCTGTTGCCAGGGAGCTCATCAAACAAATGCTGTCTTTGCCGCTCATCAGCCTAATTTTTACATCCTCTCAGTTCTACAAAAGCTTGTCTTGAAAGAACAGATTGTGGCGGAGTGGTCCCAAGTGCTCAATCTTCCTACTTTAGGTCATCAGAGCTGAGCGTTGCCTTGACTGCTTTCCATTTTCTGCTTTCTGCTGCCCAGCTGTGTCTTTGCAGAACAGCTCCATGGAGAAATGTGTGGTCATTGTCACTACTGTAACTGGGGAGTGACACAGTTACGGTGCAGGAGGGGTAGCAGTTGTTGCTCTGGTCTGTAAGTCGGTCTCCCAGGGTAACTGATGGAAAACAGAAATCGGCAAGGCCCACAGGTTCACTGGTACTGAGGTTGGACCCCCCAGGTTCCATGGTTTTGCAGCAAAGGTAAAGCCAACTGTTGTTCAGATCTCTCTAATCTTCCCCATTCATGGCTAAGAAAAAGTCCAGAGGTGCTGACTGCTGTGGTGGAAAGGGGAGGCACCTCCACAAATAGGCTTTTCTCAATGCTAGTCTGCGTTGGGGACACTTCAAACAAATCCAGCTTTGATTTGCTATATTATTCTGAGCAGCCTTAAATGTAAGCCATTCTTTTAAAAATATATCTCCTTTTCTAGTGGCATAACAGGCTCTCTTTTTTTTCCTAGGCTTTCAATTTCTTTTGCACCATTTGGCCAGGGTTGTTCTTTTTTTTCTTCCCAGCCAGACTGCTGTCTGGTGCCTCCTGTCCTCATCTTTTTAAAGGGCAGGCACAGGCCATCCCTGTGCCAGGAGGCATGACAAGTCTGTCTTTCTTTTAAAGCTTTTTTTTTTTTTAATATAAATAAGCCACAAGCCCTCCTTGATTTCCATGGCAAGAAGAAATGTGTCCAAAGACATTTTTTTCAATATCGTGAGTGATAATTCCAACATGTGACTTAACAATTTCCAAATCCCTTTTCAGAAGTTGTTTGGCCTTTCTGCAGCTGAAGTACATGGCATGTACCTCCTACATACAGGGAATGTATGGCAAGCTACAGAGTATACCACCTATGTCTGCAGCTGCAGTATACCACCTGTCCATAGCAGGAATGCCTGGAAAACCAGGGACACCGCTGCTAGCCTGGACTGTGTAGTGAATTTACAAGGCTGGGTCCCTGGAACAATTTACTTCTACCACGTTGGTGGGGTTTATTAAAATGTCAGAGACTTCCAGGGCTGCAGATGCTATTTTACAATCAACTTTCGAAAGTAAAATAAGATGTGCTTGTTCTGGTCAGTCTTTATTTCAACCCTGATCGTGTCTGTGTGTGGGCAGTGTACTAGCAGAGGGTGCAGCTTACCACAGAAATGGTCTCGTTGTTATTACTGCTGGTTGGAACACAGCGCAATAAGGCAACCAGAAAGTAGTTCCCAATAAGCTGGTACTCCACAAGATGTGTGTAGAGGTAGAGCAAACTAAACCCTCTGATGATGCATGCCACAAAATGAATTTTTTTTTGAAGGAAGGCCTGGCAAAGCTCCCCCAAATACCTGCTAAAATCCCAGTTTCAGAGAAAGTGTAAGGATTTTCATCTGATATAAGCTTTGTTTTCCAGATGACAGGATTGCAGACCAGGCCTATGGCTGGAGACTGGATGTCTGAAACTTTGTTATGAGGGTTAATAAGAGTTCTCACATTCCACCAAAATGGGCCACCTTTCTGCAAGGTGTAGTGCCATGTCTACTGCCCAGCAGTAATATTTCAAAGGTGGCATTTTCACTGATGTTATTCTGGCTGTTGGGGTATTGTACTTCTGCCAGCCTCATCTCCTACTCGAATGAGAACCATGGACCTCACCAGCTGTAAGGTGAACTCTGAGATTGTGGCCTGAGGGAAATTTCTGGTGCTGGCATTTCTGCATATGGAGAGGTATAAGCCACTTCTTTTGTTCTTGCTCCAATCCACTCACTAGATGTCCTGGTCTTGGGACACTTGTATCTGGGGTGAGCCACGCTACATCACATTTGCAGAGATCACCTCAATTTAGTAGCGCGTGACCTTATTTCAGTTCAATTTTTGAAGTTCTTACATGTAAAATGTCCCTTCAGTTGCTTTGTGACTGTGATCTATTGACTGATACATGGGTATCTCTTTTCACAATTTTAGCTACTTTGAAAATTTCATCCATGAATGCTCTTAACCCTTCTCAAATCTCTCTTTTCTTTCAGACACCTTTATATCATCTCCCCTTTTGATGAAAGATACAGATTCTTTAATTTAAAGTTAATTTAAATTTTTGAATTCAAACTCCCACAAAGTTTAAAGATTTCACTTCCACAGGCTCTGTGGCTGTGATAGTTCTTTGACAGCTATGGTTATAGCTCCTTATAAAATAGGAATGTAGCAAAAAGTGTTGTGCACTATAAAATATCTCTACATCTTCTTTTTGAGTGCCCTGTTGAAGTGCTCTATGATGGAGGCTTTATTTCATTAATAGTAACAAAGTGGTGAATATTACACGGCTTTAAGAGCTTTTTTGATGACTGGCTTAAAACCTCTTTTCCCAGTCAGTCTGTAACTTCTGAGGTGGTGTGCCCTTGGTAAAAATGGTTCTAAAATATCCTTGGCTATAATGAAGTGGCCTGCATAATATTCCTGTCATCATGAGGATGCACTTAACACCATGCTTGTGTTTGGAAAACTGTTACACATACAGCAAGGCTGCCATTGTGCCTTCACCTTTGCCACAGTCACCTTGTTTATTTTAAAGCACTTTCTTGCTGCCTTACACAAGCTGTTTGCAAGCCACACTCAGTTTTTGTTTGGAGCGAGGATTTGCCCTTTAGCTACTTCAAACAGGTGGTTTATAACCCCAAAGCTTCCCATTTCCCCGGGAGCACAGTGTCTTCTAACAGGAGCTGTGGCATAGACATGTCTACCAACACACCACTACTACACATGTGTAGAAATGAAACACTGGACAATCTGTTTAACTCATACATAGAGAAATTTTATTAATTGGGTATGAGGAGTAATGGTTGATGGTCAGGCTTCTCCAGCACAGTTGAAGTCTCTCCTGTAACTCCCTCGTCATATTTTCCGATTAGATATCTTACATTAGAGTTTATAATGCATATGACTAGAGGACATCGGAGTTCCTCCCATTTCTGGAAGCTGATTTACAAAGAAGCAGCTGTAGTAAGATGGACTTTTCTTCTCTCACTTTGTTGTTTGGGATGAGTATTCCTCCTTCTGCGTCTGACCATCTACCTTCACAGGGGTCACTATGCAGCTTTGTGATAACTATGATTCAAAGGAAAAGTAGTTGTTGACTTTGGAGGAAGAAAAAAAGTGAAGTATTCCCAAATTACAAACCACAGCAGAAAAAGTGGTCTCTAAGTGATGTACTTAGGAGGGAGGTTAAACACAAAAGAGCATTAATTTTTCAAAAAGATCAAGAGTTGGAGCATGTAGATTTTAGGAACAGAGAATGATTTATTATCAGAGGTGGTAAGAAGGCACTTAAAAAGTGTATCTTCCCATGATGATCTCAGAAAGCGCTGTAGACAAGTGGTTAGAAAGTCACTGTGGGACCACCTGATCCTTTCTGGAAATGTGATTCCTTGAGAGCCATCCTCCAGCCTGCACGGTTGTAGGGGTGAACTGTCGGATATCTTCAGAAAGCTTTGATTCTTTTGATTATGGCACTTCATTTGATGAAGATGACAGTCCACTAGGAGAAGATATTGTCCACCTGATAATAAGGAGAATATCCCTGTGAATAGAGTTATTAATGTAAGAGGAGGATCTTCAGCTATGCTGAAGAACAGGG
Source organism: Tringa tobata (assembly GCA_033628505.1). Lineage (NCBI taxonomy): Eukaryota > Metazoa > Chordata > Aves > Charadriiformes > Scolopacidae > Tringa > Tringa tobata. Next base: position 2,439,369 of record JAHREE010000340.1, read on the forward strand.
ACCTCAACACAGAGGCAAGTGAGGAAGTGGTGCATATGGAGAAAGTAGCACATGGGAGAAGGTAACAAAGAGGACTTGTCACTTTCATGTTCAAAAGGAAGGACATTCAAAAGTGTATCTCAGATGTCTGGACACATTAATGCACAGTGTTTGAGCTACAAACAAGAAGCATTGGAGGCGCATCCACCATCACAGAGCTCCTTCAACATATGAGCATGTAGCTAATAACAAAACTTTTTCATTCTATACAAAGCGAACTTCTTCATGAGGGAAACCAGCAGATATAAAGACATTCTGCATCTATTACAGTTGTTACTGTTGTAATCATTTTCTCCATAATAATTTTGTTGAGTGAACATAACTACCACATAGGGAAGAGGAGACGTCTCTCTCCAGCTGAGAATTTACACAAGGTCTTTGTGTGGAAAAACACATGAAAGGTGACCACCCCTGCCACCAATTTCTCTCCTGTTTTCCAGTTTTTTCCCCTCCCTCTTCTCCACACACCTCCCCTCCCCACCCCCCCACCCCAGCATCTCCCTCCCAAACTTTCATTTGCTTCAGCAAATCCCTGGAATGTATTCCACACTTTTTGTCAGTAGGATCACCTTTACCACTGTAGGGGCATGGTGGAAAGAGGTGTTATTAACATTTAGTAGACCTCGCTGAATTATCTCTCCCTTTTACTTGATTATATCATGCTCTAAACCTTTATTTCTCTTCAACTGTGCACATTTTTTCCTCTGGGAAGATAGACATTTTGTTGCAGCAGAAGTCTGTGTGTCTTCTAAAAGAGCAGCCTTGTACCGATGAAAAGCAAAACTGTGTTGACAAATGCACATATTTATTTTCACAGCTGAATGCAATTGTTGCATATTTTTTTGTAACCTGGTCAAATTCTAGTAAAATAAAAATTGAAACCAAGTTTAATGGCAGAAATCTGAATGACTAAAATAGCATGCAAAATTTTTTCCCTTTCCAATAAATCTGCTCTTCTTCTATAGCTTATTTATCCAGGATGAAAGAAAATTGTTGTGTACTTGATGTCAGTTAATTAATTTTTAACAGGAAATTAAGCTTTTTAAAACTAAAGAATGTAAGTCACTACTGTACATTTAATCATGAACCAGCTCAATCACTTTCAGTAGTCATTTTTGCTTGATTAAGGTTTGTAGGGCGTGGTTGTTTATGTGATGTATGGTGGTCTTCTGTGTAGGGCTTTATGTCATTATGAACTAACATAATGTTGAGATGTTACTGACACGTTCACCTCCTATTCACAACAATTACAATTCAATAATTTCTCCTTGCCTAGCTGAGACTTTAGAGTGGCAGAAACACCACTGATTAAGGTCCATCTTGGATAAAGTTAAAATGTTTCTTACCATAAAATACCAGTAGTAAATGAAAGCAATCAGAGACTATTCCATACAAAAGCATATTAATTGTCTCAAACGTTTTTGGATGCCTTGAACTGCAGCAGTAGCTGCAGCACAGAAGGCAGTCATGGGTCCCTTAGTTCTGTCTGTAAGAGATACCCAGAATATTCAGTGCGTGCAGATGTTTTCTAATGTTAAAGTCAGTAGACATGAGCCAAAGACAGTTTGACTGAAATGTAAATGTACTTTAGATCAGACTTTTGGTTTCAGGTATGCCTGAAGATAAAGTGAGTGAGAATTTTGAGTCCACATTCAGTATCAATTATCTGTCTGCGGTTTTTATGTGCTTCTTTCCATTAATAGCTTCCTCTTTCTTCACTAAAATCCATCAAGAGCTGTGGCTGTGTGGGTGATTTTCCACTATTAATACTGCTTCTTGAAAGCGTAAAATCCAAAGTGTTTGCACAATTTCATTGCAAATATGCAACACTTCCCAGAATTTTTGATCCCAACAGTTCTACTAGGAATAAGTGTTATGGGTGCCCTTTAACAGTAAAATTTTAATCTCAGCCTTGCAACTTGTGGACCTGGGGGGGTGGAGCTGCAACAGCCTCACATCCTTAGCTAATTCATTCTAAACTCTGAAGGCTTCAGTTCTAGATTCACACTTGGATCTCTTACCTTGATTAGTTTGAGTTGTCTAGGACAGGCCAGTGAACAACATATTTGCTTGAGGTGCAGATACCATGGATTAGTACGCCTTTATTTCCGTGTAAGAAAAACAAGCTTAGCATCTGAGCCAGTCAATGGTGGAATATATTTCTTTTACTGACTATACTAAGGTATGTCACGGTATGAACATTGTTTTTAGGACCTAAAGTTGCCAACTTCCAATATTTGACAGTAAAGACTTTAATTAGATTTTTATGTGAATTTTCTAGCTAATTCCTTCAGATGTTTTTGCCCTCCTCTTCAGTATTGCCACAAATGATTCTCTATTTGCTGCGATATTATGGGTAATTTAGTGACTAAACTTATTTCATCTTTTCCGTTAAGATAACCTGTTTACTACAATATTTTTTCTTTTACTGTCTCCCCATTCCTCACCAGTATCTTACCTCATTCAAATGAATAAGAATAGGATATTCGTACATGGAGAACTGAAAGACAGCTGCCTATGCTATCTTCTATCCATATAGATCTGCATGGAGTACCTGCTGCCTCATGGTGGTGATGATTGCTTCCAAGAATACAATTGTAGCTGTGTGATCCCACCTAGAGACTCAAAGATCCTATAAGAAGAAGTGCTGTGTGTCATACCCAAGCAATATTTTAGGGACCTCTAGAGAAAATTAACCTTTTAAGGATATGAATCCCTCCCTAAAATGATATGAAGGATCTTTGTGTCACAGAATATATAGGACAGGAATCATCCCAGTGTTGGTAAGAAATCTGTTCACTTCTGGAAACGTGTTGGGAGTTTCATCTCCATTCCTCGCAGCAAAGGAGAGCTCATCACTGTTGCATTTTTCTAGTCACTATACACCCAGCAGCAGTGTTCTTTCATTTACACAGGCTTGTGTGTACAGCTGTGTATGGATGATGTTTGGTTGATCTTTATGTCATAAGAATTGTTTGTGACAACAGTGCTTTTTCTTAAACAAATGCATCCTTATTTCAGAAATATTCAGCAGTTCTCTGGCTATATTTGGAGTTCAGCTGTTTCTGAAGTTATTTATGAACTGAATTGCTCTATTTTATGTTTAGAAATGTTAAACCTTCTGTTAATAGAGTAGCGATTTTAAGAGCAAAGCCTTTAACATAGTGGCTTTATTGTCCGTTCATGTTTTTCTTTATGTTGTTATCAGCCTAAGGATAACATTAGTACAGATACACCGGCAAGCTATACACAATTTTAAAATTGATATTGAGGACACCAAGATAAGTTCAAGTGAGCAAACCAGTGTGACTACACAAAATAGTAATGTCATTTTAATTATTGCCCGAAAGATTGTTCTAGTAACTAGCGTTCTATTTGTTGGTCTGAAAACAGATAGGAACCTGTACACCTGGTTTCAAACCTCGCCCTGCACTGCTTATGAGCATGCCATCTGTCTAGCTACAACCTGCTCACACTGATACCACAAGTGAAAGCAGAAATCATCACAGTGAAATGGTCTTCCTAAGTGCCTTATCTGTTTCAGTGCTCTTCCACCAAAGGAGGCTGGTTCCTCCCTAAGAGATGAATCCTTCCGAATTGCCATCCACGCCCGCTATCTCCATGCGATTGCAATTGACAGAAGGGCAATGGAGAAGCAAAATGTTATTTTAAGGGATGCAGTGAACAAATACTGAACATTTTAGGTAAGAATTAAAGACAATACATGTGTACAAAATCCTTTTACATTTCTTCATGAGTTATGCTGCACTATGTGTGGAGTGTTGCCATAGACATTTTTCCTCCAACGAACAGATAACTGAGTCATATGAGAAGTTTGAGGGGAGTTTTTTTGAAATTACGGAGTTTAAAACAATTCTTTACATATTTCACCAGTGCTTCAGAAATTTGTTGTATGTGAAAATGGAATAAATCTTTGGAGTCCTGCTGTTTCCACAGTATTCAATTGTCAGTGTTTTCTCCTGAAGTTAGTGTGCAGGGGAGATCTGTGGAGCAAATGAAAATATGAGCAGGCATATCTGCACTAATTCTCATCTACTTAATGAGCATAGTGAAGATATGCTAGGTTGTAGCTCAGATGCCCTAGTGCAAACCCACCTTCATGAGCAATCCAAGCTGATACTAGACTGTGACCTGAAACATCTACAACATAGCATATTCTGTTCACTAACTGGTCGGGAGAAGAAAAATCAAGCTAAAGTTGGGATACAGAGTCAGGACAATAATCTCTTAAACTACTAAAGTAAGGTCTTGTTTGTCAGAATAAAATTTCTATCACTACATATTACTCTTACTCAAGCTAGGAAGAATGATTCTACTTTATGCACACCTATCCACACTACAAATATACATTTCTTGATAGTCTTGTCACATCTACCAGTTGCATGCTGGGATTAAAATTTAATTGCTAAGGGGTATCAATGTAGAACAATAAGAAGTTTCCTACTAAACTACTAGGTTGTTTTTCATAAATTTATTCTGAGTAGGAGTTGGTGGGGTCACAGCAGTCGCTGGATGAATTTAATATACTCCTGGCTTCCTTGCTATCCTAAAAAATGTGTTCTTTGGTTAAATAATTTACAGTTCACTAGGCAGAAATGGAAAAGAAAGCACCAGAAAAGTCCATGTTCCAAAAAGTACTGTCCTCCTGTATACCTTCGTATGTTTATATTTTCTTTTCTAGTATGTAATGTTAGAAATGTCAGTTACCTTGAAACTGAAATCTATTGTGGAAGATATTATAGTAAAGTTTTATTGTTTCCAGTTTTTTTCATAGTATAATATAAGGTTAAAAAAATTCTACTTTTCAACATCTATTATATCCTATTCATATTTGAGTCACATATTGGAAGGGAGGTGGTTTTTTTTTTTTCTACTTCAAGGACAAAATCACAATAATTATTCCTTAGGGATGATGACGACCCAAAGGCAATGTCATAACTACATTGTACCATTCCAGAAATAAGTCACATCTTCAACAGTGCTATTGAAGAAACAAAAGTGAGACAGGAGAAAATATTCCTTCTCATTTTTAGTTCTCAGACATGTTTTAGGAACAGACAGCAGTGGATATATTGAAAAATGTGTACTTATGGGTAATGTCTTATACCAGGGACAATGCCTTCTCCACTTCTACAAACAAATAAATGTCTTTCACTGAGCCATGGATAACTGCTTCTTCAGGTGCTTTTATTGTATCACTTCTGAACCCCGAATCTATACCTTGAAAATTTCAAAAGACATTTTTATGATTATCACTAATTTTGATCATTGATTTAATGTCAAAATATTATACTGACAGATCACACCATAGGGCTATATTCTCTACTTTAAAGAGCCAGATCTCTTAATTTTGCTAAAAGCAAGGTAATTATACTTAAGTATGAGAAGAAGAATGAGAGACTAGCTAATTGGCAGTTGAAATCTAGTAGAAGCATTTCTTAACCTTTACTTTTAAGATGAGATTTGAGTTATAAGATCATTAACATTATTAATGTGAGATGAAGCAACATTTATCCGTATACATGTTTGTATTTTATATATCTCAACCAACAATGTTTCTTGATATTTCAGTGGGAGGAAAAGAGGGGTGAGGAGATCCAGATTTTGTGGTAACAAGAAGGAAAAGGTCAGCTGGTACCTTCTTACTTTTCTCATCAAATACACCTCCAACTTTTAGATATGAAGAACCATTATAGAGGAATAGGAAAAAATAGTATGCTATTAACAGACCAGAGAATAGAAACTATAGGAAACAGTTGACATAGAAGAAGTTGCATGCCTGTGCCCTCATCTTCATGTCCAGGAGCCAGATAGTTATATCGGATTGCTACTGCTATGCATCTTGAAAGCATGAAGAAGCTGAACAAATGTATATATTAATATTTGACCAGAAAGATTTGGTCTGCAATGAAAAATGGCTGAAGAAGATGGGAAGATAATAGGACTTACAAATAGTGGAACAGGATAGTCTATCCTAAAGGGACTGGAGGCTTGCAACTGGCCAATACTTTCAGGAAGCTGCTTCTTGCATGTTATCGGTATATGCAGACTTAACCGCATAACTTAAATATCCAGTTACTTCGGAAACCAAGAAAACATCTTGATTATTCCTTAGAAAAAGTAGACTTGGAAGATTTGAAATGATCTACCGTTCTGTGGTGTCTGCTAAGGGAAGGCAGAAATTCTTAGTCTTATTTGCTGGATTAACTGGAGTCCAGGAATAGGTAGTGAATCAACAGAAGAGAAACTTGCTGCTGGAGAAGGAAATGTAAAGAATAGACACAGAAAAACATCAGAGAATATCTTATGGGAACTGATGTTAAGAGGTTTGTCCTTGTAGGAATTGAAGCACAGGACATGGAAGACTTGCCTTTTGGGGAATACCAAAACGGTAAGCACTTGGTTATGTTATAAAAAGTTTGTCTTGTGTTTGGCATACACAAAGGTGCACAAAGGAACAGTGGTGGCAGTGGGGAACTCAAATAATACCCTGCCAGACTATTGCCAGGCTTACCACAGGAGAGTAATCAGCCTGAATAAGTGTCATCTCGACAAACAGAGGAGGACAGATGCAACCCAACAGCCAAGTTATTGACAAGCAGTGGTGGGTTGACCCCAGACAACAGCCAGACTCCCACCCAGCCACTCACTCAGTCTCCAAGCTCAGTGGCACGGGAAAAGAACGTTTAACCACCCTTCCTCCCCTCTTTCCCAGGCTCAATTTCACTCCTTCGCTCCCAGCTCCTCTACCCCCACCTTGTGCAGCACAGAGGGGAATGAGCCTCTTCTCACAGAAGATGCCCTGGGCCCCCACTGCCAGGTCTTGACACCTACACCAAATGTACAGGTCCATAGCCACCCAAGGAAACAGAGCTCCTGCCCTAGCTCCTCCCAGGGCTGTCACAGGAGCCACTCTGCTCTGTGGTCTGGGGGTGACATCCATCACCATGAGACAAACTTCCCATGCGTGGAAGGGACTGGTGCTTTTGTAAAGGTGTCCCGTGTGCTATAATTATTTACCAAATCATTAGATGAGTGTGAGGGAAAATTCTGGGACCACTGAAGTAACTGAATTGAGAACAATCTAGCTTATTGTCAAAAATGAGACATAAATTGGCTCCTGTGGGTAGAATTGGTTTATTTGAATAAAATGCACACTTAAAGGCACATCTTCAGCATCTTATGAAAGCAGGGAGTCCACTACAATTGGAATACCTAAACTGTGGCAGCAAAGAGGCAGATAGGGACCTGAGAGAAACAAGCAAAGGGTGGGGTCTCTAAAAACTACCTTGTGGAATTTGAGAAATCCAGTTCCAACAGGAAACAAACATCTGCAAAGCAACTTTCTCAACTTATAGAAAGAATTTCAACCTCTATGGAGTCAGGTAGTAGGGCTCTGATTCGTACAGAGTAAACTAGAGGCTTTTGGGAGGGACAAAACATACAAATTTTAGCCTCACTGCTGTTAGGTGCAGAGGCCTGGAGCTGTGGCTGCCATGCCTCTGTTGGGCTACCAGATCTTTCAGCTCCTGCCAGTGCCCATGCACTGCTCATGCCACAGCTCCTCTGGGACTCACCAGAATTCCCCTGTGCTCCTGATGCCACCATGCTGGCAGTTCACCTGCTCAGGGTGGTCCAGAGATCAGGTCCCCTCCTTATACCCACTGTGTCCACAGTAGGTCAACCTCATCATCCAATCCAGAGTAAAACAAACAGTGCCTGGGGCAAGAAAGCCAAGTATGGAGAAAAAATAATTTACCGGAGTCTATACACAGGGTTGTAGACATGACTTTCCTTTATCTCAGCCAATTGCTCTACAGGAAGACCTCTTATACGCTGAGAAACCTTTGCAACAAATCCCAGCATATCTACCATGAGAGCACAGTTCTGTAGAGCTACAGAGCAAACCTCTTGCTATTTTATATTCTGTCCTATTTGCTACAAAATATTGAGAGAGCAGGATCAGAGAGGGTTAACATGGGGACCCGAAGAGACTTGGTCTCCAGCTGTGAAAATCTTGTTGACTGGCAGTCTAAATGGGAGTTCAAGTGCACAGATGACAGCAAACAGTGTGATAGCAGGAAGAGAGGCAGCTGGAAGATAAGGATGCAGGAGCAGGACTGACAGCTTCTCTAGGGGTTGTTCAGACCCCATTTCTACCTGAGCTTTTCACTGCAGCCGTCATGGGAACTGTCTCCTGGCCAAGAGACCAGGGCTTCCTCATTGCTGCAAATCACAAGAAAAATAGATATCTAATTCTGATACTCAGGTAGATATGTGATAACCAGTGAGGCAGAGTTCGTAATACCTACAGACCGTATCTTCCGTAGTTAGGAAAGACGTGCAGACTATCTTTTTCTGCCTGATACTGTCAACAGAAGGGTCAGTGAGGAGGGAGCTGACTGAATGTAGCTAATGTTCCTTTGAGATTTTTAAATAAAAATTTTAAAATAAAATTTACAGTGGACCCTCTGCTCAGACATCCCCCCTCTCCCCCCAGAAAATCGGGTAGAGCTCTCTAGATTCTGTCCTGGTGTTGCTCCCACCTGTAAGCAGTAGGAGCAGTAGAAGCTGTTTTAGTCTCTAAATCATCTTCTAAAGATGCAGCCATGATGCTTGTTTTTCCTTTTTCCTGCTGTGAAATTACATTAAAAGAAACTAAAAATACACCTTCTATTACTGCTTTTTCACGCAATCAGATGCTGTACTTACTACAGGGATGTTATTTACCTGTCAGGATAAAGACAAGTTAAAGTTTGTAATAGGAAGTCCTGGAGACATTCCCTCTACTTCTCTGAACTCCATGTGACAGTGTTTAGGGGCTCCTGACTTCAGTGTGACAATGTTGCATAATTGGGATTGAAAAGCTGAAACTTAAAATTGTGATTATTTTTGTTTTAAAGATTGTCATCCAATTGCTAAATAACAGAAAGAAAGTGCTGACAATCTGACTGGTTATTTGTGTTTAGAACTAGAATAGAACACGTAATAAAAAGGAATACTGGGAGAAGCCGTCCTGTCCTCTCATAGTTTCTTCAGATATCAGCAGTCTAAAAAAAGCCTCTTTTCCCCCAGTTATATAATTAGAGGAATTCGTACATTTGCATTTAGGAAAGCAGTCACTTTCAAATGTGTTCTACAAAGCCATTTTATGAAAAGAGCCATTTCCAAATCATGCTGTTCTTCTAAGTGTGCTAAAGCATAAAGTGTAATTAGACTTCTTGCTTCAGAATTTAGTGGAAAACGCTTAAAAAGAATTCAGCCCTCCTTACAGCATGAGTCACCAGCTGGCTGGGGGCCTAAAGAGCCACAGCACAGTCTTCTATCGCTTTGTTGAAAGGGATGCTTGTCTATGAACTTGCCATTACAAAAAAAAGAGACATATGTTTTGCTGGTGGCATTCCCGTATGTTTGCAGGGAGATGCTGTGAATCTGTTCCCATCTCTGTAGGACTCCCGTTCCCACTACAAGAAGGACCAGCAGAGGAAGAGCCTCCCTCTTTTCATGCTCTTTACCGTCGGAGGAAGCACTGGGAAACTCAAAGAGGGACTTTCTGTTTTGTCAGTGGGGAGGAGGATCAGCAGGCAAAATCCTTCCAGTCCAGTGCTGAAGTGAGATATGTGCGGATCTGCTCTGCGGCTCGTAGGGCACCTGCTGCTTGCTTGAGATGTGAAACAGCAAAGGGATCGACCATAGTCAGTGAAGGTCACATCTTTATGAAATTTTGTAGCCTTCGAATATATATGAACCTGTGATTTGTCATTTTCAAATGATTATCGTTTCAATGTAGTTGGGTAGCCTCAAGAGCCAAAAAAGCCTTCTCATTACATGTGTAGATACTGTAGCAACTCCTGCATCTGCAGAAGTACTAAAGCTTTTCAAAGAAACACTTGAGAAGGGATTTTTCTTTTGGCTTTTCAAAAAATATTATTATTATTTTCAGACGGGGGAAATTGTGATTTGGCATAGCTGTCTTGGAAATGGCTGTATTACATGACCTAAAAATTAAAAAGATAACAGTCGGTTGCAGCAAGCACATAGGGGAGAGAATTCAAGCCCAAACAATTTAAGATTCACAAAACTTTAATTACTGTAAAACAAGTTTTATAAAAAAAAAAAATTAGTCAATCTTAACTATATGCTAAATATCGAATTTGTCACTTATTTATGACCATGAAAAATTTAAGTCAGCCTGCCCTCACTTCCAATAAAATGTTAGTGGAAGCATTCAATGTGCAATGTGGGAGTCATGACTTCTAAAGGAACTCTAATTTTTAATTGTGCTGTTCAGTGTGGCCTCTAGAGAACCCCTTGTACTCATCTTAAATTGGATTCAAAGTGGTCTTTGACAGCAAGTCTAAAGTCATTTGGAGCACTGCTAGCTCATGTATCAGAGAATGAGCTGTATAATATCAGCTTCCTCTCATCCACATCCTTGATTCATGGTAACATAACAATTTAAGATACAGAAAAAGGCAAGAAAATATTCCATATGTTTCAATCAGGATTGCCCAGCCAAAGACTCCAGATTTCTTTGAAGAATTTTCTAACCTCAGTGCAACTTTCCCTTCAGCTTTCAATTGATTGCAGTACTGCAACGTACCACCCAAGCAGCGTCCTAGAGGAAAGCCACAAAAAGCCTCATACAAAAGAAGAACAATATGGTGAGCTAAAGAGGGGTTACAAAGTTTATTGTAATGGTCCCTTAAAATTTTGGAGGTTTAGGTAAGGTGTGCACATGTCTTTCCGAGATTTGGGCCTGGTTTACTTATGAGAGGAATAACGTGTGCCCGGGGAATGCATAAAGATGGCTTACATTTGTATTTGTTTTAACTAAAACAAGGAGGCTATTTTGGAATGGCATTCTGGTTTTCTCAAAAAAGAGAAGTAATTCGACATTTTCATGAAGCAGAACACTCACTAACCAACTGTATTATATATTTTGTGTCAAAGATATACAATCCTCATGTTGCTCTTTAGCTCTGACAAAATGCTTCTTGCAACATTAAAGATGAGTTCTGCTGAATGCTTATTTACTTAAAATAATCTGTGAGCTTTTTCTGTAGCTTACTGAGCACAGCTTTAATAGTCTTTTACTAGACAGTATAAATGGAGGCTGCAGGATATATAGATGGGAAGCATGCTGTGGAAAGATAACGGAGTCTATACGTGTATTCAATATCTCTCTCCTATTCAGCTGTTAGTTTTATTATCTTTACTATGAGAGTCTGCATTTTTGTGTTATTTCTCATCCAAAATATTACCCATTTTTTAAAGTGTTCTGCTATTCAGTGAGTAATTTGGATTGACTCTACAGCATAAGACAAGTTACCAGCTGCTTCTGGCAACTGATTGTATTCTTATTCATTACAGTCTTAATGCATGCAATATACACTAATCACAGTATTACTTTTGCTTTTGAATCAGTCTAATAAGCTTAATGCCATTGAGGTTTTTACCTTTTGTCAGATCTAATTTTACAGTTTATTGTGCTAGAAGGATCAGAGTTTCTGAAGCAGTTATTGGTGAAATCCTGATTTTATTGCAGTCAGCTGGAGTTTTCCCTGAAGCTTAGCTGACAGCTGGCTTTCTATGAGAGGTTTCTCATTTTTGGGGGATGGGTCTAAGAGGAAAGGGCTTGGACATTTAAAACCTGTTTTGATCCTTTCCAGAAATCAGGAGTCTGGTTGAACTTGTGTGAGCACTAAGAAATAGAGAAGCATCAGGAGTGAGGAGGTAGAAGCCTCTCTCTATTAAAAAACCCTCTTCGGCCATCCCCTCCAAAGAAACTTCCTTGTGCCGAAACATTTGACACTAACCATTGCAAAATTCCACCAAGAAGGCCACTTTACATTCTTCTTTCATGTTAGCCTGCAAGCCAAGACCTTACAGCACAAGGCATCTCTAGAGGGAATGCTGTGTAAGATGAAGGTGCTCAGACACACTGTCATCCCTCAGCTAGCACTTCTAGAACTCAAGAAGCCTCTTATCCTGTTTTTGGACTGGAGCTGAGGCAGAGCTGCCTCTGGAAAATGGTCCAAGGCAGGACTGTAAAGGTATTTTCTCTGACCTATGTTTGTCATGGTTACAATAAGCAACTACCTCAGTTATACTCTGCTCCTCTGACCTCAAGTGGCTGCAAGGAAGAAAGGCGTGACATTTATTTGCAACCCTGTCAGTAACCTTAGATACAGTATTTAGCATAAGGTATAGTAGCTAGCGGCATATGACAACACTTAGAGATAAGGGTGATCAGAGGTCTGCAACATATGACTTGGGAAGCACATGTTGTTGAGGGGCTGTGACAAAGATGAGACTGATGAATGATCAAATTCCTCCCAACCCCTTAGTGGGCAGTTACAAAGATGATGGAGCAGTTATTGTTAGTGCCAGGTACTAAAACAAGGAAATACCCTACAGGAACCATGCGAGGACTTTGCAGTCTTCTCTGCCCAGCAGCTGGGACCCTACTCTAGCACCACCAGCATGCCAGGCTGATTCCATGTACAGTCAGAATTGATGGCTTGGCTGGTTTATACCATGATATTTTGCAACAGACAAGGAGATTTCTCAAAGAGAGATCAGTGCTGGCACTTCTATAGCCAGGCCCCTGGAAGAGTTGGAGACCTTTTCTCCAAAAAGCTATTCCAAGCGGAAAGAATGGTGGCAGCCTCCATGCCACCTGAGTAGTGGCTTTTTCATGGCATGTGGCAGAGATAACAGGTAACAGAGGTATGGCAGCATCTGTTCAGTGTGGTGACCCCTTCTGAGCAGGCCTCCTGACCAGGGGTGACTTAAAACCAGCCTGTGAGTTATTTGGCTTAGGGGTAGGGTGGCCTTGTATGCATCAGCTGGCATTACCGCTCTGTGTCCTGTGTTTATCCCAGAGAGCCTTCTGCTCATCATTGTTGAGGTGAAGCATGCTTCCAACCTGCCTGTGGCTGTGTAGCCTCCCTGATGCAGCTCTTGCATGATCCAAATCTTCCTCCTCTGTGTGATTCAGAGGTTTCCCTCTTTGCAGGCAGTCTCTGCAGGGGTGATGACCCTCCTGTGTGAGCAGTATCTGCAATCTGCCTGTGCTACAGAGTCTTTGCAAAAAAGAGTTACCTGTGAGATGGAAATATCCTGGGGGCGTGAGACAATGCCAATGTCACGTTGTCTTTGGGGTACGTACTGGAGAACAGGGATGCTTTAGCATTAAATGGTGGCAAGTGAAAGTCAAGGTCACGGCCCGATGACTGGAGACACCCCAAAAAGCATTGACAGGGCCAGGTAGACTCAGAATTCCAAAAGAGCATCCTCGCAAGGCTTGCAAGTGTGCTTCAAGGCCAAAAATGCTGTTGCTGCTTGGGGAATTTAACTTTATATATGTTGCCTGGTATGACTAAAGCATGAGTTAGTAAAAATACAGTGCAATTATTTGCCTTCCTTTTTAATCACTTAAGCTCATTGTTTATATACACTATTAACATGCTCAAAATCACTTTGTACCTGTTGTCTGGTTCTTTGTAGATCTGTAGCTAACCAAATCATCCACATTTCTGCTGGTGGGTCTGGGCACAAATACTTTAGGGCTGAAACTGTGCCACAATTAATAAGTTACTTCGTGGCCTTGACATACCTGAGGGAGAATTCCCAAAGGCTCTTTCTCCTATATAATCTACCGATGGAGCCTATTGCGATGCTGTGATGAGAGATGATGCCACACCAAATGAAACTGGCACATTACAATATTGTATCACTGGATGTCAAGAACTGGTGCGCAAACAGAGAGTAAGATCCATTCTGTATCTGACTTGGGGCAAGTGGAGCAAGCCTACAGGGAAATAAAGGATAAAATAAGCCCACAACAGCCAGCCACTTAGTAATTAACCCCATTGTTCAAATATTTGAATAAAATTCATGCTCTGAAAGTCTTGCATGTTTTAGTTCTGACAATTCAACAGCTATAATGTTCCATTTTCATGCTGCTTTATGTGCTTCAGTCCTTCAAAGTCAAAATGGTTTGCTATGCATGTTTTATTATGAACATTTCCTGTGTTGGTACATGTTTTCTTTTTCACAGTTCATTATATATTTCTGTTTGCATTTTCCATTATGTATCTCGGCTATTGTATCTCCTTTGGCATTTCACATGCCATGCTGCATTAGCATTTCAATTCTTGTTTTTGCTTGTCACTATGAATGATCGTTATTGCAAATCATTTTATTTCTGATTTCACATCTCATTAGTCATTTTCCAGACCCTCACTGTGGATTTCAGTGTTCATGTTACACCATACACTGGGGGATTTTTCACAACCTGTTACAGATTTTTCTTTCTGCATTTCATCTTTCATAATTCATTCTGCATTTACCCTACTGCATCACATGATTCACTACTTAACTTTGCATCATTTTCCTCTTTGATCTTAAAAGTGCATTTTGGGTTTTGCTTATCGTTACTCTTTCAGATTTTGTATTTCATGGCTGATTACAATTTTTCAACTTACTATGCATTTCTGATGTCAAATCCTATTATGAGTTCTCCTTTTCACATCTCATTACCCACTTTTTTGATTCTGCATCTCAATATGAATGCTTTTTTACATCTCATTTTCAGTTTCTAGTTTCAGATTTTGCTGTGCGTGCTCATTTTTATTTTACTGCTTGGTTTTGCTTGAGCGTCTCATTATGTACTTTTAGATCTAATTAGGAATTTCATGTATCATTGCTTATTAGTCAATTTCCTTTTTGTTGCCCATTACAGACTATGCATAGCAGCCTGTGCATGAGCTTTCAGATTTCCCCATGCATTTTCCTTTTCGTGTGTTCCTCGCTTATCTTCTTATGTCTTATGATAAATTTAATAAATTCCTACTAGCATCTTACTATGATTTTTCAAATCTTGCCTTTTACACCTGAGTAAACTGTCTTTCTTTTCCACCTCAATAAATATATTTTTTCAGTATCTCCTACTCATTTAAATGATATCATATTGCAAATTTCATTTTTGTATCTCATACTAGGTTTTCATTTACAGAATGCGTAATGAACTTCTGTTTTTGTGTTTTTTGAAACTTGAGGGTGGTAGTGCCTCTTAGCATGCATTTTCATATCTACAAATCCTCAAACATTTCCTTTTCAGATTGTGCATCTTTTTCTGTGGGTTTTTTTTTTTTAGAGTAATTTCTACACTTTCCCTAATGCATGCAATTATGCAGCTTGATTTATTTCTAATGACGTTTCGGATTTTGTAGCTCATGACACATTTCCAGATTTGAATACTCTCATGCTTTTCCCCTTTAACTATTTATGCATTTTTATTTATGCATTTTCTTACAGATTTCCCCTTTCAGAATGAATTTTCCTTTTTCCTTTTTTTTTTCTCCCCAAACTTAAATTTTTCTTAGAAGTTTTCCTGAGTGCATCACCTGGTTTGATTTTTTTTTTACCTTATACACTACCTCCTTTGGTGTATAACATTACACTTTATAGGTTTTTGCATCTCTTCTTTCAGTGTTTATATCTGTTCTGCATTTCATTATTCAGCACCACAATTCACATCTTTTTTTCCCATTTGTCTTTAAAATGCCATTACACGTTTCCATTTTACAAGTCCTTATGCATTTCTTTTGTTGTATTTTTCTACTTAGGAGTACTTTTTTGTGGTTTTGGGCAGCTTCGTTTGCACCAGATGTGATCTTTGTTTATCTCATCACCCATTTCTCTATCATCTCATTATATTTTTTTTCAAGTTTTCCTTTTGCTATATATGTTTTTAATCCAGGTTGTTTTTTTACAATTGATTAGGTCTTAAATTCCACATCACTATGTTTTTCTTTTCACCTATCATTGAAGCTTTTCACTTTTTTAAATCAGTATGCTTTTTCATCTCTAACACATGCTCTTTTCCCTGCAGCTCAGCATCTGTTTTAACTTTCCTATCACATGCACTCACATCCCTGTGTATGTATTCTTGGGTCCCTTATTTCCCACTTGCCACTATGTTACACTATTTCATTTTTACTTTCAAAGCTCGTGCCATTTTTTTGTACCACACTAAAGCTTTTCATTTTTACTTCTTATTAAATCTTTTACCTCTGTTTCCTTACTTTGAATATTCTTTCCCCCAGGTTGTTATGTTTCCTTTTTTATATAATATTCGGTATCTTTTTATTTGCATTTCCTCCTGTTTACGTATTTTTCTTTATTACACATCAGTCTCTAACGCTGTCTGCATTTCTTTCACTTTTTGCTTTTCTTACATACTTCCATTTCATTATGATTTTTTCATTTCATCGTGTCTCTTTCTACTCACCTATGACCTTTAAAGGCTTTACGTTTCACTTTTATATATGCTCTTTTTTATATATCACCTTTCGTTCTGTACCTCCTCAGAAAATATTTTTTCTCTTTTGCATCTCACTGCTTTTTTTTTTGCTTCTCATTGAATGTGTTCCTTTCTGCAGCACAGTAGGTTTTGTTGGTATATCTCATACATATCTCCCTTCTCACATAGTGCTGAACTTCCCTGCCTCTCATCATGTGTTCCTTTCCACAGTATGCAAGTATGCAAGTTTTTTCACACACCACTACAGATCTGGCTTTCACATCTCATAATTCATTTTCATTTCCCTCTCTATCACAATAATTTTGAGTGGCTGATCACTCAGAGGTATTTATTTTGCCTTTGTGTATACCATCTTAATGCTAAACAAAGTGTACTTCCTCACGTGGTTACTTGGTCCTTTTTTTTTTCTAGTTAGTCCTTGTGTATGTAAAAAAAAATAAATTGGTACTTCTTTCTTTTCTCCCTACTGGATGAACAAGTGCTTTTGGTTCACAGAAAAGAACAAGAAGGAATATAGCTGAAAATACATGTCAGGACAGAAAATGCATTGCAGACACTATGGGAATATAGAAAGTTGAAGATGACTGTAAGCTTAAAAGCATAATTAGGAACTTTTGTCAGGTTTCTTCATTAAAATCATACATATTTTGAAATACTGATTGCATTAGCAAGCACTCTACATTTTCATAATCAGATTTACTTTATGAAAATCAGATTAGGCAGGTTCTCTGCTCTTCTCGGTTTACCCTGGGGGAGGGGAAAAAAGGTAAGAGCAATTTGTTTCTCTGGCTTGCTCCATGGCTCCAGTAATACCGAATAGGAAAACAGTGATGGAGGTTATGCAGCTGCTACCCTTGATTAACTGAGCACCATCTGAAGAAACATAAAAATGTTGTTTGGAAGAGCCCTCTGGAGGGTTCCAGCTCAGCATCCCACCAGAGTTCTGAGGGCATTGCCAAGCCTTCTGGCCCCGACTAGCCCCACCTGGGGCCTCCCCCTACCCTGCCCATGGTCCTGGAGCCTCTTTTCAAGTTGAGTCTGGGGCCTTCAACCCCTGCCTGGTCTGTGCTGTAGCAGTGCTTGTCTCCAGCCATGTCCCTGCCCATCTGGGCCCTGACCTACAGACTGACTTCCCAGCTTGGCCTTTGATCTGCCTCACCACCACAGACCTGCCAGGACTCTTGGCTGAGCCTGGTTGTCCCCTCCAGCCTGCCCCGCTTGCCCTGCTGGGAAGCTGTGGGACTGGGAGCTGGTGGGCTGGTGAACCTCTGCAGAGCAGCTCTCGGCTCGTTGCTCCTTGACCTCCTCCTCTCAAGTGGGACAACATTGTATTGTGTCAGCCTGGGTTTTGCCAACAATGAGTACTCCACCTCTCCCTGGGCAACCTGTTCTGGTGCTGCATTGCCCTCCTGGTGAAGCCCCCAGGCTGCCGATTGCAGCTACTGCTATTTGTTATGTTGCCTGGCACTACAGTGAAATGTTTTTTTCCTCTTGACTTTGTAGTTTCTTCTTCAAACAATGTAAGCAATGATCATGTGGTCCCCCTAGTCCTCCTCAGTCAGAGAGGGGAGCAGAACAAGGCCAGTGTTTCTCTCCTGGGCTACTGGAATTGGCAAATCCTAATAGTAATAACCACACCCCCAGGTCAGTGTCCTCTGGAGATCTGCTGAATGTGGACTTCAGTCCAGTGGACATCCAGGTCACTGATGAAAACGTAGAACCACAGGGGCACAAGTATGAATATCCAATTCAAACTCATTGCCATCTTCCAACTGGATGTTGGTCATGACCTTCTGAGCATGTTAGTCCAGACAACTTTAAGCCCATCTAATAGTTTTGTCCGTTATACTTGTTCTCAGTTTTCAAATGAGGACGCTGTGGGAAACGTACCTAAAGTCAAGGTATATCATGTCCACCTCTGTCCTAAGGTGTCCTTTTCCACTCCCTTTTTCTTCTGTCTCCATGAGGCATCTCAGGAAAGAAAGAAAAGCTCTCTGATCCCTAGATATTTCCTATGCTGGGAATTCCAGACATGTTACTTTTAAATGTTTATCACACTAATTATTATTTCCATGTCTGATATGAGCTACTACAAGCTGTAACTGGTGAGAGACACATATGGTTTGTCTCCCTGTATCTACTACATGGGGCCAGAAAGTTGGAAAGGAGTTGTAGCTCTGTAACAAGGGAGTTGGCAGTGTTGTAGGAGAAACAGGTTAATGGGGAATGTGTTCCCTTGAATCCAAACCAGCTTGATCCCACCCCAGTGAAATTGTTTCCATCAGTTTGATCAAGGACTGTGGCTTTTTACAATTTTCTATGTTATCAACATTACCAATGCAATTAGTTGTCTAAATATTGTGTTAAAGTGCACTTAACTGTAAAATTATTTTTACAGGAGAGGAAACAGAAGATGTCATTCACAAATAAACTTGCCTGTTGAAGATAAATGATATCTGAAGCTGAAAAGTGAAACAACTAGAAAACAACTGAACTGTTACTCTAATCTCTGAGTTCCAGGAAAATGAAGATCTTATATCATTTTCAGTTGTGAGAGAAGTATCTCAGCATGTTGTCCCAAAGCTACTGATTTTCTCACTTCATTTCATGGGCGTGTAGAGTAAACAAGTCCACTGAAGGAGCAAAAAAGTATAAAACAACACACACGAAGACTTTTAGCTCAGGATAAAAGTGGCTCCAATACCCACCCATCATTCATCCTTTTTGCACCATTCTTGAAATTCTGCTTAGAAAGGATGGTAGATCTTTGGATTTTCCTTTGTATCTGTCTTTAATTTCTGCATTTCTGAATGTTTAAGAGCAACATGTTACTTGCTAACATGTCACTGTTAAAACTTAAAATTCCCAAACATCATAGTAATTTAAAGGGATATGAATAAATGAGATTGTGAGACAAATTTTTGTGCACAAAAACTTCCTATATCAATATTATCTTTGCTAATGACAGTTCATTTATTTTCAGACTGTGCTAGGAAATTTGTATTTGCCTGGACAGCAGTTTTCTGTGAATCTGGAAGGCACTAGCTTTGCTGCTGTACATAATTTAGTTCCTGACTGGCACTTGTAGCACTGATGTATAACCTGAATATGGCTGTGGCTGCATTCACATTTATTCTGAGTGAAGGTAGGCAAGAACAAGTGCAGTAACTTTGTTCAACCTCTGACCTCTTTTGAAAGGACATGCAAGGGTGGCATCCTTTGTCATATGTTCCTTTTGCAGTTCCTTGTAAGCCATTAAACAAATGAACTGCATAAAAAACCAAATGGAACTTGCAGTTCCATAGTGCCTTGCAGTACATCAAATAAGAGCATTATTTTTTATTTTCATTCATTGTCTGTGAGTAACAGGATGCCTGCACTTGTATCTGACAGATTTTCATGGGTATGAAAGATAATCAAGGGATTCTTCTGCTGAAGATTCATATTTCAGATACCTGGTAGTCTGGGTTCTGGTGTTGAGTGTTGGCCTAATGGCCAAAGATTTAAGCCAGCTGATGACTCTTACACATGTACACAAGACACCTAGAAGTATTTCAGAACTTCAAGGTCAGACTGAGCTGGCATAGCCTGGAAGCAGTGCCTGAAATCATGCACTGCATTGGGCTATTGCCCAGTGTAAACGTGTTTGGGAATTATTAGGGCAATATTCAAGCCTGCAGATCTGTCAATCCAGATACATACCCTGTGGGTGTAAAAAAAGCAGCAGGGAACAAGGAAAACTGAAACAAAGTATTGCATTTTGTTATAAACACAGTGGTCTAAAGATATCATCAGCATAAGGCTGTAATATCTTATTAGACTAAGTGGTATAATGAGGAGAAAAGTAGACATCTTTTGAGCAGGCAATTCCTTCTCCAGGAGCAGCAGGCATCAGACATAATTAGGGATTCAGATTATGTCCTCTGAGGTGAATTACTTCTCAGACTAACTTTGAAAAGAAAGGTGTCTGGAGTATTAGAGTAGGTAGGATATTAGTGCAAGGGGGAAAGAAAGAGAGAGAGAGAGGTTTTGTATTCTATGGAGCACAAAAAGATTGGAGGGGGAAGAATGAGACTCCAATGTGCCATGAAAAGCATCTCTATTGAATCCATGGGTTTTGATGTCCTAGTCTTATGCATTTAATTCCCAGGTGCATCTGCACACAGTGTTTTGTAAGCCTCCCTTGAAGATCAGGGCTGCTTGTTCTGTGCAAAGCATATCCTTGCTGGCTGGGTGTTTCATCCTTTGCACATTACCACAGGATTTAATTCTGGCTCATAGTGGCTGCTTACTTTTACCTCCACAGCTCCTGAGAGCTTTTGGTCGGCTGGGTGAAGTGTGCAGAGGTCAGGTCTGAGAGTGGTGTAAGGTCATAAACTTTCTGGAGCACAGTTTGAGTGCAAAACTTGCTTTATATGTTCTCTATGCTGGCAAAGATTTTGCAGCCTAAAACACCACGTAGAACAAAATGAATTGAATCCATGCGCCAAGAAAAAGAGCTGAGTGGTTTTTATGTAAATACAATCAAAAAATCCAAAGTACTAGTTAACAAATCTAGTAGAGTATAACAGCTGCAGAGAGCTGTCTCCTGTCTCCTGTCAAATTACCACTAGAAATCCATCTGTTTAATGGGTGGGCTTTCTTAAGGTGTGCAGGCACATGACTGGGTCACAGCCTGAGATTTATCTAAGTGGACAGACTGTGAGAAACCACAGGACATGACATGAGAAATTCTTGAACATAATAAATAACACAGTATGAAGCTGACAAAAGTTACAGGTAGTTCCCTGAAGAATGGTCAGGTTTCACAAATGGCTATGAGGCCCTTAAGTGAAAGATGACCAAACTTCACTGACAATTGGAGAGGACTATTTAGGGTCTTTAAGGGAGCACAACCCAGCAAGACCCCCAGTGTCTGGGTAACCATAACAATAAAATCATGTAAGGTTCAAGTGATCTAAATAACAACATCAGAAATCCCATATTTGGGTACATATGTGGCAAAACAGGAAACAACAGGAAAAACCAATTAGAGAGGTGGTGTTTTTTTCAGATGGGGATAAGGGTGAAGAAACAAAGGGCACAAGATGGATGGGGAGAGAAAAAGTATACGGAAACAAAGGGAAAGTCGGGATGAAAAGTTGTGTGTTAAGAAAGCTTACAAAGTGTAATCAGCTTTCCTATCTAGACAGGGAAAAAACCCAATTAATCATTTCATGTGATATTTCTGTAGGAACAGACTATGCCCCAAGAGTGAATCTAAATTCTGCCCACTGCAGTACTTAAGCCCTAGACCTGCCCCCGGAGGAGGAACTTCTGGTTATTCTCAGCTACTTGTCTTCCTGTCAAGTCATGTGTGGTAGTTCGTCACTTTCATACCAAAAATGAGAGAGACACATCCGCATATATACTTCTCTCAGTGATATAACTATCACATCTTCAATTCTGTTTTCAGTAGGTTCAGAAAAATACCACAATTCGCAGTCTAGTTCAGACAGGATTAAAGAGTCTTTCTTTACTTTATCCTATTGAATCTGTTCTGTATCACACAAAATAAATCTCATTATGCTAAGGAGAGAGCAAAAAAAATGGGCTTGAGCAGGGGAGTCAGGGCTCTGAGCTAGGATATAAAATAGCAGGGTTTGGGGTGCCCTTTTGGAAGAGATGTCCTTTTTATTGTGTTACTCCACAGGCATTTGTGCTGACACAGTGGAGGCAGTGAGGCAGGGATGCAAATGAGAGGCTGGGGTTGGAGTGAAAGTTCAGGGAAAACAGACTGGTATAGAGCTTAAGTGGCAGGTTAGTGGATATTTTTAGGAACATCCTGTGGATTTTAAATGTTGAACTCAAATAGCTATATGTTCTTTTATCTCCATTTTAAAAAAGTTTTTTTAGAGTTCTTTCCTGCAGCCAGTCAGTCAGTTGCTCTTGTCTTTATAGGTAATATTCTTCAAGGTACAGAACAAAACCAGAGTAATTTAACTAGAAGAGACCTCGGGTTACCATCTAGGCTGACCTCCTGCTCCAAGCAGGGCTGACTTCACAGCTAGATATGGGATACTCCATAAAGTGCCTTCTGCAATTTGCTAAGACATTAAGAGCAGCTCAGTTTAATTTCTTGGTTCTAGGCACTCTGAGCTATTTGAATGCAAAGTGGTATTTTGGTATTAAATTCTGTATCCATATGTAATAAAAGTAATTAAAATTTGCTGTCTTGTTTGCTCTTTATCAGTTTGTGACAGCTGTTTGGCTGTGGTTTTCTGTGCAACCAGAGACCTGCCTTTCAACTGCTGTTGTGCTGAAGGGCTTCCTAGTCAATCCAAGCATGGATTGGGAGCTGGCCATTCAAGCTAGAGTGACATGTAGCCACCTTAGATTGCCATTGCTTACAAAGCTGAGCTGTCTCATTGAGGAAGATGGTTAGGAGGCTGGAGCATGTAACGTATGTGGAGAGGCTGAGGGATCTGAGTATATAAGTCTGAGGAAAAGAAGGTTTGAGGCAGAGGGAGAAACCTCTCTGCAGTCTTCCTAAGGGAATGGCAGAGAAGACGGAGCCAGACTCCTCCTGGGAAACACCTATCCTTGGAGATTTCTGAAACGTGGTGAAACAAGGCCTGATACAACACAGAAGGTAATCCTGTTTGGAGGAGGAGACTGGACTAGATGAGCTTTTGAGGTCTGTTCCAAATGAAAATATTCTGTAATTCTTTGGATAGTATCCTGTGAACTGAAGATATCTAGTAACTTCTTTTCTAAGCTTTTTAGAAAAACATCTCATAATACCTCAAAGACCTACTTAAAAATTTTCTGTGGTATTGGCCAAAGAAAGTTGGAAGAAACTGTTGATAAGTATTATTTAAGTTCTAGATAAATACTACTTACTGCTATTTTTACTTTGAACAAAAGGATATGTCATCCTAAACAGAAATAATTGTCAACGCAGCGTTCACTTTAAAGAATCTTATGGACTATTCTGCCTGTGACTATTGCCTTCCCAGACTGCATAGATAGAAACTACCTTGTTTTCTTTAGCAGAATTTATGATATTGTTATTTTTTTCTAAAAACAAAATATTAGAATAACGGAATAGCTAGGTTATTTTCTTCCTCAGTTTGAAGAATCTATTTTTTGTAAAGAAGGACTGCATAAAGAAAAGACAAAAATATTTCAGCTGTGGGCTATGGAAGTTGTCTGTTTTGCCTTCTGTTGTTATCACAGACAAGTTTCTGCCAAGAGTAATAAATTCTTAATGGTCCACTGTTCAAGTTGTCTGATAAGAGCAAGGTTACCTGTCAAAGAGTGAAAGAAATACACATTCTATGCTGGCTGAAGTCCAGACTGCCTGTTGACTAAATTTGCGGCTGTTGTAAATTGAGAAAATTGCATAGAATAAGTGCTCATATAAATTTAGGAAGATGAGAACCCCACCCATTAATTTTAACTAATTAGATCATGTGAGAATTGAGGCACAAAAGACTGTGTGATTGGATAATATCAAAGTGTGGATTGGAGCCTTTTTTATGCCTGAAACACAGTCCGGTTTCATACAGCACATTTTCATATGGAGCTCAAAATCTCCGTCAAAGCCACAAAAGTAAATGACCCCCTTCCCTGACCTCTGGTTATCTTCAAAGGTCTAGTCTGGATTTCTTGACTGCTGTAAGATTTGATATGACTGATGCATCTCTCAAGGAAGAGTATTTGCCCTCCAGCTCACTAAAGAGTACTGTGATTCAAAGAGGACTTGACTGCAAGTCATTTTTGAGAACTAATGTTGTTTTCATATGTAGCTCTTTCCCAAGCCCCTAGAAAACTACACTTTCCTCAGACTTGAAAATTAAAGTGAAAATCCATTACCACATTTGAAGCAAGACAAAGAGTCATCTGTGAATGTAAACCGAGTCATTTAATGCTACTTCTTTTCAGATCCAGTCCAGCAGTTTCAAGGCAGATGACCAGACCAGTCTGAGGTCAGACCAGTCTGAGGTCAAACCAGGTAGTCAGTCCACAGTTTAGGCTCAGCAACTGGGCCCATGACCAGGCACAGGCGTGCTATGATACAGCTAGTGACAAGCAAACCTACAGCATTGATCAGACCATCAGGGTCAGCCCAGGACAGAGCTTAAATTGTCCTGGACACATGAGCAGAAGGGGTGTATGGAGTCCCTGGGTAAAGTTCACCAAGACTAACATTACATACACAGAAGATAATGAGATTTTGGACCCTGAAGTTGTCTATCCCGGAGTCCACTGTGAGCCTTAGAATGTCATTAGATGTTTCCCATGGTCATTTTACCTCTTTCAGTACAAAGCTTAGCTGGAGATAATTTAAGCAAGTGCCTCTTCATTACCTGTTTTTTTTTCCCTCCTTTTTTTTTTTTTTTTTTCAATAAGACTTTGTTTACTATACACCTTTCAGAGCTTGCTCTAATGAAAAATCAAAAATTTTCTTCACAAACTATTGTCTGGAACTCATCACAATATTATAAGCATGCATGATACATTGCTATTTTGTCTTCAGAGTACCCCTGAGGGGAAGGAAACTCTCATAGATTCAGAGAAATGGAACTATTCATTACATTTCAAGCTGCAAGTACTTGGTACAGTTAAAAGTCAGAAAAATGAATTTAAATCAGGCAATACAGCCTCAGTTAAGGAGTCCAAGAATAGAGGAACATAAATGAGTTATTACCTTTAGGTAACTTCATTTACTAATTTAACAAGCATCCTTACAGGAACACTGAAGAGGCAAGGCTGTATAACAAGTGTACTAATTAGCATTTAATTTTCTTGATCAGGAGACCAATGTGGTCTCACAGGGCCCCCTGCCTTGATCACATCATACCTTTGAACTCTGGTAGTTCTACTGTCTCTGATATTATACTGTCCTGTTTCACTCACAAGGCACATACATCTAGTGTGCTGAATTAGATATCTTAGAGAAAAAAAAGAAGACTTTTGCAGTGGATATTAATGCTTCTGAACTTTTTGTGCTTGAGTCTACTTGTAACATTTCATTTGTATGACATTTGTATGTCTGTCTTCTCTTTTACAAAAGCATGTATGGATCCCATCACAGAGGGCACAGTGAAAGAGTCCATCATAAGTAAATCTCTTCCACACCTGTTTGTCATAAAGATAATGGAAAGACTAACATCAACAGCTGGTATTATCTTCTATTTAAATCAGCCCTCATTACACAGATGCTTGTTGACAGCAGAGGAATGATAAAACTTGAGAATTGTAGGCACCATTAGACTTTCCAGAGTAGAAAGATACACTAATTGCCACAGGCTGTCATAACATCACAGTCTCTTTTCCAGTCTGTGCTCCTCTTTCTTGTATACCTTTTTCTGTCTTAGCTCCCCAAGGGAAGCAAGCAAGAAATACTGGGAGTTGCACTGGCAGTCTTCGAGGACTCAGTGATCTTGAGCAAGCCCTGACAGCCATACTGGGTATTGCCCGTGATAGATCCATATGTTTGCATGAGCGAGTGCTGCATAACCCCAGGTAAATAGCAATAAAGGGAAACATGCTGGAAGGCTCTGGATATGTGCTGCTCCTGGATACAGTTCCTAGATATGTTTATATGCTCTGATGGGCACATAGAAAGAGACCTGTCATAACAAGAGGTATAGTTTTGTTTGCTACACTAGATGTAAGGAGACACAGTACTGGGAGGGACTGAACCTTGCCGTGGATGGGATCTGCGCAGCCTGCAATAGCTATGTGTCTGAGTCCTGTCCAATGCTGCAGGACAGCAGGGTTCCCAGCACCTGAAGGGATGTAGGATTTCCTCACTATCTATATTTCTCTTCCTATTTCTATTGTGCTGCTGTTGTTGTTGTTATTATTATTAAAGCGATTTTGTTACACCATTTGTTCCTGTGCCTTTCCTACTGAGATCCCCTCCCAGTGCAAAACAACTTGCAACTGGATGAAGAGGAGGGGTGTTAGCAGTTCCTTTATGAAATATATAAATAGTTCATATTGTTTACATTAGGAACTATGATGTGACATGAAATTTAAGGCATTGAGGGGTAGAGTTCCTCCTGTGATATGTAGTGTTAAACTGTTCGGTGAAGGAATGGTGAGAAACATATGTGCTGACATACCACTCCCTCATGACACTTCACATCTTTTTGCATACTGAATGGGAGTAGCTCCAAGACTTTGTGGGGAGTTTATATCATGCATAACTTTGTGGAGAAAGCATTTCAGCATTTGCATCTAAGCTGAGCATACCATATAGCTCCTTTATAAAAAAAAATAAAATAAAATCAACATAAGAGCAAAACATTTTTGCTGCACTGCTCACCTGTCTGTTTTACTCTTCTTATTACTTACAAAGCATTTTCAGGTTGGATAACCTGATTTTCTATAAGTAGAACATTAAGTTCTACCATTTTCTTTTAAGTTGAACTCCTGTGAATGCAAAGCAAGTAAGCCATTTCACTGCAATCCATTGTTCTATTACCAGGGATATCATCATCAGATTTCATTAAATACCTCTTTCAATTCTAGTTAAGTCTATCTTCACCTTTTAGTCTGGAGAGAACAGCATATTTCTCAGCGTGATAGATAAAACAGACAGAAAAAAAGCTCAGGGAGACTGAATTATCCCTGAAAGCAACTTTCTCACTCTATAGCTTTCTTTTTTGTCTTGCTCTCCCTTTTTTTCCCCCTTCATAAGAAGACACTTTTGATTCAGCAGTAGTTTCTTCTTATGCTGAACTTTTACCAGTGAGAATATATGCTGATACAATATGTTGCCATCTCCAAATCTTAACTGATAGTTCTCAGTCTTAGTATGTGCATTCAGACTATGCTTTCAGTTTATCTAAGAAAAAAAGGAAATTATCTTAGGAATTTAGCTTTTCTTATGGTTCCTTTCCAATAAAGAAAGAGAAATAAATTAATGAGTTCAAAACCTTGAGATAAACTTCTTCCTACGTGAAGATGAGCTTGAGTTCCCCTGTGAAGTCACGTGTCTTGTTCTGCAAATTCTTACCTGAACTGAGTTCACTGGAGCTGAAGACTCTTCCACCAGAGCCATCAGAATATATAGAGTCTGCATGGAAATGGTGTACATTTCATACTTGCTTTCTGAGAGCAGACTGTGGTTAAGTGTTCTGCAGAGTAGTCCTGTGATTAACAGTCCTACAAAGCAAGCCTCTAGCATCTTGTATCCAAATAATCATAAAGGCTTTTAGAAAATAAATGTTAGGACATGGAAAGGACAACATAATTTCTTTAGAGAAGTTGGATATGTTTCTGTTTGGACAAGCTCATGCATTTTCATGATGAATTTCTTTCAGACATTTGAATAGTCAAATACTGTACATATAAATGTAGGTTCTGAATTATTTTATCCCCTTGAGAAAATACTATCAGAATGCAAAGCAGAAGAATTAATTTTGCCACCATCTTATTCAGTAGACCTTCATGCAACAATGAATCTGGATAAGAAACTCACTGAGGGAATTACGTAATCTGCAGAAAGGTACAGGGAGACAAAAGATTTTGAATAAAAAGAGAAAGAAACAGGGGTTATTTCCTAAGCAAAAACATCTCTAGCAGAACACCTCTTACCTGTGAAATCAGAATTAATGTCACTTACAGTGACTCCTATTTTCAAGAAAGTATATTTTTCTATATTTGTTTTCATCCTACATGAATGATCTAGTCTTATAACACCTAAAGGGGGGTAACAGAGAACAGGGGGCACAACTTCTCACAAGCACAACAGAGAAAAAGAGAGAGGCAGCACTTAAAAGGAAAATTCTGAATAGATATAAGGAAAAAGTTCTTCACCATTAGAGCATTTAAATGCTGGAATGGGTTGCTAAGGGAAGTTGTGGGATCAGCATCCTTGGAGATGTTCAAAACTCATGTGGAGAAGACCCTGAGCAATCTGAATTAGCTTTGAAGACAGTCTTGTTTGGAATTGTGCTTGAGTCAGAAGATTTATTCCAGTTTAAGTGCTTCTGTTATCTGGTGATCTCAGTTACACCACTGAGTGATAAGTAACAAAAAACACAAGGACTAATAATCAACTTTGCTGAGAAAAGTTATGCTACTGCATGAGTACATGAGGAGCAAACAGCAAAATATGTTGCATCCAGTTCTGAAGAGCTGTAGAAGAGGGGAAATGCTGTGACAGCAGTGGCTGCTGAGTTCAGAAATACATGGAAGTACTTCACAGGCTGCAGGTCAATGTGTGGAATTCCCTGCATTGTGAAGTCATGGTGTGAATTTTTGAGGTAAAGCAGTATTTAGTTAGATGTATAGAAAAATAATGACATTTGCATGTCCATAATGCTAAGCAAGATGCTTATCCAATCCAGTATTTTGATATATAATTTGATTACTTGCAATGCCTTTTGCATTTATGACACTAAACATCAGACCAGATGTTTTCAGATATAAAGTTACTTAAATATTTCAGTTTTGCAGACTTCTATAGTACTGGTAAACATGAAAAGTGGAACACAAAAATAAGTGAGTGGTAAGATCCTATCAAATATTATTGCTATCTATCTCTTTCCCTTTGCTTGTCAGTAAGGAATAGATGCCTGCAGGCAAGTATATTTTGAGAAATCGAGGAAAACACACCTTATTCTGTGTGATGAAAGTCAGTCTTGCTGGTATTCAAAATTAGAAAGGAGGACTACACACTCCTTTTTCTTCTACTTGCAGTAGACTGACTTGCAGTCCAGTCAGTGCAGCAAGAAGTATTGTTAAAAGAGAAGATGTAAGCAATAGTCTTGAAATTGCAAAGACATCCCTGCCTGCAGCATCCTGTACACTAGTACATATCATTTTTCCGATGCAGCTTGCTGCGGCACAATCAGTCTCTTGGGATAGCAAAGCCTGCAGGTTTCACATTCTTCTTCTAAGGAGGTGTTTTGTTTACTTTTAGATTTAGAGGAATATAGTAAAACATGAGTTAATATGACTGTAATTTTATAATAGACATCAATCATTCATGGTATCAGAATGCAGCCTCAAACGAATCAAAATGTTGATCAAAGATAATAAAAGCATAAGCATAAACATTGATAAGAACTTTTCAACTTGTTTCAAATCATAGAAATGGAAATGTATGTGAGGAAGACTTCAGTAAGTTTCTTTTTATATTCATATCATATATTCTTTATCTCCTCATTTCTTATAAGAATTTTCATTATCAATAAGATTGGACCACATTTAAAACAGAGCTATTAGAAATGGATCCTCTGAAAGTCTTTTGACAAAGTATTCTAAACATTACAAAAACTAATTATGACAACTGAGCCTACTGCATTTCTGAATGTATTAGGTTCATTTCTAAAGGTGAATCTTAAGAGCCAATAAATGTAGTGAAAACTTTAGTCTAGATTATATTTTGAAGAATGAATATATTTGTGACAGTATATTTTATTCTAGAATACTATCCACAGTTTTAGATATGAAAAGACTATGCATCTCTGCAGTTATTTTCCAAAACAGTGTTCTCACCTATGAGATATTCAGTTCACATTTGGAGACTTGTTGTTGGAGGATTAAAGTTTGCTTCTGAACTGTAAGTGCTAATGATACAGAAACTCTCTTAAAATGAGTTTTTCTGGGGTTATAGCATTTTGTCAGAAGTCAGTGGGCACAATATTCTCTCTTTTTTTCTTCCAACTTGTTCAGAACTGTCACATTTGAGAGTGATGTCTGAAAATGCTCTTAGGGTGCCAGGAGACATTATTTCCAATTCTGTGATAACATTTCTGGAAATAAATTCTGCCAAAGGCAGTAATTAAAAAGACCTTCCAACTGTGCCTTAGGCTGCCCTTTTGTGTTTGTTTTCTGCACAGCCAACAAAACCGGTCATGGCAATAAAATATTCTGCTGGCATATCTTGGAGCCATATGTTCACCAAAAAAACCTTGATCAATTTCTAGATTCCCAGCTCAAATAATTAACAGTATTTTCTATGAAGCTAGAAAGACCTGAAACTTATAATTCCACTTCAGATCTTTAAGAGTGCATGTTATACAAGGGCATGCCATACATCCAAGCTTACTACACACTTTCCCAGGATACGTCTTTTTTCCCCTCTCCCTGCCAGATCAGTGTGGCTGTCTTCACTGGCTAAGATGACATTTTAAAGAAGTTTCAAAAGTGGGAGCTAGTGCTGTGCCTTTTCCGTGCTCTCTAGAGAAACTGACATCTTCTGCTTCCCACTGAGCTTCCTTGGAAGTCTCCCAAACTATAATCACCCTTACCCTTTCCACCTCATGTCTTAGCATTGGTACTCCCCTTTCTAACAGCTTCCCTTGATTTTCTTAAAGCTGCCTGCCAGTGATTCTAAACCCAACCAGAGCAAAACAGGGTAGCTGACACTTGTTAAGATGATCTTATTTCAACTTCAAATGCCATGCCTTGTATGAGAAAATAAATAAATAAATAGTCCCATATGTTTTTAATATAGGGTGTGAAGTTTGGGCTAGATTACCTTTAATCCCATTTTATAGAGGAAATTTGCAAATTAAAATATCCCACACTTAAGATATGTCTTCTGTACCCTGCCATTGTGACAGGAGAGTCTCAGAGTCTGGCTCTTCAACTTCACTCTTTCAGTACTCTTGCGAACCTTTTAAGAAATCTGAAAGTTTTGTTTAAGAAATCTGCAGTTCGTTATGCATTTCAAATAATGATCATCACCAAGAGTAATTCAGAACACTTCTTTTTTTTTTTAACCTTTGAGGAAAGTGCACACAACAACCAGCCAACACCTTGTTTAACTGAGCAACTCAAAAACAGATTGAGTATGTTTAGTCTAAAGTTTTAAAAGTATCATGTACTTCCTTGTACATGATTCTGAAGGCTGAAGTAATCCCTTCCACAGACACTAATTGAAGCAAAGCAGGAAAACAGGTTCAGAGCTGAGAGTTTTTAAATAATCAGAGACACAAGGTTATTTGCATAAATTTTGACAGATTTCTTAAAAATGTGATAGAACACTATATTGAAAAGATGATGCATGCTGCAAGGTCAGGACTGATAGCATCTATTTTCTTCAATAGAATCATAGAATCATAGATGGTTTGGGTTGGAAGGGACCTTAAAGATCATCTAGTTCCACCTCCCACTAGATCGGGTTGCTCTAAGCCCCATCCAACATAACACAACATCCAAAACATCCTTGAACACCTTCAGGGGTGGGGCATGCACAACTTCTCTAGGCAATGTGTTCCCTCCAGGGCCTTTTCCTGAGGTACTCTACCAAGCAGATCCCCGTAGAGGCCAAAGTCTGCTCTTACGAAGAACAGGGTAGTGAGCTTGCTATGTGCCCTTCTCACTGCCCTAAGGATCTTGAACTCTAGGAATACACTTACAGAAATAAATAGTGATATAGTTTCACCATTATAACACGGGGAAAATCAACTAACAAGGTGTCTGTGAAATACAGTGACCTTAGTATGGGGGATTTGCGTAATGAATATTAATTAAAAAATCAGTTAAAAAAAAAGTCTGTAGTTTCTCTTCCTTCTGAAAGAATGGATTTTGTTAAAAACAAAAAATAAAAATTCGATGGTAGGACCAGAGAAAAATTCAGTCTGGAAGATAGCTCAGGAAGTCATCTAGTTGACCCTCCAACCCAAAGAAGGGTCAGCTTTACAAGGTCAGATCAGGTTACTTGGGCCTTTATCCTGTCTGCCTTAAAAGTCCCCATAGAGGGGGTATGAGGTCTCTGGGCAACCTATTCCACTACATGATCCTCATGGTAAAAAACATTCTCCTTATAGCCAGTCTGAATCTCTTTTGTTTTAACTTATGCCCATTGTTTCTGGTCCTCCCACTATATACCACCATGAAAAGTCTGGCTCTGTCTTCTTGTTGACTTCCTCATCCAAATCTGTGTCAGCTATTAATAAAATATTTGTCTCAGTCAGCACCACTTCCTTGTTAGTGAATATTAGATCCAACTGTGCATCACCCTTGTTCACCCCAACAAGTGTTTTTGTGAATAACTGGTTGCATACCACTATGTTGCTACTCCAACTAAGACCTGCAATTTACAGAATTACTGGAATTGTTTAAGAAAGACTTCTTCTGCAAAGCTGCTTTCCAGCCAATTGGCTCCCAACATGTGTTGGTGCACTGGGTTACTCCTCCCTATCTGCAGGGCTTGCATTTCCCTTTGTTGAACTTCATGATGTTCCCCTTTGCAGATCTCTCTAGCCTCTCAAGGTCCTTTTGAATGACAGCACAACCACTCCTCCCAGGTTTGTATCATCTGCAAGCTTGCTGAGGGTATATACTATGTCCCATTGTCCAGGTCATTAATGAAGATGCTAAATAGGATTGAACTCATTATCAGTGCTATCATCTATTTTAGTGTTATACTATCTAGTATCTACCATCTATTATCAGTCCCTACTAGTGACTGATCTCCAGTTGGACTTTGTGTCCCTGATCACAACTGTTCTGAGCTTGGCAATTCAACCAGTTTTCAGTCCACTTCACTGTATAATTATCTAGCCTGTACATCATCAGCTCCTTTGTGAGGATATTATGGGAGACAGTGCTGAAAGTCTTACTAAAGTCGAGGTAAACAACATTCCTTGTTCTCCCCACACCCACCAAGCTTGTCATCTCATTGTAGAAGGTTGATTAAACATGATTTTCCCTTCATAAATCCATACTGACCACTCCCAGTCACCTTCTTATTCCTCATGTGTCTGAAAATCGTTTCCAGGGTTAGTTGCTCCATCACTTTTCTGGCCATCAAGGTGAAACTGACAGATCCGTAGGTCCCTGGACCCTCCTTCTTGCCCTTCTGGAAGACAGGAGTGACATTCAGTGTCTTCCAGTCCTCAGGAGCCTCCCCTGATCATAACATTCTTTCAAAGATAACTGAGAGTGGCCTCGCAAGTGTGATGTTATCATAACATCAGCTGTTATGAAGTACATCTTCATTAGGGGAGAAATGTCCTGATGTTATAGCTACAGCTTTTCTTTATTGTATGAAATTCTCTTTTAAACCCCGAAGTTGATTAAAAATAAATAAAAAAGACATTTTCTCTAGTAATTGCAGTGTGATTATGAGCTTCTTAGAGAACTTTTTTTTTTTAATGTGGTTGTAAAACCTGGAAATGTATTGGTTTCAAAAATGAAAGCTGAAATAATCTCAGAACTCTATGCAATTAAGAGAAAGGAGTTTCAAACTCTGTGTCGTGTATCGTGATACGTTTGACGAAAGGCTGAGTTCTGCTGCACAAGTGAAATATAAGACTTCTCATTCCCCAAAAGCGGAAATTATTCTTTAGAGCTTTTTTCATCTTTTCTCATCATTCAAACATCTGTTATTCAGATATAATATTTAATAAGTTCACAGAAAAAATTACATTCTAAATATTTCATGATATGATACTTAGACACTGCCTTTTATTCAGATCTTTTTGAATAGTTTAAAAAGTAATCACATTTTATTGTGCTAACTGCTCATGTTGAGCTCATCTAAATGGTAATAAGGGAGAAAATGAATGAATTATTTCATTAATTTTTCGTGTTTTCCATAAGTATTGAACCATTTCAGTTAAAACTTCTCCTTCTATTGATTTGTGTGCTCATTTTTGTGGATTATCACTATCCATATATTGAAATAATTATCTTTGCAAAGTAGTTTTTTCTTAGAGGAAAGTCTTAAGACTTTCTGGACTTTTCGTATCACTGAAGAGCAAAGCTGATTTTTAGCATTCGCTTTAAGATCATCTTCCTGTAAAATTTGCTTTCTCAGATTTCTAAGATAAAACATTCACCCTGCCTAATTTTACACCACGTGCCCTGCTAGTTCCAAGAGGAATGCTTCTGATTTGTAGCATCTCCCAAACCCAGTCCCCTTAACTGCTAAATTACTGCTTCATCAAATTCTTTGCTCACTGAGTCAGAACCATGGAAATCTGTGGCAGTGCCCATTCGTTTTTGAAAGCTCTTATTCAGAAGCAGTCTGAGATGATATCTCAGAGACGGGACTGGGCCTTTTCTCACACGAGATAATAACTAGTATACCCATTTGAAATATCAACAGTGTTCATGATGATGTAATTATGAGTACCAAGCTCATCCCACAGACAACACCTTTCAACAGTTGTCTCCCAAATTAACAAAATTCCTGACTCCCCTAACTACAAAACGTAACTGTGCATTTTCAAAATGAAACCATTGCAAACAGTGGAGTATTATAGACCTGGGTAGGCCTCTGGAAGAGGCTTTGCTTTGGCAGAAGCAAATAAGATAATATTTCTTTTTCCAAAATCTCTTGTTATCAGCTTGCTGAAGAAACAATTTCAGAACAAGGTGAAGGTTTTCTTCTGAGCCGGCCTTTCTGAGATGAGATGTCATGTCTTGCAGGGAAGCAGAGATGCTTTGGAGTCTCCACATGGGCTTACAGGAATTCCCAGGGCTCCCACAGGGAAGTGAGAAATAAAAAAATAATAAGCTGTAATATATGCACATCTATATCACCTGGAGATAGTAAGAATATCACCAAGCTATAAGGAGAGATCTCCATAGCCAGCAAAAGGACGAAAACTTATCTATGAAAGCCGCTCGTATGGATACTGATGTGACCAACACTATTGTATATGAGGCAACGCAGCACAGAGCAGAAGCATATAAAAACTGGCTTCTGCAGTTCAGCAAAACCACCACACATCAGCTGGGAGTCAGTAACTGCCCATTTATGTACCCAGACTTCTCTTATTCCACATTGAGTTCATAACCTTAGGCACCCAAAGTGAGTTAAACCAAGGTGTGGAGCACCACAACTGTAATAATCTAAAAATGAATTTACAGTCTGTTATGAAGTCTTGGATGACAGGCAATAAGTTATTGAGCAAGTGAACTTGATCACTTCCTGGTAGGTGACATGCCCTCAGTGAAATGTTAGGTAAAATCAGTTTAAAGTGACTGATTCTCTTTACATCTTTAAACCAAAATATTCTCATGGTCTTTTTAAAGCATTTTTGTCCTTTGTAGAAGAATATCTTTGCAGACTGTTTATAATTGCACTGAAACCTGAGGGATTTATTAATATGGAAATTGAGTTAGGTAGAAATAGCTTAGCATATATTTTGGATTCTTTGCTATTCTAGACAATTTAGAACTTGATAGATTAAATTAACAATGAGGAATGACAGTTAGAAGTAACTATCTTTCATCATTATGGGAATTCAGTTACTAAAATGGTGTATCAGTCTTATGAGAATGTGTGTAATAATGGGAGCACCCTCTACGACAGTTGTATGTAACTCTAAGGCTATGATTTGTTCACCATTTAACTTCTTCAAAACATTTAATTTGACCTTGATGTTCTGTTTGTGGCTACAATTTCAAGCAATAAATATAATTCATTCAAAAGTTATTTAAAGCATTTGGATAAATATGAAATATCAAGTTCATACAATGTTTCAAATACATTTTCTGTCGTGGCTATTAACTGATTAAAAATTGAGGAAACTTGGAACAATAAAAAGGACATGTTTAAATCTATTTTAAAAATTAAATTGAAAAATCCTAAGTATGATTTCCAATTGATAGAGAAAACAATCCTTCCAGGGAACTGACAGGCTTTCTGAATACTTCTGAAAAAACAAGTATGGGAATACAATGCAATCAGATGAAAAATTATGAAGTATCGAAGCACTACAGGGAAGTATGTCTCACAGATGCATTGCATAAATTGGACGAATGTTAGACAGAATGCATGCTGTCAATTACAATGATAAGTAAGTATAAATATCCTGTTTTCTTATAAAACAAACACCGCATTTTAAACAATGTTGAACATTTTAATATTGAAAGGTAATAGGAACTAGGTACACTAGTGTACCTGCAATGCACACTGCTCCTTCATAGTCAGCAAAAATGAAACTTTAAGTCTACATTTACATCGTCTTCACTGTGTGCAGAGCCTGGTCCCTGGATCAGATGGTACAGAATTTCTCATATCCAACCTTTTTATCATATAGAGGGCCCTGTCCGGGACCACTGAATCCTTTTCACCCCTACAGTAGAGCAGCTCACAAATACATACTCCTATTTTAAACTATTTTGGAAAAGAACCGGTGCGGCTTGTTGAGAGGGAAGGCACAGCAAACTTATGTTCAGTGGTTCTGCACCTTTAAATAAGCCATTCTCATATTTAAAACAGCTTTGCCTGTGGTGCCATGCTGGGAAGTAGCAGCGCTGAACTGCCCAGCAGGCGTTTCACAGGGCTACCAGCATAGCCCCAAAATACAGCAGAGTTCTGGCTGAGAGCAAGTTCTTTGCAAATGCAGACCCTGACTCCTATCCCCTCTGGACTAAAAGTTGCTTTCCTCTGGTCCTAAGCCATCACAATTAATAAGCACAACAGTACATATAATAGGAGTGTAATGTGCAGTCTGCCAGACTTGGCGTTCTACAGCAGAATACCAAGCACATGGCATGCACATAAAGGCATGGCAAAGCCTGTGAGCAGAGATGACACCCTTGGATATCTTAGAAGACTGTGTTAGGAAGCAGCAGCAAAATCTGCCAATGATTTCGGACCAAACCATAGAATAAGTTTCTTGGCAAAAAACTTCTTATGACAAGAATTAGCTGGCTTGTTCCAAATCAAAGCAGCATGGGTGACCAAAAAATTAAGGGTCCAAAGTGAAAGGCAATGAATTAACTTGGCATTCCCAAAAAGGGAATGGATTAACTTGGCAACCAATTTGAATGTTTATTTAAATAATCTTAATTTTGAACCCTAAAATTCACAAGCTATGTAAGCTTGTACTCCTGAAAATACCTCAGTCTGGAGAGAGAGGGGAACACAGGTGTACCTGGTGTGATTTGAAACCAAAGTCAAGTCTGGTCAAGCCTCCATGGGGCACAGAATGTTAAGCATGTTCAAGATCTCAGACCAATGTACTCAGAAAGTTTTCAGCTCACTTGAAGTAGCTTTGATGCTGCAAGTGGCCACTTCTTACATAATTATTCATTGTCATTCAGGAAGGTGGAACATTTCTTAGTTTGAAGAGAGTTGAACCACATCTTTGATATTTCAGGGTAGTGTCCTCATTTCAAGCATCTCGAATTACCCTCCGTCAGCAGGTATGAGTACAAGGGTCACGGTACTAAAGAGAGAAAGAAAAATGATAAAACTAGAACATGACTCAGATAAAAAGAGAATTTATTTGTTGAAGGAAGTTATGGGTTGTACATGTCAAACTATTATTATAAGAAATCACACTTTTAAGTATAAGAACACCCCTGAAAGAAAATGAAAAATAAAACTTCAGATTAAGAAGAACTTGAGAAGAGCAGTGGCTTACTGATTATCTTTACTTACTTCAAGAACAGGAAAAGTTTAGGGTAACTCAAGAGGGCTATTAAGAACAGCCGGACTTTCTTTTAATCCTAACCACAGACAGGTGAGTTTTCATCTTGGCTTTCTGATGCTTTATCCCCCTTGCATTGCTACTTCATCTCCTACATTAGAATTTCTATCATTTTTTTCCCATAATTCTACCCTTTTTTACATAAACAATGTATGCTTAATTAGATTACTTCCACAGCAAACCAGCCATGAAAAACTTTGATGTCAGAAATAGTAAAAGATTGTATGACTTTTGTTTATAAGAAGAAATTAATTTTTCTTTTTTTAAACTTTTAATGAACATAAAAGTCAGATGAAACTCATTCACATGCTGCAAAAGTCAATTCTGATAATAATTAGGTTTTTAAGTTGCTTTATTTGCATGAATATATTTCCTCTCATCTGGAAACATTCCAATGCACTGATTAATTTAGTATAGAAATCTAATCTGGAACAGTCATGGAAGGAATTATAAAAATAAAATGAACTTTACTAAAAGCAAGGTAAAGGCTGCATTCCTACCCTCATGCAACATTCATTACAGTTGAAACTCACCAATTGTGCCCATTAACCTGTATAAAATTAAGCATTCAAAAGTCCTCGTGCATCTGGCCACTACATCACGAAGCTGGATTGTGGAGAGAGTTTTTGGCAGGACCAGAACTCCGTGCCTCCTTTTCCGGTTGTGCCTATGGCATGCTGCTTGCAAGGGAGACATAAATGAAGATTATTTACACAAGGAGACTGATCCTTGCTCTGCTCATGTCCCATGGGGCCTCTACAGCCCTGCGCTGTTGTTTTCCATAAAGAAGTAGAAAAGTTGGGCAATAAGAAAGCTCCTTTACAGCCTACTATACCTGTGGATATATACCAAGTCAGCCAATTAGTTCACTTCAGGTAATGGCTCAGGAGTGACCTAGTATAATATGGACTATGAGGGGAATGACACTCTGAAGCCAAACTGAGAGCATATCACCGTGATTTAGTGATGCATCCACTCTAACAGTATCTTCTGCTTGAAATATCTGTTTCTGTAAATCACCTAAAATTCTATGTTATGGTATCTGTAATTCAATTAGTATCATAACTGTATCAAATTTTAGTGCCAATAGGGAAAAAAAAAAAAAAAGCTTTATGTTTGTTGTTCTCTGGGCAGCATTTCAGGTTGAAAAATAGTATAAATTTTGTGCTGAGGTTTTTGGGCCAACAAAGGATACAGAAATAAAAAAATTAAGAAGCCCTGCCAGACTCAATTTAGCAAAACTCCTTGATCAACTACAGTTATCAACACATAAATTTTAGTTTAGGAGTTTGAAAACTTTATTCAGAAATGGGTCACTATATGAAGTGACGATCGATTAGAGCTTTTAATTCAGCCACTAATTTTCAAATTTGTAGGAAATTGTAGAGTTGTCACAAACAGTTAAGTCCCATTACTGATGTTTACTGACAAGAAAATCATTGTTTCAATAACTGTATAAGAAAGTAGGGCAAGGAGAACTGAATGTTGAAACAATCAGTATGAACTGTTGCTATTACAATGGCTAGTACAGTAGTGGATGAAACAAGCTGCTCCAGGGATGCACTAGAAGCAGAGTCTCAAGAGTATCCCTAAGCAGAGCAGTTTTCTTTTAGGTTCTTCATAAATGCACTAAACTATTTGTTCTCTGAAATCTTGTGCTATTGTTAAGATTTGGGTAGCTCTGACAGTCAGATGAGCAGGAAGGAGCCCATACACCTCCATCCTCTAACAGGGATCTGTTTCTTTTCAACATACAGGGTCAGCTGCATAATAATGTTACTGTATTAACAATTCATTTTCAGATATCAAACTGATACATAACAGATCCTTAGAAGCCAGTTAGAGACTGTTATTAAGGTACAGTATTTGTCTTATTGTCTTATTGTGATGCCATAACTAGTGCTTTAGCAGAACATATCTGTTCTCTAGGGTAGAAATAAAGCATCTGGTATATGGTTCACATATTCCCCGCCTCCCTTGTTATTTTTGAAATTGTTTACGTCATTTTTAGAGATATTGTTTTCCAAAATGAAAATTTAAGCAAACAACAACAACAAAAAATAATTTTAAGAATTAGATTAGGAAAAAAATGTATTATTTTATATGTGAATATAAGAAAGCAGTGTAAAAGTTTGTTGGAGAAGTTCTAGTCAAATCAAACCATCCAAGTATGACATCCTTACACATTTTTTTTTAAGGAAAAAATCTTTAACTTGAAATGCCAAGACAGGGAATTATTTGGTTACTCTGTCTGAACTGAGCTTCAAGTTGAGGAGCTGAACAGAAACTTACGTGTAGTTCCTGCCCCACAGCTTTAGCATCTTGCACGTGAAAGGAAGTAATGACTCACCTGCTGGTCACCAGGAGCCATGCATGAGAGGAGGGAGTCACCTGAGTTGAACGCAGGGGGAGTGACTGTACCAGACTGATGTCAAAAGAGAAAACTTTCAAGGAGACATCGGGTGGAGACAGGTAATAATGGCCTGATCAGGGAGACTGAAACTGGGAAAAAAACCAAAGGATATAGGAGAATGGAAATAAAATGAAAAAGAGCTAGGAAGAGATGAAAGAAGAGTCTGTAATAAGCAGTAAGATGTCATGGGCTAGAGTATACTAACACCAAAGGACACAGGTGCAGAAAGGCAAAGGCTCAAACAGGACTTGGCCAGGACAAGATCTCTGGCCAGTATAACTCCACTCTGTTAATATAAGTGCAAAGTCCACTGGTAATGCATGTTTCTTCACTGGTTAAGTCAACAAAGAGGACAACAAGTGTTTTTCCTGCCAGTCAGTCTTTTGGGACAATTGAAAGGGACCTCGGAAAAAAAATCTAGAATTCCAAACTTCTTTTCACATGAGTTACTAATGAGATACCACAGGTCAGATGTCAGAAAATAAATTTTGCAGTGAAGCTGGTTAAGCAGTGGAACAGATTTCCAGGAGTGATGGTGAAATTTCTGTCATTTGAAGATATACTAAGACTTGTATGGACATGGGCTTGAGCAACCTGTTTGACCGTCAGTGTTGTACTTGCTTGGGACAAAAGTCTGGAAGGAAGACAGGCAGAAGTCTCTTCAAATCTTTATCTTTCTGTGAATCTAATATGGATTTTCTTGGGGAGGTTCCAGTTTCTATTAGAAGAGAAGAAAATCTAGAACTTGCACACACCACAGTAAAGCAGAAAAAAGTTTATCTTAGTCCTGGCATTTCTTATCTCTGCAACCTTAACCTGATACTTTCCAATAAGAGTTCTTGTAGACCCTTTTTGGGTACAGCTCTATGCTTCAGCCACATGATCTGTGCCTTATTTAGGTGATGGGCTGACTTGGGGCTGTGCAGCAGGGAAGGCAGCATTGTCAAGACCATGGTCTGATTCATTGCAGCTACTGAAGTCAGAGAAGAAAGATTTGTAGGGATCAAAGAAGTTTCATTCAGGCAAACAAGCGTAGGCCTGGAGAACTAAAGGTTATCCTGGCTTATGTCACTGAGCTCAATGCATTGCGTGTTCAGGGTAAATATTTGACAAATGTTTTCCTAGTTTTACAAATACACAACTTCCCATCCAGAATCTATTTTACGGAAGTGCAGGGCACAGGAAAAAGTGGAAAATGCATAGAAGAGCTTTTATACAAGCAAAGCTTAAGTGAACTAAAGAACTTTCAACACAGAAAAGAAATAACTGAATGAGGCACTATGATAAGGTCTGTAAAGTCACGACTGCCCTGAAAAGGCCAAATAGGGAATAATTCACTGTTTCTTACAAGTACTACAGGAAACACCATAAGAAATAATTACCAGGCTGCAGATCAGAAGTCAGAAAAGACTTCTTCCACACAAAGTGCAATTAAACTGTAGAATTCATTGCCCCAGAAAGCCATACATGCCAAAAATATAAATCACCTGTAAAAGTGATTAGACGAATCCACAGAAAATCATCCGTCAAAGGTTATTACAATGAAAAAGGTAGATATAACCTTTGACTTGGGAAGTCCCTCAAAAAAGTGACTTATCATGAGGGCATCCATTTTGCCTATTGACATAAGCACACCCATGCTAAGTTTTCTCATCCATTCACAAGCAACTGCGTAAACAGTCTGGGCAGATAACAAATGGCATATGCCTAACAAATAGCAGCGTTATCTCCTTTGACCAGATGCAAAGATAGATACTATGATTTAAGTGCCCATTTGCTTTACACAAAGGATGTGACATGTTGCAAAACACACTTATTTTATTGCCATTAATTCAGTCACACTGAAACCCAAGCCTTGGGATTCTGGAATACAGCCAGCCATAACTTAAAAAAAATGCATGGGGAAATGTGTTATCAAAATACAAGCACCAGGTTTGGAAGACTGGATTTACCACAGCAACCAAAGAGTTTCCTATTCTTTCTTTCACTGGAGTTATAATTTGGGTTTGGCTTTTCTATTTATAATACCTTAACTGGAGGATAATTAATTATGTGGTTTTTTTTCCCATAACAAGTGGTCTTCCCAGTATTTGACAGAACAGTATCACTCTGTACTAGCCCTGTTCTTATTCTCTTTCCCAAAAGGCTCAGTTTTGGCTGCTGATGTATGTGAAGCACATTTTTGTCTTCACACTTGGAACAGTAACTGTCAGTTTTACTGAGGGTTTTCCATTACTGCTTTAGTCTAAGTTTTACTAGCATTGCAAAGAAGCAATTAAAATGCCTTCCCCTAACTTTTCCTCGTATATTTAGGGGGAGTATTCTTTTGGCTGGGCAACCACAGTTTTCCATATATGCAAGAGCCTTTGCAACTTTGATATACTGAAGCTTAAAATTTCCTGTACGAGGTATAACTGACTTGGTATTTTGATAGAGCATCCAGTGCTCTTGCTGCTACTTTGAGCCATTGCATTTCACTGTCTCCCCAGCTCAGCAGCAATGTTCGTCTTGAAGTTCCTCAGGGACATCTGGCCCGTGGGAATTGATGAAACCAGAGCGGTGGGGACCTAACAGCTGCAGAAAGGATTTAGAGGGAATCCATGTCTCTAAATGAATCCCAGGAGGTGTCTTTTTAGATTTTTAGTCCCCTATGCCTTCTTTTGAGTCTAGCCCTAGATGCTGAAAGGGCTCTTCTCTGACACCAACAGCTAAAAAGATCACTGTGGTAACATGTTAGACAGACACACAACTCTACACAGTGGCTAGTTCAGATCTATAGCAGACCAAGCACAGTAATCAGCACATCAAGGACACCCCATGTTGCTGCTGACTACGGTGCTGTCCATTGCTCCCTGGTAATTTCCTCCAAGTGCCAGTGCCTCAAAAAATCTGTTGGATGGTCCCATCTCCCTCACTTCTCAGGGCCACTGGCCAGCAGACAGCTCTGTCTAAAGCTGTATAGGAAATAATTTTTATTCTCTTCACTGGAGCAAAGGTGATATATTCTGCAGAATTTCAGGCATTTGTTGCACAAGCAACATTAGAATAGCAAAAACATGGTGATATTAGGGTTCTCATGCAGGGCAGACAAGACCATTGTAGGATCAAGAATGGAGCTTCATTCTGGCATGGATGTGAACCCAAGCACTAACCTAGAGGTGATTCACTGAAGAGTGTTTCTCATGCTAGTTCTGGATATATTGAATTTTGTATATTTAATTAAGCTGTAATTAGGACAGTCCGTAAACAAGAGAATGATGCTAATACACAGGAATGAGAGACAAATTAGCTCCTTCAGGCCATGTTAAATACAACTGAAGACAGACAATCTTCTTGGTAGGCTGAATCCTAGGCAGCAAACTGTTGTTTGTACCACATTTTTGTATGATTCTGTGAATTTACTGAGTGCAAATGTAATTCTCTAATCTGTGAGCAGAGGCTCCCACCTCAGAAGATGGCTTGGATTCCAGTTTCTTATTAATGAATAATTGATGTAAAATACTTTATCATAGCAGCTATTTGAATCCAGGTGAGCAATCTAACAGAGTAATTACTGTTCTCTATAGTCTGACAGCAAATTTATTAACCCACCTTTTGATGTGATCAGAACTCTGCCTATAACACCGTTGTTCTGCCCTTAACATGACAGGTGTGAAATGTAACTCTTCCTTCAGGAAGGCTGATGAACAGGGAAAGCTGAAAATCCTGATTTCAGTGCGCTGTTGAGTTCCCTGTAAGGAGTTTGTTCCCTGTAAGGTAACTCTGATACAGCCACCTCTTAGATTATACTAGTTCCTGAAGGCTACTTGATGACTTGGGAGAAAACCTTCTCAGGAAGGGCATTGGTTCCAGTTTAGGCTTCCCTCAACCTGAACGAGTCCTTTGGACCACTATGAGTTAGACTCAAGTGATGAGTAAATCTGACTATTGCGGAAAGATAGGGTGAAGCTAATGAAGAAGTTCAGGTGTCTCAGAAGTTCAGCTTATTGTCCTGTAGATAACAGGGTTTCCTGAAGAGTTTGTCAGAACTGGGTTTAACTGCTTATGTCACACATTTCCAGAAGCTAGTGCCCCATTAACCAGAGAAAAAAGGCAATCAAAAGAGCTGTTAGAGAAGAACAAAAAATAATCACAGCCTCAGGCACAGAAAAACTCTGAGAAATAACCAAGTCCCTGGAGCTCCAGAGCTGTCAGAATATAAACTAAATTAGAACTTTTGTACTGCAAGAAAACAAAGCTATGTGCCATTTTGAGAGGTTTTTTCGCTAAATGACTAAGCTGCCTTCCATCATTATTTTCTCCATCTAAACCAACAAAAACAGTGTGTAGAGACCCAGATATTGGCTAAGTACTTAGACTAGTAAAGTTAATATTATGGACCAAATGTTTCACTTGATGCAATTATAACACCTGATGGAAGAAAGTTCATGGATCAATAAAATGTTATTGTGTTTCAAAGCCAGAAGCCAGAAAAAT
This sequence comes from Tringa tobata, assembly GCA_033628505.1. Classification (NCBI taxonomy): domain Eukaryota; kingdom Metazoa; phylum Chordata; class Aves; order Charadriiformes; family Scolopacidae; genus Tringa; species Tringa tobata. The sequence goes on from JAHREE010000340.1 coordinate 2,484,055, forward strand.
TGTCTAAGAAACATTCTACTTTGGGAATAATATATTGAGTTAGCATCTTCCTCTGCAGAAATAAATAAATAAAGACAGGCAGACATATTCTCTTTTCTTGGGAATAACTACTTATAACTCGTTTTGTAATTCTGTGGATCATTGTTTGAGGAGCAATTTATATACAAATATGAAACATATGAAGAGCTTTCAAGATATCTTGGGCATCACCCCTTCCCTTTTGCTTGATTTTTAAAAGTAAAGCAGAAGTTAGTAGACACAAATCTATAGTCTGTTCTGTCACGTATGTTTAATATAGCCTCTTCCTAAAGAGATCTAGGACCTGATGCAAAATCTACTGAAATCAATATCACTGATTGAAATTTTAAAGGCAGCAACCCACATCATAATAAAGCAGGACAACTGTTTTACATTAAATATGTTGTTTTATGCCAAACTATTTAGTTAGAAAAACTGAGGATGGTCTGACCTTTTTTAAAGATTCTTTGGTCACTGTTGCTGACCTCTCAGACTACTTATGCACTTTGTTGAAAAACAAGATCTTGTCTATTTCTGTGGACCTTTACTCAGGCATCCTGAGAACTAAGTAGTATATTTAAAGGAATCAACACCTGCTGTAACAAAATAACCTCCTGTGACATTCTTGTTGGGATAATAGCTGCCAACTATCTGTACTTATAAATGGATATGTAGTCAAAACAGATACAAATATATCACATTAGTATGCCATACTTATTTAATGGAAGTCGTAGAGAGACTGTGCACTCTAGTGACCATGCAAACGCTTCCTCAAGGGTTTCTGACTTTTCTCCGAAAAAGAATTAACTAATGTTGAAGAATAAAGACTTCAAAGTGAGACGTTTTTTAATGAGTGCCAAATTGATATTTTAGGTATTTTTCTCCTCTAATCAAGAGTATTCTCATTTTATTTTCCTTCACCTCCAGCTACTCAGCACTATCTCAGATTCTGCCAATTCTGCAATAAGAAAGCATTTACTGATGCAGCTTGTATGAAACACAGTGACAGAAACCATGTAAGTTTCACCATAAAACAGAACAAAAAGAGTACACAACACCAATATCTTAGAAGAATGTTTGTTGCAATAGAGGTGACAATAGCAATCGTTTCAGTGCTTGTGTCCTAGTTATCAGGAGTGCCTATGACTTGTCTTATCTACGTAGCCAGAGGCTCAGTTCCAAAGTAAAAAGTCAGACAGGTTTATTATAACCAGTAAAACAATATGATAGCACAAAATCATATTTCTTTTGACCAACAAAAAAAGATGTGGCTTTGACTGTGGAAAAACCTCTAAATGAATATCAAATCACAGAATAACTACTGGAGTGTAAGCAAATGTATACAGTTGCTTTTCTCCCAAGCTGTCTTTTCTTCTAACTTTCTTCCCTGCTGGAAACACAGATGTTTTCTTAACCCACCAGATTTAGTTTTCAGGGGATGAGTGGAATTGCATCTAGTGAAAGTGCTTATGGCCAAAATCCTACAGTGAACACACAGAATCATAGAGGGATGCAAGATTGAAGGGATCTCCAGACATCTCTAGTCCAGGCCTTGCCCCATACAGGACTTGACTTCAAAGTCAAGCTGCTCAGGAGTTTATCCAAGCATGTTTTGAAAATCTCCAAGGACGGAGATTCCTCATAATCTCTGGGCAACCTGTGTCAGTGCTCAGACACTCCAATGGAGGCGAATCTTTTCCTTCCACCCACTTGGAATTTTCCTTGTTCCTGCCTGTGAGTATTGTCTCCGCTCCTTTCTTCATGCCCCTCTGAGAACAGTTTGACTCCATTTTCTCTTCAACACCCTTTTGGGTAGAAGAACACAGCAATTGGATTCCCCTGAGCCTCCTTTTTAAGCTAAACAAGCAAATTCCCAGCTTCTCACTGTATGTCATGTGCTCCAGCCCTTCAACCATCTCAGTGGCCCCTTGCTAGACTCACTCCAGTTGTTCTGTTGTGCTGCAAAGTCTATAGCAGCCATTGTCTTGCGATCTATTCCTGCTTCTTCCGCTACCCAGCTGTGTAATTCTGAGAAGACCAAACCACAATAATTTTTCCTTTTCTCTTCCCACTTTGTTTATTATGTCCCTTTGGGATTTGAATGCTTAGAAGTAGGAATTGTTTCTACCACTTGTACATACAGTTCCAAATATATTAGGATTCTGATCTCTCTTGGCTTCTGGGCATTGCTACAATAGAAAGAGCAATAATACTTATCCACAGTAAGCACACAGGGAAAAAAAGAATGGAATAGGACAAAAAGAGAAAGACTTACTCTTAAACAAAAAAGAAAAGAAAGCTGAAGTATGAAATGAGAAATGATGATTTTTTAATGTGCCCATATTGTTTTTTTCACATAGCAAAAGCAGAAGTTAGTAGAAGCTGAAATAACCACCATATTTCCCCCCCCATTTTTGCCTCGCTGTCTGGAGCCACCATCATTGTATCTTCCACCATCACTGGACAAAGGTATAGATCCTGCTCTCTGCAGGATGTGCTTCACCAGTGCCTTTCCCTGGATTTATGCCAATAGAGCATAATGGTAATCTGGGAGCTGAGTTGTCAGATTGGTTCAGGCGAAGACAGATTCAGGCTGACATATTCTGTGCCACTGGGTGTCTCATAGGCATCTCCAGGCAGGTTGCATGGTAAAAATAGGGTCTCCCCTTTTCCAGTTGCCTCATTGAATGCAGAATAAAGCCAATGACTCTTAAATCCAGGAATGATATCTGTGTGGTTACTAGTGTTCGTGTTACACAAGTGATATTGATAATCTCATTCATGTAAACAGGTGGCCAAATGAAGAATATAACATGACATTGAGTGAAGATTAATGACCTTCACTATACTGTTCAAGGGAAAACAAATTTTGTTACTTAATAAAAATCAAACTACCTTGCTAGTAATTTAGAGTTTTATAAAAGCACAGTTTCTTCGCCTTTCTGTGGAGACACAGCAGAAATTGTGTACATGAAGAATTCAAAGTAGAGTGAGTCTGAAAACTGCTAGGTGTTATAGACCTTTTTTCCCCCCGATTATTTTTTCCCCCAAACCCTCTTTTGCTCCAAAGTGTTAAAGGAAGTTTTCCCACTTCCAGTTTCTAAAAGATGTTTGGAAGCATATTCTGTTGCTTATTTCACAGTTTTGGAGGATTAAAAATATAAATTGTTGTCAAAGAATCACTTTTGGAAATGAACATGAATAGGCCATCAATATTCCTGCTGGTAGAAAAAGTTCCGTTCACTCTCATTGTTTTTCTTCTGTTTCATAGATAAAGGGATCAGACAGTCTCAATGACTAAGATTATAGATGTAATTAAACACCGATCTTCCAGGTTACAGTTCAAAGTATTAAGCCCAAGTTCTTGCCTCCTTTCATATTTAAGCCAGTAGACAAAAAGGTATAGAAAAAGAATGGGATTCTCCTGAAAGAAAATTGTAGATCAAACTACTAAAACTAAAGAAACACGAAACCCAAACAGAAAATCTCCTGCAATTCAATTTATTTGGTGTTGAGACTCTCTTAGAGAAATTCAGAAAATGTGATTCAATTTTGTCTATTATAAATGACACAGTTCCATGTAAATAGGACAAAAATAATCTGTGGGGTTTCTGAGTCATCTATCATTCCCACAGCATTTCTTGACCTGTGAAGCACAGGATTCTTGACTTTCTTCCTTATTGCCTGGATAAAACCCTGCAGCTTTTCCCTCAAGAAACAAAAAGAAACAAAATAATACAGAAGTTGGTTTGTTTTCTTTTTTCCTGGGAATTGTCTAGATTGATCTAAACAAATTCCATTAACATACAGCATTCTATCTTAAATTAACAGTTTTTAATGCTTTTTTGTTTTGCATATTACATGGCTCTTTCATGAAAATAAACAATTGCTTGGAAACATCAGATCAGTGCGCAGTGATGGCCAAAAAATATGTGGTGAGAGCTAGTAAATTATTAAGCAAAGAACAAAGAATAAAACATATTGTTATGCTGCTGCTATGCAGTTCTAAAATGTTTCTTGCCAACTTCCTCCTCTACTCCTTTTGCTGTAGCAAAAAGGCTATAGTTGGATTAGAAAACATATAGACAAGGTCAACAGTAAGAATAAAAGGTCTGGAAAGGCTCTGTATGAGAACAACTAGATGAGGACTCTTCAATTTATGATGGAGCTGATTGAGGTCATGGAAAAGGTATGTAAAAAGCCTATGAAATCAAAACAGCCTGGGAAGAGAGAGGATGCAGGTCACTGCTTCTATAAAAAAAAAACCTAGGAGCCATCAAATAAGGCTAACAGGTAGCAGGTTCAAAACAAACTGAAGGAGGAGGTTCTTCACACAGTGTTAAACTATGAAACTGCTTGCTGGCTGTTGGCAAGAGCTAATGGTTTGCATGGCTTTGAAGGGAAACAAGATGGTGTAAGAGAGAAAACGATAGAATGGTAAAATATGGAGAAGTCACCTTTGCACTGGGAAGTCCCCAAGCTGTGAATCCTTGATGCTGGAATATTTGGTGCACTTCAGTATATCTTTTTTTTATACCTATATTCTTTCCTTAGGTATCTGAGCTGGTAACAGAGAAGGCAGCAGCAGGAGGCCATCCATGCCTGTGTGGCAGTGGCTGAATAACTGCACTTCCTGCGTGGACATCCATGACCTTCAATCTTCCCTCATGTCTGTCAAAAATAGATTTTCTCTGCTTTCTTCCAGCCATTGTTAATGCAAACCTTTATCTCTGGCCAAGTTCACCAGATTTTGACTTTTCCTGGATTCTGTACCACGCACTGCTTTGTACCAGCCACCCAGACTCTGTCTGCATACTGAATTTAATGCAGCCCCAATTCATCCTCTTGCTCTACCCATTGTTTAGAAACCAAGCCAGAGCTGCTTTTCATTTGTCCCAGCTCTACTACTGCTGGCTGTCTGCGCTGCTCATCTATCTTAGCAAGGCTCGCTGAGCCTTAAGAGCACCTTAGCAGGCTGCTGCAGATCCTGCAGGTGGTTGGGAAGCAGGCAAAGGTAAAGGGGAAGGAGGACATTTATCATAGTCACGTCATTATGTGTGGTCTTGCTGAGCTCAAACTGGTTATTAGTGATTAGCGATGGTGTCTCAGAATTGGATGTGCTGGTGCTGGTGCCAGTGTGTGTATTCCACACGCCAAACACAAACGCTCCCTTAGGTCCCGGTGCACCCTGGCCAGAGCAGCAACTGCAGCTGTTCTGTTGTCCCAGGCCAACACCACAGATACAAACTGGTATTCTAGATTTTTGTGATCCATATGACACAAAAGCTGATGTCACGGTTACAGGTCTCTCCCTCCATCTGGAGTCAAAGAATCATAGATTCATAGAACAATATGGGCTGGGAGGCACCTTTGTAAGTTGTCTTGTCAAACACGACATTCCGCATCTTCCTGAAACAAAAGCCTATAAGCTACGGAAGCAGGGAGTGTTACCCCTCTTGGAATCAGGCTCCAAGGTCTCATCACGCTCCTTGGCATTTCTTGCCAGCTATTGAAAGTTACTTCTAGCTTAGGGTTTTGCCTTCTGTTAAGACTTACCATGCACACAATGCTGCTCATGCATTATACAGCTAAGCTGGTACCTAATTCATGTTTGAGAATTCCCTTAAATGGTACAGCACCCAAAGAGTTTCTGTAACAAAGACGTTATGGAGTGGATTAGAAAATGGTGAATGCAGAGTGCATAATACCACAGACAGGCTCCCATCGAAGCAGAAAGGGCCATTAAATCAGTTTAGCACAACAATATTTACAACTATGGAAGGAATAAAATACTTATCTAAATATCAATCCAATAACAGGAAGCCAGAAAGAATCCTTTCTGGTTTCTTTATAAGAGAAATATAAGAGGTATTTTATTTCATAAATTTAAATAGCTCAGTAGATCACATCCTATGTTATCTAATGATAGTCTTCATAGACTATAGATTTTTTCAGACATCATGTATTTTCCAAAAAGAATTTTACACCATGATGAGTTATTTCTATCTTCTTGTTTTCAGTGTTATATTTTTACCTTCTTTCTGATGGTTCATCTTGTGAAATTTAAACATTTAAGTATGTGTTGTTTCAAATGAACCTTACCAATGAGTAATTCAATGTCATTTGGCATTTTTCTGCAGCATTGAATTAGAGTAAATAAAATAGATTTAAATTTAGAAATATAGATCATCTAATTAGTTTCTGACCCCATGGATCTCATGTTAGGTGGCATATTACATGAGGGAAGGATGGTGATAGCGAGTTGGTGATATTCAGCTACAGCAGATGTGCTTCAGTTCTAGTACATATGGAAAGACTAGTCCTAACTTCCTCAGACACTACCGAGTCCCGATTTTATGCAGTATTTAGCACACACTAAATGAAAGAGTGAGACTGCAATCTAAGATTAGATAGGATTCCACAAGTACAATGAAAAAAGGAATAGGAAAAGGGGGAGTGAGTTGACTAGGTCTGTAAACTTGCATTTTCAAAAGTCATTATGACTCTAACAGTGAAAACATACAGGATTTAATTTTACAGGAAACAATAATAAGCAATCTTTGCTGGTGACTTTTGGTAGCCAGCTGGTGATCCCTAGTGGGAAGAATCTATACTGGAGCATGAAAACAGAGCAGAATAAAAGCATGTCCTGTGTGTGGATGTAGGAATGGAAAAGAGTTGCGTGTAAAACTCACTGGTTCATTCCAAAGGACTGAGATTCAAGACTGAATGAGTGAGTAGATGTAAAAAGTTAAGTGACACCATCACCACCACACTTAGCATATTTGTTTTTGAGAATGGCAAGTACCTTAGTTGTTCATGCCACAGCAATGTTTGCTTACGTGTTACTGACCAGAGACTTTCCTTTCAAATTTTTTTTTTTTTTTCCCAGGAAAAACTATATATATTATCAAGACATTGTTTGCTGAACTTACCTATTATTGGTATTTTTGCTATTTTATTGTATTTTGTCTCAGCTCAGCACCTACAAGTCTGCAGATTCTCTGGGACATCAGACTTAAGGAACAACCAGCTAAGTGCCACAAAATACAGATTTATTTATTTTTAATAGCAAAAGTATTGCAAAGAAAGCCTATCATTGAACTAAAATTAATAGGTGCAGATTCTTGTCCACTTGTCACTCTGTCACTTCTGATATGTCAGCACTCTGTTGGAGAGAAATCAGTCTGAAGAAAACTGGCCAGTAAATACCATTTGGAATTTTTTCTTTAATAATCTTCTTCAACCAGCTCAACTCGACATATGTCATTTCTTTCAGAAGTTTCCTACCATTTTTTCCTCTCATTCATTTTTAATTTCTATATCAAACTTCCAGGAATCCTCCAAGAAGAAAGTAATCTTCAGGTTGTACAATCTGGTTGTAAACTTCAGTGCTGATGAAAATGATAATAACATTTATCAAAAGATATTCCAATAAGTTAAGTTTGCTGTACCGTTATAAACTTATCCATGGTGTTTTTATTTTTAAAGTACATAAATTCTTTCACACATAGATACTAGTAAGTTTCATGAACGATCATTTATATGTTTCTTTTATCACTTTATTACTGAATGGCTTCAGGACAAGAAATTTCCCAGAATTCTCTGTTTGTGATGGCACCTTGGGTGCAGGGAGAAGCTATCGGGAACCTTATGAGGTTCAACAAGTCCTGTATCTGGGAAGGAGGAACCACTTGCAACAACACAGGCTGGTGATGTTCTGGCTGGGGAGCAGCTTTCCTGGAATGGAAGTCTTGGTAGCAGCAAGCTGAACATGAGCCACAGTGTGCTCTGGCAGCCAATCAGGCCAACTGCACCACGGAGTGTATTAAAAGGAGCATACATATCAGATTGAGGAAAATCACTATCTCCTTCTACTCAGCGTTCATTGCACTGCATCTCAAATGCTGTACACAGTTTTAGGCCCACTAATGCAAGAAAGACATTGTTAAACTGGAATATATTCTGCAGAGGGCCACCAGGACAGTCAAGGGGCTAGAGCACCTACTCTAGGGAGGAGAGGCTGAGGGAACGGAACTTGTTCAACCTGGAGCGAAGGCAACTTGTGGTGGGACACACACCTACTATCAGCCTTCAAAAATTACAAGAAGGTGACCATGGAGATGGAAGCAGGCTTTCCACAGCGGTGTGTGGCAGCAGGACAAGAGACACGGGGCATAAGTTGAAACAACAGAGATTCAGACTGGATATAGGGAGACACTTTTCCACCAAGAAGACAGTCAAGCAGTGGATCAGATTACCCAGAGAGGTTGTGTAGTCTTCAACCTTGGACATTTTCAAGGCCAGTCTCGGTAAAGCCTTAAATAACCTCATCCAACCTCAGAGCTGACCCTTTTTTGAGCAGTAAGTTAAGCTGGATGACCTCCCAAGGTCACTCCTGACCAGAATATTCCTATAATTGCATGATCAACCTAGAAACCTTCCTGAATTTGCAAAAGTGCAAAGAAGTCACTCTTTCCAGTACGAGCACTGTTCTAAATATGCCTATTAACACTATGCAAATGAGTAATTTCCTTTGGCACAAAGACTTTCACTGTATAATTAGCTTCAGAGACTTTGTACCCCTTGGTCTACATAAAATGAATTATATTCAGTACTTTCTTAATGTACATTCAGTAACGGCATGGAAAAAAACTATAAAAAAGAATTTCTGTGAATCTATTTTTACAAACTACTGTGGCTTCAGTTCTCCCAGAACGATCCACAATTTTTAATTATATTTGGCAGAGAAAGAAAATTGGTTTTGTATTTACAGGCATTCTGGAGGAAATGAAATGTGTTATTCAGTTCGGCAGCTAATGCTTAATGATGGAACAGCAAGGTCAAAGCTCTTTTTTTTTTTTTTTTTTTTTTTTAGGGGATTTAAATACATATATCTCTCTAAAAAATATTCCTTACCCAGTTTCTATAGGAATGGAATACACTGGGATAAGGAGAAGGCAGTACTTACAATCTCATACTAAGTACTTATACTTGAAATAGTAAACTTGAGTGTTCATTGATTAAATACATGTAAGAAAGAGAAAAAAGTGATAAACCTGTTGGTTATGATATTCATTTGTAAGACTGGACATGCAGACATCAGTACTTTTCCAAGAGATATTGCTTTATACAAGGTGGATTGGGTTCATCAAAAGCAATTGGTAGCACCTCTCTTCCCCAGAATAAAATGTAGCCCCTTAAAACACCCTTCAAGGACATTGCGAAGGAGTATGTCCTTCGAAGAAATCATGAAAATGGAAGATGGTTCTCCAAGTAAATGCTCTAACTCCTGACCTGTCAACGGACACCAGCTCCTCCATTTTGGGTTCGTCTGGTTTTGTGCTTCGCTTCTAATTTATCTTATTAGAGCCTCTCAGCCTTTTTTTCTCTCATCAGCTTATGCCAAAGACCAAAAGCCTTCAGCTGGGCAGGGCGGGTATATACAGCCATTGAAGGAGAGACCTGGCCTAAGTTACTTGGCTTGAGAACTAAAGGACCAGTACAGGTCTCAATAGGAACCAGACTTGCCTCACTCTCAAAGCAATACTAGCACCAAGGACCTGGAGCAGCACTGTTTTAATATTGAGTAACTGGCAATGTTTATATATCCTTATTCTGTGTATCTGAGTGCTGAGAGCAAAGCCCACTGTGCTACTGATATGTACATGTGTGTACTGGACTCCTCCAAAGGCTCCCTAAGGGGTCATTTTAGGACAATGAAGGCTTGTACTTGCTTGGATGAAAGCATTGGAGAAGGCTCTTTGCCAAAGCATCTGGATGGAGTATAAAGAGGCTTGGGTCTAGCAGGAAACGACATTTTCTCCCTATTTTGAAGCACTTCTGCAGCTCTCTAATGCTAAACTGGCAATGGTCCCCAGCCAGCCCTCTGCTCTTCCTCCTGCTACCACATGGTCTTGCATGGTCATCACATCTGGTCAGAATAACATAATGTGTTTTAAGTGTGTTTTCCCACATTTCTGTGTAACTGTTAGCAAACAGCGTAAGATTAACTTTCAAAATGTTAAACATTGTTGCAAACTAACCCAAGGATTAACTCACTCAACCCTCAGCATCTCACAAAAATGCAAAATGAAAATATATGAAAAAAAATTAACTTTAACTGAACATCATGCTTCATCTTGTGTTATCTTCTAATGCAGAAGAACTCTTTGGGAGCACTAGCTACGCTGGGAAGAAGCCTTGAATATTTAAAACAAAATCAAAGGTATTTCAAAAGAGACAGCAACCAGCCTTAAATGTGACTCTGGGCAGCCTAGTTTAGTGGTTTTCTGAGATCACAAAATTGCTTAGAATTAAGCCGTTTTTGTTCATTCACATAGTTCAAAATTTGCTATATTGCACACATAGCTGTGTGCTGCATCTTCCACTAATACATCAGCTACATCGATATGTGAATAAATATACATACATACATGCATGTATCTTTTCTACATCATATGAAAGAAGTTGAATGTGTCCCATACACCATAAGTCTAAGGTATTTACAAACATTGTCTGCATCCTGTCCATCTAATTTACCTCTTAGAGTTACTTTTGCTCATTATTTCTAAGCTCTAATGCAATCCCCACATAGAAAAAGAAAATAAAAATGTACAAATAAACCCAAGCAAATTTCTAAAGCATGAATTTAGGAAACTAACTTAAAACACATGAGATTGAGATCGGAAAAAAATGCCTGAGTTCAATTTGCCAATATGGCTTTGTTCAATTTTATTCTCAAACACAAATGTATTTCAGTAAAATCTCATATTTGAATCCCTTCCATTTAAATGCAAGTTATTTTATGGTACATTTCCTCATACACAAAGCTGTAATGCTATTTGGGAGAGACAGAGAGTCCAGACAAGATGATCAGGCAATGACATATTTATTATGGCTGTAACTTGCAGGTATGAGAACAGATTCTTACAATATTTAGAAATGTAAGTGCATGGGGGGTTGATCCCTGCCAGCAGCTAAGTCTCCACCCTGTTGCTTGCTCGCATCCCACCAGTGGGGTAGGGAGAAAATTGTAAGGTCAAAAGCAAGAAAAACTTGTTGGTTTAGATAAAGACAGTTAAATAAGCAAAGGAAAAAGAGGAAAACAAGTGCTGCAGAGGAAATTTCTCACCACCTCTCACCAGCACATCGATGCCCAGCCACTCTCTGATCAATCCCTACTTTGGGAAACTCACCCCATGTCCCCTCCAGTTTTATTGATGAGCACAACATTACAAGGTAAGGAATATCCCTTTGGTCAGCTGGGGTCAGCTGTCCTGCCTGTGTCTTCTCCCAAACTCTTGCCTAACCCCAGCATCCCAACCTACTCACAGTGTGAGAAACAGAGAAAGTCTTGACGCTGTGCAAGCACTGCTCAGCAACTGCTAAAACATCAGTGTGTTATCAACACTGTTTGGGACACCAAATGAAAACACAGAACCATGTGGACTGCTATGAAGAAAATTAACTTCATCCCTGACAGACCCAGTACAGTGTCAACAGAGCAGAACTCCATTAAATTCTTGATACCCTATAGTATCAAATGCTGACAGTTTTCAGGCAACAGATAAGTACTTAGAACGATTTGGGCTAGATCCTCCAAACACATGGGACAAATTCCATCAGTTCTGAAGATGTCAACATATGTGGCCAGATATTTTAATGAAAAAAATTCCAGGAAGTTCCAGAACAAGAGATGATTTCTATGGAGAAACTGTCCTGACAGAAATATCTTCAGTCATGCTGAAACAGAGCAAAGTTTCTATCAAATAAAACCAAAAATTAAATACATAGACATTTTCAGAAGCTCTATGTAAAATGTTTGCCATAATATATAAGAGAAAGTGAAACAATTAGTACCATACATAATCTATGTTTAACTCAGTTTCACAGGACATCCCATAAAGCAGAAAGAAACTATAGATTTTATGTAAATAAAAATCAGCCCTCAGTACATGAGCAATAACTGTGAATGCTCACTGGAGAATTATTTGTAGTGCAGCAAGATAGCATTTAAAAATGGAAACCACCTCATGGAGTATTAATAACTTGATATCAAATAGCAAGAAAAAACACAATAAGAGCCAAGAAATTCCTTGTTCTTTGAAGAACTACATAATTCTAAGTTCTGTATCTTTTTTTTTGTGATTTTTCTGTCAGTCCTTCTGTGATGGTGATGGCAGAGGTGTAGTGCCTGTATCCCTCCTATAGCTGACACGCCCTACATTCACAAACAATAGAACTCTAGGACAGGTTTTATTTAACATTCTTTTCCTGTTCAGCAAAACACTTCACAATCCTGCATGTGAAGTGACGTGACACAAAAAACACATCAAAAGCAAACCCATTAGCAAAAGCAATCAGCCATTACTTGATAATCACTAAGCAGCGCTGTGCAATTCTCAAGTGGCCATAGTGTACACTCCCTTGCTGTAGATGATGAAAGGCAATCATAATTTCCCTGAACAAAGTAGCTGGTTATGTAGCAGTACCTGCCTAGAACTCTCCAAAACAAGGAAATGTATGTTCTCTCTTTTGTGTATATGCTTTTTTAATACAGTTTTGAAGCTTCAAATCAGCCAAAAGCTCAGATGACTAAATTGCTACCGCAAAACCCAATCTTCTTTTATCATTTTATAAAGTGAGCATAGAAATTTATTTTGAATAGAGCTTTGCAGAGTTGCAGAGTAATACAGTTCTTAAATAAGCAGTTGTGAAGCGCTGTTAAGGCAATGGGATTGTGATCACATACCATATAAGGTTGAATGCACGGTCTAGAACTTGGCTATCATGGTAGAAGTTACCTATTACTTGCACAGCTTTTATCACAGATTTCAAGGATTAAAGGAACCTAATGTGGTTGCAATTAGTATAACTCAGAATTTGAATTGAATTCCTGGCCTCAGTTCCTGATTTCAACACTCAGGTGTAACGTCCAAATGTGAAGTTCCTCCTTGTGTCAATTTTGTTATTGACAGCCACAAAAAGATGGCTGAGGCAGTCCTCTCTTTCTAAAAGCAACCTACCACTGAGGCAGGCATGCAAGCAGATTGACAAAAAAAATGCATCAGCTTTTCCATGATGCATTCTTTGCTTAGGAATGATTTATCTGCCAAGAAGTGAAAAGGAGACAGGTTATTCATTACACAGAAACACAGAAAACCTTCATTGGTCTTGCTATATGTGAATTGACAACTACACTAATAATACTGGGCTTTTATCAATAAAGAGAATGTTATTGTTATTTATATGACGCCCACGTGCAAATTCTATTCCACAGACATGTCAAATGGTTTGGTCCATGCTTACTGCCCTCTGAGAATTCCTCGTCCAGAACTGCTGCTGTCAGCTCCATTCTTCTTAGATAGAATAGTTTGAAGTTAACCACTCACCTTGCAAAGCCATTCAGCTCAAAATACACTGACATTAAAAGGATAGGAAGAGGTTGAAAGTATTTATTTAAAACTACTGCAGTAGACCAGGAAGTCAGAATATTTACATGACACATCTGAGGAAAGGAAAGAAAAAAACACATTTAATTTCCTTACACAAAAAGGTGGCTGTCCTACCTCCTGCATTCACCCAAACAAAGGGGTGTTGTAGAGAAAATGTTGTAGACTCGTCTCAGATGTGCATGAAGACAGGAGCGGAGACAAAACTCAGACTGAAGAAGGGAAATTCCAAGTGGATGGAAGGGAAAAATTCACCTCACAGGAGTGTCTGAGCACTGGCACAGGTTGCCCAGAGAGGATGGGGAGTCATCATCCTTGCAGATTTTCAAAACATGCCTGGACAAACTCCTGAGCAGCTCGATGTAGCTTTGAAGTCAGCCCTACCTGGAGCAAGAGCTAGACTACAGGCAACTCTGTGTATTTACTGTGGGATTTTCACCAGAAGCACATTCATACTGAGCCCCTAAACACTAGGTTGGTAGGGAAAGAAAATAGTTGTGTTTCAAGCAGAACCAGCTGAAAAGACAGGAAGCTTTGGGAGCAAAGTAGGTCTACCTGTTTGCTCACTTTCCTCTGTCTTTTATTACCACGATAATTCAATTCATTACAAACATGAATGCTTTTAGCTCCTACTAGCCATGTATAACATTATCACCACTTCACAGACAGCAAATTAAACACACAAAGCAAAGCCCTAATTAACTCGCCCAAAGGTCAAATGCAGAAGTTGTGGCAAATTCAAGAGCAGAAACAAGTCTTTTAAATACTATTCTAGAGCCTTAATTTTAAGCATTCATCATCTCAAGAGGATTTACCTGCCCTATTACTACAAACCAGGAAAGTAGTCACTGAGGTACCAAAGCAAACAAAGTACTGTTTTCTTCCTACTTTATGCCTTGTAGCATACAAATATGTTACTTTTACTGGTAATAGTGTTTTAGAGTGTGAAAGCTAATACACTTTAACAAGCTCTGACCTGGATCCAAACAATCCTGCTGATTATATCCCAGTACAGGCAATGAGTAAGAATCAGATGTAACATTTAACAATATTCAAATATTTACACTGTTAGCAAGGAACTTCTGCATGAAGCTCGATAATGGATGGTGGATCAATCATCAGCAGTAACTGTTTTATTAATGTACACACTTTCAAGCAAATTTGGAAGCACAAATCAGTCCCCTGCTACCTGGTCAGAACTGATACGGCAGGCAGCCTGTAGTAATTTTTCACCAGTATATCATCAATGAAATGACAATAAATGAAACAGATCTTAAGTTGGTTAAAAAAAAAAAAAAAAAAAAAAAAAAAGAAAATTCAGAGGGTTAGGAATAATTTTTCAAGCAAAATGACAAATTAGTCAACTTCTGGAAATTCAAGCTCCTATTTTAGTTTCTATTTTGATTAGAGAAAGAAGCCTAATCAATAAAGAACAAGGGAAAACACAGATGGTTACAGTGATTTTATGAATATAAAATGTAATTTCTTATTTCCTCTCAAACAAAAGTTTTTAGACATATTTGTCCCTAAACTGACACATCAATCAAAAACCTATTTCCCTGCAGAGATGCATCCCGTATCCTGCAATATCCCACAGTTAGCATGATGCATTCCTCTCCTGTCCTGACAGACAGCACCCTCACCACCACCCCTCACAATCTCCCCTTCCTCCAGCCGTCGTGCTACCACAGTGCCGTCAGTCCTCTCCATTGCCCTTGGCCAGCAGAAAAGCAGGAAGCAACGTATTTGGCTGTTGGTCTTTCCCTTGTCCATCAGACCCAGCTGTACATACAACTGCAGGTCCCTCTGCCATGAAGGGTCAGGCTCTGGCTCTGCTTCCAGTTCCTCTCTGCTCACCCCTCCTCAAGGTTCACGAGGCTTGCAGCAGCCACATATCTTTGGTATCTCTACCATCCTGCCAAGTCAAGTTTAGAAAGGGACTGAAAGCTTTTAGGGCTGAATAAGAAACAGAAAACTCACTCAAATAAACTTCCTTATGAAATTAGGATTAAACCACGCAATACTATTATTTGTATTTATCTATTAAGAATGCATCAATATAGAGGGAATGTAGGATTTTAGTCAGATGCTCTGTACATTTTAATTAAAAGTTGCGCACAGAAGCCCAGACAAGACAGAAAATATGTTCCCATACGGCAGTCACTGGGAATCTACTTTAATATGAATTTGGAGGAAGTTCTGCTGAATCTAAAATAACTATGGGACATGCTGGTCTTACAGAATTTGAAAAGCAGATGAAGGAAAATGTGACTAAACCTTTTCTGGTTTACTTGATCGAAAAAAGACAAATGTATATACTGTTGATTACAATGCTAAATTCATTGAGGACAGCACAGATATGTGAGTCATAGTTGTCTTCTAGCTGCAAACTTATGTTTTAAAGCCAGCCTCCTAATATCATTGCTGCTACGTTTCATCACATCAATATTTAGGAGCATTTTAACAACTTCTTGCAGACAGCTCTCTATATCTACAAGAAGTATGCTTTCAGGAAAATACTGCCTCTACCTTCATCTGGTCCTTTTCAGTCTGCCTTCAGTCAGTGCATTTATCTTCTTCCATATTCGGTCACAGTAGACTAAAAGTCACTAAAAATAAATAGGATTTGCAGAGAAAACAGCAGCACGACAATCTGACAAAGTTATTATTATTTTTTTTTTTAAATCTGACTGTATTATACCATAATGGAAATATACATGAGCAAGAACAAAAAATAGAGGCCACAAAACCAAAAAATTGCCTTAAATGCTCACATGAGAGAGATAAAATATTTTTGCTCCAAGTGTTAAAATCAACCTTTTCAGGAAGGTCTTTGTTTTCAGCAAAATATTATTTGGAGGTTGAAAAAGAGGAATTGGGACCTACAGTTACATTCTGCCTTATAATCTCTGTACTTCCACTGGTTTGATTTCAGATTATGTAAAACTAGTCAGGAAATTATTGTTTTGGTTTCACATTAAGTGCTTATTTACAAATATGGGACATTTTGACTCCCTTTATTTCTTAATTTTTCTCATTTGGTCAGCTGTTTCTGCCCCAGATCCCAAACAGCAACAAGCCCAAGCATAAAGCCCTAAATGGAGATGAACATCTCTACCAGCCTCTTACAGGCCATAACTATGTGCTTCTACTCAGCTTTTCATGTAATACTACACAAAGAAGAAAGAAAATAAGGGAATAAACCTTCCCTTCTTTTCCCCTTTTGTTAAAAAGGTATAAATGTTACAAACTCTACTTATCAAAAGTATTCGGTAATGTTGCATATCTAGTTGAGATTTTGTGCCCAAATATCGGCGTACTTTGTATTATGCAGCACTGTTTGTATATATATGCATTATACACAATAGACATGAATATATAAAAAAATATGGACAAGTCCCACTAACTTCAGTTGAAGTTGTGAATCCTCAGGATTTCTGTAAATGAAGAGATTATATCAAATGCCCAGAAAATTCGGACATACTGCCTGTATGAATAGTGGGAAATGGTACAATGAAAGTGGGTCAATTCACCACAGAAGCAGGTGATTACCTGTGGTTCAAGAACTTTACTTGAGGATAGACGTTGTCTGGTCCCCCAAACCGTGTCACCCCACCACACATGTGGTTTGATGAAGTCCAAGCAAAATCTATCCTAAAAAACTTTTCTTTTTTTTGGAAAGCTTGCCTTCAGTAAGCCCAATCTGGAAAGCATCACCCTACTGTTTCATCTGTTTCTCATGCAGGTCACAGTCACACATAACTACCTCTGCCAACAATGTCAATATAAGGCTTTCTACAGAAAAAGGACCCTTATCTTTGTTTCAGCTCATGTCATTTCTGGTACCATAGTAGTTGCTTCCTATCCCACCTGTGGAGGAAACCACGCGTTCTCTGGCAGGATAGTATGTTTAATAAAACCATGTGATTGAATACTAAAAAATTGCCTGATTTGGACTAAAATGGGGAGGTATCATCTGCCTAGAGCAGTATCTACCTGGAAGAAAAACCTGCCTATTAAATGAATTAATCCCAGGTGGCTGGAGCAACCAAAAAAGACCAAAGATAACACAAGGGAACTGTGCAGAGACATCCCAGTGGGGGACACCAGAAGCAGCACCTGAGAGCTCTGTCACATCCCTGTGTACCTTGCCTTTTGTCCTTGTTTTCTAATCTTCCCTCTACTTTTATTTCCAACTTTGTTGCCCAGCAACATATCCTTATATGAGGATATATGAGACCCAGCTCATATCCTTGCAAATCCTCATCTGCTTTTTCTTTCTTGGGAGCTCATAATCCTATTCTTCCCCTCCAGGCCTTCCCAATTCAGCGTTCTGCCACAGTCTCTCCCTGATTCCCTGTCCCTCACTCTGCGAGTCACTTTCAGGGTCAGACTTCAGTTATCCACTGAAGTGGATCTTCCACACATCCTCTCTGCCCCACACCGATTTACAAACCTGGCCCCAGACTGCTCAGCTGGTCCCAGTCTCTTCACTGAAACTCAGCTCTGTGTTCTTCACGCTTCTGCACTGAGAGTCCTCCACATTGCACAGTTGTCCACTTTGTTCCTGTATGAATTGCACTGAATATGCTTTGCTTTCAGCCGAACAAAACTGTGTAACAATTTTGAAAGAACAAAACCCTTTAGCTTAAAGAGAAATAGCAGTATTGACAGTACTGACTCTGCGGACTCATTCATTTTTCCAAGTGAACAAATAAAATGGTCTCAAATTTCAACATCATTAAAGATGAAGGCTTGCAAGTACACCATTATCTTGTGTTTTGTCATCCTTTATGGGTTCCATTAGACTGATGAAAGCTTTCTGACACTTTCTAGCCCTTTCTGACAACTTTTTCTTGTGCACTTCTCTAGAAAATCAGAGGTTTAAGAAGACGGAACTGCTATTCCTATTTTTCATACTGAGAGCTATTACCAAGCATTTCAAAGGGCTCTTTGTTAACCATGAAATACTATGCAGAAGTGGTTAATTAACTGTGGTGATGTGAAAACACCTGGGAACAGTCAGATATAAGCAGTGCTGTAATGTTACAACTTGTGTTGGCTGTTTATGTTGTTCTGCAAGTACAGTGTATGGCATCTTTTCATATCCATTGCTTAAAATTATTTGCACATTCACCTTTTGTTCCTCAGCCCGTGGTCTGAAAGTTTAAAGTGAACATGGGGAAACTGTGCTGTTTGAGTGTTACAGTATTTACCTATCATGTGCTGGGAAGAAGTTATTTGGGCTGCAGAACAAAATTTTGTGCTCATTTGCACAGTCTACTTTATATATGTCCAATGAATGCAGATTTTACCAGTGGAAAAATGAGGGCATCTCGACTAACTCTGCATCATGTGCCATGTGGCAAAGCAAATTACAGAGTATAAGCCTAACTTGAGTATCTTTGTCTCTGGCACAAAAAACTAGCTCTTATCTCTGTTACATTTCTGAACAACAACCACATTCTTCCCTCCTGCTGGAGGATTAAGAATCCAAGTATTGGATTCTTAACTACCTAGTATAAACATGCTTCTCATTTCAGTGTGAAAAAAGATAAAATAACAGGAGTAAAACCTAGGCCAGGAGAGGTAAAGATCTACTGCTGAGTAGAATCCTGACATACGGTATGGGGCTTTTTCCCTACATAGCTGTGCTCCAAGAAATATTTTTGTGGCAAAATGCAGTAGCAGCTTATTGGATCATAAGGAACAGTCTACTAAACTGTCCTTCTACCAGATTTATTCCTCCAGATTGCTCATAAACATCATCTAAATTTAGCTTTGGATAGATACCTAACGATTTTATTTCAAAACATGTTGATGGCTGTCTCAGTCCCAGGTCAGCTACAGTCCACGCTACAGCAATAGCCATTGTATCACTGTAATATCATTGACCACTGACATCACTGTCTTGGTGAACATTCTTAAGTAAAGAATGATAGCAATATACCAAATCAATATTTGCACCTTATTCTTTATTGCTATGTTTAGATATTGAAAAAGCATATTTCTTCTTGTCAGAATCCATAGCTTTGATTCCTCTATACTTTAGCAGTAGGATTCAAGTTTCCAAGCCATACAATGAGTTTAAAAAGCCCGTAACCAACAGCATCAACAACATTCCAGCAAAATATAAGCTAGTATTGAGCACCCTTTCTCTGCAATTGCACTTAATTCCTGGGAGAGGAATTCCTTAATTCTTGGAGAGGGAGTGGCAGGGGGACTCCACTTTCCCTACTGCTGATCTCTCCTCACCCTGGAATTTCTAGTGCTTAATTAAGGGGAGCAGGAATTCTTATATGAGCAAGAGGAAATGCAGAAAATGTGGAGACAATGAGAAAGAAATAGATGCGGACTGGAGAAAGAAAATGAAAAACCGAATCTTTCTTTTGTCACCTTCCATTTTTAGTAATAGCAGTAGTAGCATCATCTTCTCCCCTTTTCTATTGTTATCTGCTACAATGGTGACATCTACCCCAGAAATTTCAAATTTAAGTATGAACCTAGCAAAACTGCAACCAATATTAAAAAAAAAAAACAAAAAACAAAGAAGAAGAAGAAGTAATTGGGGACAGGTTTTTAGTTTGGGAGGAGTTTGGATGGAGAAAAAGAGATGCAAGGGATGTGAGAAGGTCTATCAAATTCAGAAAAAATGGAGTATAAGGGTTGAAATAATCAGAATATAAACGTAGGGCAACTCTGACAGTAGCAGTGTGGATGTCTACAAACAATAGCGAATCTGACCGGAAAACACCAAGTTCACCAGGTAAATACCAAGGTCGCCAAGTAAATACCAAGTTCACTGGGACAACTGACTGAGTTCCCTATCAGGTCTAAAGCTATATGACTTGGTGTGGGGAGAGATAGACTTGCACCTTCATACTTATAGAATCTTAATTCAATAGGAGCTCTTTATCTGATTCACTAGATTTAAGAACAATATTAAACAGCTTCATAGCAGTTTAAAACATAATAGCCTGCACAAGTGTAATAATTAATATTAGCAGTATGCTATTTAGCTAATTTGATTATTGATAATTTTGCTGTTCTTTGTCAATTTCCTCATATTGTATTCGTTAATCAATAAACACCTTAATCAGTTTACAAAAGTTATATCTTAAGCCTCTGATTTAAAAGGGGAGTGTTAAACCTCAGAAACACTGTGTATCTGAGCTTGTGTGGACACTCTTATTCCTGGAATCATTTCTTAGAAGAGTCCAGGAAACATTGCAGTCTCTAATATGACTCTGAGGTGCTCATTCCTGGACATCCTAAAAGACCTCTGCCAGGGAAAAATCAACACCTTCAGAGACTTTTGGGGCCCTATCCCTCTCATAGTTAACAATATTCTGTATCACCGCTCCTGATTCCAGCCGGGTAAGTGCCATGAAGGCATGTTAGTGTCAAAATTCTGCTAGAAGTCTCACTCATCACCATTTAAGCATTGAGCTCCAGAGGCATAATATATGTCACTGGTCTGAATGGGGGGACTTCTCTGCCTTTTAGAGCAATTCCTCCAAGTCTGAAAGCAACGGTGACCTCAGAACCCACCTATTTTCTAATCTGTTCAGTGTTGGAAGAAGCTGGGTTGAAGTACTGTACCTGGGTTTAAAACTTTTTTTCACACAAATATACCTCAGGTGCAAGACCAAGATGACAAAAGAAACTGGATTTGTTCTTTTGTTGGTGTAGGGCATGACAAGGAGAGAGATCACAAGAACCTTCCTCTATGGTTATGGAAACTAAGGTTTTCGTAAGAGTATAAGTATCTCCTTGGAAATGATTAGAGTAAATCAAGTTACCAGCAGAAAAACTAAGACTAGATAGAGGCAAAACTCATTATTAAGATACAACTAGTTACACAGGGACTATAGAAAAGTGTTGGAATCTCTTTCACTGTAAGTTAATAAGAAAAGCTTAGACAAGTATCTGTACAAATTACTTAGACTGACTTGATGTGCTAAAAAATAGGGACTAGACTGTGGCATTTTGAGAGTCCCTCTGTGTACCTATAACTGTGATACTTGAGTCAGTAACTTCTGATATCTGAGTCATATTACAATTAATCTAAATATAATCACATTGCAAAACAAACACTTTTAATCTGAAATTTGAGAGATTAACAGAGGAAAAGAAGAAATGTTAAACAAATACATTGCTGTTGATAGCTAGAGTCATATCTTTCATCTGTTTCTGTTTAGCAGGTTTCCTTTCTATGTTTCTTTAAAATAAATAAATAAGCTGATGTAAAGATGAGAAAAACAATGCCTTTCTGTACACATGTAGTTCAGATTCTGAAATTCTTAACCTTACCCCTTAAAATCAAATCACATACATACACAAAAATAGAAAAATATCCCTCTTCCTATCGGTCTGACATGAACGTGCAAAAGTCCATGAAAACTTCTATACAGAAACTTTTCAACAGAGAGTCTTTTGCCTTTCACTGCTTAAGAATGGAGCAATGGAATAAATGCTGGATGATTTTATTTTGCTCTCCTTTGTGCCCCTTCACACTCCTACTATAATCTGTATAGACTCCATTGCCAATGGGGACATATTGTGTGACATGGAAGATTAAAGTTCAAGAAAAATTCAATAACACTATAAACAGAACAACACATAGGCAGTGAAGATGAAGCTACTTAATTTATTGTTCCATGCTTACAGTTCCACGACACTACTTAGTTTATTGAATTAAATTCTGTAAGTATATGCAATATCTGTTTTAAAGTGATATGGAATAAATAAAATCAGAACTGACTCTTTGATACAGTCTAGTGAGCTCATTCTGTTTAATGCTAAAATACTACTTCGGTGAGAACTTTTCTTGTTTTCCCATTAGAACACTGTTACAGTAGACTGTGAAGTCAAAAGTACGATATTTTCTTCTCACATCACTACTTCTTCCAAATGGTCTTTCTCTGAATGAACACACATTGCCTTCCGCATGAATAGTCAAAAACATTTAGTGTAGGAAAAGCTGCATATTTTGCTAGCAATTATCTATTTTTAACTAGCAGTTGAGAGACTTTTTTTCCTGAACCAGTATCTTTATCTGGTTAAGTGAGTTGGTTAGTAGAAGGTTTCTGAAAAAGGTTGTGTTGTTTTTAGTAATTTGACATTTGCAAAGAAGTCATTTAATTCCCCAAATGATTTTTTACTATTTGACATTTTTGGAATTGAAATGCTATTTGCATATAACCTCTTGCATAATTAATATATTTAAAATGACTATTTGAAAGAGGTGTAACCCTGTTCTCCCATACTATGACTGTGTAACTGAGGTCATAATTATCATTCAGTTATTAGTTATCCAGTATTCAATTTCGCAATTTACACAATGAGTCCCAGTTTCCAAAAAAGACCTTTTGTTGTTTCTCTTCTTTTTTCTGGTCTAAGCTTCTGATTTGTTTCCAGTGTCAGTTTTGTTAAATAAGTTGTTTCAAAAGTGAAGACAAAAAGCAGAATATTCCTGCTGCAGATCAATCATTATAGATTTCAGGTTCAGGACCTGTTTTAGGCACTGTGTGCCTGTTTGGGTAGAGGAATCATCGTTTAACTCTACCTTGGCACTTGTAATGACAATGAGTGCTGTACTTGATACTCAGGCTGCTATGGAGAAATGGGTGGAACATAGGAAAACATAGCATTTCTAGAGGTACTATCATTTGTCAAAAGTGTTAAAACATCTGTATACTTAGCTATTATATATTCTTTATAACAGAGGAAAAAGACCAATCCAGGAAAACCCACCAAACCCACACGTTCTTTGTGCAAGTGGTATGTCTCCCTTATGAAAGTTGGAAGTACTAGTCATAACTGTGTGGTATATATTGTATTTAGGCTCCTGGAAAACTTTAGGTACATTTTGAAGAGCTGTTTAATCAGCATTGTGTGTAGCCACACCTTAATCTGTGATAAGTATTTCAGCAAATATTAGCTAGAACTAAATGTTGAACTTTTGTTATAATAAGCTTGTCTAGAACTTATTACAGAACCAGAACAAGTATAGACAGAGAAGTACCAGAACAAAGTATAAACATCTCTCACACAGAGCAGTGTCTAACCCAAAGAACATGAGTCAGGGCCAGAGGAAAGTATAAGGTAGTAGATTGTTTTAAAGAACTTGTAGTACCTTTGGCACCACCAGATATTCTGAGAGTTAATTGTAGATGGCTAGATTGTACTGTTAGGCTCAGCTCTAAACCAACAAATAAAAAAGAAAAAAATCACAACTCATGACACTGAAGCATGTAATACCCTATGAGTAATAATTAATCATTGCTTACATTTTGTTTCTGTGTAAAAACGATCTAGGAAAGGATTTTGATGAGTCAGAACTGGGGAAGTCATGTAATATACGAAATCTGAACAGAAGATAAGCAATTCCTCTAAATAGAAAGATACCAAAGTAGTTTGAACTTTCAGTTTAAATATAAATAAGTAAAAGGGAGTTTTAAAAAGATAAGGAAGAAAATATTCTATTTCCTAAAATACAGTTTTTTAAAAAATGAAAACTAGTGATTTTCTTTTAAACTCAGGTCTGATTATTTCTAACATTTATATCAAATTTTTTTATAAAGGTTGCTTTAGGAAAGCCCTGGTTTTACACTGAAGCTGTGTACTAGTTTTCTGTGGGATGCTTAAATGCCTGAGGAACAGAATTGTCGCAAGGGATACTTCACCAGACTGGTGCCATTTCAGCTCAATTCCTTGCACCCTTGGTTTGCTGTTGACCGACAGCCATTGCTGGCAGATGTGAAGCCTAGAGCCCCAGAAAAAGAGGTT
Source organism: Tringa tobata (assembly GCA_033628505.1). Classification (NCBI taxonomy): domain Eukaryota; kingdom Metazoa; phylum Chordata; class Aves; order Charadriiformes; family Scolopacidae; genus Tringa; species Tringa tobata. Next base: position 2,508,318 of record JAHREE010000340.1, read on the forward strand.
TTATAGCAAGATATAAAAGAATGTAGGGAAGCAAAAATCCTACTGGAAGCATAACATGAATAAAATTATTAAAGATGAGAAGAAAGAATAAGCACAATAGGTTATGAACAGAGTCAGAAAAGATAAGGCAGAGTTAGAGAAAAAGGTAAAGGAAAGTGGAAAACTGATACAAAATAGTGTTATGAAGGCCAGTATTTAAGTGTGTTTGAGATTGCTTCTGTGTTAGTCTCTAACAAAAAGTATAACTTAAGTTAATATAACCAACAAAGGTTCAGACTACAGTAGAAAGAGAACAGGTTGGAAAGTACTTGGGTGATTTCAACTAGGCATAAACAAATTAAATTCGTCTTCTGACACTTTGGTGATTTGGTCCAAAAGTCTTATTGCAGTTATCTCTGAGAGCTGTTGAATGGATGAATGAGGTTCTGAAAGAATAGATATAACAATTTTTTTTTTTTTGGTGGTGTACACAGGTGAGCTGCCACCAGACAATCTGAATTTGTTTCCCAAAAAGCTGCTGGAACTCATAAGTAGTATTGTAAGTAACTAGAATGTAACACAGTGAAAGATAATGACATGACATTTTCAATAATGAATTATTTCAGAATAAGCTAGCTCTACATCTGTATGGTGGTACATGTTACAACTGCATTAAAAAACTTCCATGATGCTGTCAAGATGAAGTTAAGGAAAAAAAATACAACATAAAGGCAGAGAAATGAAGCATAGACACAGATTATTGGGAAAGCTTATTGGAATATAGCTTATTGGAAAGCTATATTCTTGGTTTAACATCAGATTGGAAGAGATATATCATGCAAGGTGTTACAGAAGCTTTTCCTCAGGTAGGGACCTATTCAGTGTATTCATAAATGGCTTGACTGAATCAATGTAATATTTGCAGAAATACCACACTAGAAATTAGTTTCAAGTAATTTGGAGGAAAAGATCATAATTGAAGATAGCAGTGATGAGACAAGGAAGTGACCTGAAATCAGGTAAAAAACAAGAACTCTACATTCAGAGTAGCTGGGCAATGCAAGTGAGACTTCCACCTTCCACCTGTCAGGGAGCAGCAAAGGCCAACTGCCCCCTCAAGGACAGGAAAACATGGTCAGCAAAGCAGGGGCCACTCCAGCCAATGCCCAGTCCCACCGTACCCAACAAAGCAATCAAGGAAAACAGATAGCTGCCAAGATCAGCCAAGAGTCCAGATCCTCAGGCAAACAAATGGTAATGAGGCAGGGCCAAGGTCAAGCCAAAAAGTCAATCCACAGGTCACATCTAGTGATAGCAACCAAGGCCAGACATAGTTCAATGATCATCAGAGAGGACCATGGTGGCAAGGCAGGACAGAGTCCATACTGGGAAGTCAGCCTGCATGCCGTGTGCTAGAGCTTTGGGATTCTTAGCCAAGCACAGCTGTGACTTATCTGGAGAACAGCACCTCTACAACAGAGATCAGGCAGCCACTAGCAGCCCAGGACTAACCTTAAATAAGTCTTCTGGGCCTGATGGAAAGGGTGTGTGGGTGAAGGTTTCAGGTAAGGCTGGTCAGGGCCCTTAAGATCTATCAGAGTCCTGGCAGTAGCCTCTCCTCCCAGCAAGGTGTGACCTCACAGAGATCTGGGATCACTGGGACCTTAATGTAGAGAGACTTAATTGCTGTGGAATGTCACTGGGCTGTTTCAGGGCACATAGAGGTGGGATGGGGAACTGGGAAAGGGATGTGGCAATGTGGCACAGCATGGCATGAGAAATTTGGGGCTGGATGGAGGGGGTCAGGTTTGCTGTGAGAATGTAGGCCACCACATGTGGGCTTAAGGCAATGAAAGGCCCCAGGTAGTCTCAAGGAGTCTTGTCTACTTTTGGTGAAAAGGAATTTTGGAGGGCAGAGGGAGGATTACTTTTTCTAAGATTACTAGTGGTAGTATTTCTTCAGATTTATGGGATATTGCAGAGCAAGGTGCAGGAGATAAAATAATGTAATAAAATATATGTCATCTCCTGCATTAAAACAGCAAACAACTTAGATCCAAGTCTTTTTAATATTTTGTATCATGTGAATTTCTGATTGCTTTACTCGTTATTTCAATTACCTATTGCCTCTGAGAAGGCTTTGCTTTGTCGGGGTCAGGGACTAGATGAAGTTCTGCCTGTGCAGTATTTTGGTTAGTTATTTGCAAGCAGGACCCTAAGAAACATGGATGTCTGATTAAAAAATGAGAGCTTCTACTTTTCTGGTGAAGAGGGCACTGATTGCCACACCTGAGACTGCCTGGTGGTTGAAGGTAGTTGTACAAAATTACATTCCATTTCAAGGTACACAATTGATCAGTCTCTTCTTTTTGTACTCCTGAGAGTCGACAAGGCAGGATGAGTGGTAAAAGGAATGTGGATTTGGACCTTGCCCTATAGAGTCTTGGCCATTGTCTACTTCTGCTGGTTGCTTTTTGTATAAGACTCTAACTCGTGTGAAAGCCCAGAGGAAGCATCATGCTCCCCCATCTTGTTTGTGCTAAGAATTTTAGGACAGTGTGCAAGGCTTCAAGTTCCAGTGTGAATGCAGCTGTGCCCAAGTAAAGATCCTGTAATCATATTGGTTCAAGCTAGGAAGCATCTTTGTTATATAACAAACATACAATGCAGTGTGCCAAAAAACAGAGTACAGTCATGTGGAGCTTCTCTTCGCCTGTTGATAACTTAGAAGACTGACACTAATGAGGTCCCTTGATAAGCAAAAGCAGAACTAAAAGCATCCTAACTTCAAAAGGATTTTGCGCTTCAAATATTAAAGTGATGCAGTAGAGAGAAAGGGCTCGCAGTTGTGGAATCCCATGAGTTAAGTCAAACTGCTTGAAGATTAAAAGCCATATCTGACCTTATATCACAGATATATAAATGATGGAAAATCTGTTCAGAGGAGATTATTGTCCCTGTTTCTGTACAATTTCTAAGGGAACTTCCCACAGGGGACTGTATGGCTGAAGTTTGATAAAGCCTGACATTGCTGGGGATCACATGAATGATATGCATGACTTTATGAGCATCAGGCAGGAGATTTTCCCACATGTACATGCCTGGTAACCATCAATGAGGAGAAACATCAGTCATGCTTCATGAAGGATTTAAGGGAAGTTGCAGGAACTGTGATAACGTCCTAAAATAAAGCCCTAGGAACGCTAAATGCTAAAAAAAAATAAATATATGTATTGGAGTAGATAAAAAAGAAAGATAGGCCAAGAAAAACAGAGTGATTTCCAGGGTGAGATTTTACTATCCTAAAAATATTTCGTGTTTCTCATGAGGTCTTCAAAATTTCCCAGTCCGTGGCTACTATGAGTGTCTAACAGCAACAGACCCTGACTGCTTATGTAGGGTCTCTGATCCCAGGAATGAGTGCTTCTGTGCAAGTAAATGACTCGTGCAGGTTACCTTAATCAGGTGATTGTCAAGTACTTGGTGCTCTTGGGTTTCAGCCATTGGATCTATTTTGCTGTGTTTCACAGTCCCTATGTGAGCCTAGCCAGATGCCAGGAGCTCCCTTCTCATTTGTTCAGTGTTTAGGAATGGGACAGAAATAGTGTAAGAGTGGGAAAATCAAACTGGTGGGATGGTGTATGTTAGGTGTGCGTACCTCTTGCCTTTGTAGGTTTATGAGCTGTCACGAAGCCAGCAGGGGCTGCCTGTTAACTTTTATGCAAATAAATAAGGAGACTGGATATAAAAATGAGAATATACTTTTGACAACCAGTTTTGAAAAAAATGACTTGTTTATGTGGGAAAATAAAATAGAGGAGAAATTAAATGTTGCGTTCAGCAGGAAGACCTCAGTCCCAGAGTTGGATTTTTAAAAGTTTGACTGCTTCTCATGATCATCAGTTCAAAAACCATAAGCAATGTGGGGAAAAAAAATTCAATTCAGGGGGAAAATTCAACTCAATTCTTGAGTAGCTCCCTTGGTTTTTCTTGAGGCTTCTCAAATTCACTCCAGGATCCAAATCCCTTTTCTGTTGTGCTGTGCAGTCATTTGATGAAGCTGACAAGTGTCTTGCGCGGATTAGAAGAAAATTACTGCTTCCATGGAGGGGCATAAGGTAGGTAGATAATATTTCATATACTGGGCAGGGGGGAGGGAGGTCTTTTAAATTGGTTTTAACTGTTGTGCTGCTCTTCTATTAATAAGATGCATATCTGGGTAGGTCTGATATCCTAGATTTAGTTAACACATCAAAAGAACTTGAGTAGTATGTAAAAATAGATCCTGAAGTGTTTTCTGAGAGTTATTTTCTTATAAAATACAGAGCAGTTAGCTCCAATTTTCATAGTAGTCCTTTTGCCGTTATAGTAATTCTGAAGTAACTTTGCCCTTAGAACGTTTTCATCTGTTCTCAGATAAAAATCTCATACTTTGAGTCTTGCAGATTCTTTCAAATGGACAAAAAAGAAAGAGTTTGCACACTTACTTCTTCCATGTCTTTTCTTGGAAGGCAAGACTGCAGATGGCTGAGATGTCTCTAAAAATACCAAGCTTTTTTATAAGGAGTGATTAAACACTGTGGACTGGGCATAATGTTTAAATGTACTAAAATATGAAAGCCTCTTGTGTTGCTGAAAGCTGATGGTGCTGCTATATGTTCTTGGGGTGAAAATAATTTTATTGATTTGCAGTTATTTCTCAAAAGCAACACACACTTTTGTGATTTAGATTTGAGGATTGTTATCTTCAGTCATTTTACATTCCCATCTCTACAAATGTGTGTTTTTAATTTGAAAAGGAAAAAAAAATGGAATCCAAAGCTTTTGAGGTTTAGCAGAAATGAGTAGGATTTTCACTATTTGGGAAGTGTTAAATGTGTTTTCCAGGATCAACGTTTCCTTGTAGTTTGGGAAATCTTAATATCAAACAAAGAGTTTAATTTCCAAGAATGTATGTGGTAAATAATATGACAAGGAAAAACTGTATCTAAGTGATCAAAGCCCTTGTGTGTAGCGATAGGTTTAGCTCCTACAATGATAATACATTTGATTAGGGAAAAGTGTAATCACTGGAGGAAAAACATGGGGCCCAACAACAATGAATTAGAAATTGCATGACAAATTGTAAATTGCAATTTATTATATCTCTCAATGGCAATGAAATGTACTTCTTTTAACCTCTGTTCCTCCTCTTCTTTCTATATAAATCTAGGGTTAGGGTACCAGATACAGAAATAGACATGAACTTACTCATAGGAATAGCAATAAACTCAGATTTCCATTCAACGATCGAGACAACTTTTCTTCAGCACAGTAAGAACCTTTATTATGTAGTCAATGTTGGCAAGTAAACACAAGACGACTGTTCTGCCAGAGGACACAGACCAGAAGTCTAGTGGGTTTCAGAGTGGTCTTCCTCTGTAGACCTCTTGTTTGCATCTGGTAGTGCTTACCTTGTCACAAGAAGAGAAAGGAAACAGAACTTCATGTAATTAAAGGAATCTCTTTTCTCTGACTTGGTATTTATCTCTTGCAAGAGTATGTATGAATTATTGCAGGGATGTTCCTGCCTCTACAGGAGGCAGGCAGGGTTTTCAGATTTTCACACTGAATTGTGAGCATATCAAGATCTTTTTAAGATATTACATGACATAGCTAGAGAATGTTTCTCCCTATCTGAAATACCTGTCATATTATCATATTGTTACTTCACAAAGTAACAGTGTTATCTGCAACGATTGATACTGTAATTAAAAACAAATTTAAACTTAGACATACCCATCCTAGAAAAACTGAAGGGATGCACAATATTTTTAAAAACCTGTTTGGTTTTTTTTTCATTAAAAAAAGAAAAAGCTGTTCGCTACCCTCTATGCATTTTCAAGCTCAGCATTTAGTTTTATAATGAAATTTCTTCTTACCACATTTATTAACATATTTTTCTTTGCTAATAGCCTTGTGGGTTTATATTAAAAAATTAGTCTTTATTTTTAATTATGTGATGAAGCCAAAGCCTGGCAAACTTTCTAAAAAAAATTACTCTTATTCTTTCTCAGTGTTAACCATGGTGTACGTGCCACAAGGGAAATGCAATAGCTTGATTTTCTGAACTGTATTATTGGCTTTAGGGAGGATAGCAAAGACTTGCTTTGACAAACAAACTCATTATTAATGCAGGAATAGGATAAATACACTATAAAAGGATACCAAAATGCTATTTAACATAACTATTTATGTCTTTGTAAGAAACATTCTTAAAGGCATTAAACCTGCCTTTTTTTTTTCCCCTCCATTTTCCTAAGAGAAATCAGGCTTAGACAGTAGGAATTAAAGGAAAAGAGACAGTGGAAAATAGATTTGTTACACCTGGGATGTTAGAAAGGAACTCATTTTTGAAATAATTGTCTGAACTGAATTACAGCCTCCTCATCTGCTGCTTGCATTCAGCACTCTAGGTTGTAAGGTAGTCCTCATTGTAGGACTAGGTAGAACTGTAGGTAGTTTTACTGTAGGTCCTCATTGCCAAAAGTTACAATCTAATAATAACAGTAATAACACTAGCACTAGACGCCTCAAATGATGATGTGTTCCCTTTATGTTAGGTATTACACAAACACAATCGAAATGGAGAGATCAAGAGAAAAATATGTGCTGTTATTTTTCCCATTTCACATCAATGAGTCACAATACATTTAAGCAAATTTCCAGTGTTCTCCTGAATTAGGGTTTGATTCTGGAGTGAGGGTTAGAGCACACTGACTACATCTGAATTAATCTTTGCTTGCATGCTGTATTTTCCCACTGCCTCCTGCTGCCTTGATTGTCCAAGTTAGGCACCTCTTGTAGCACATGCAGGACACATGCCTAAACTTCCTTTGAGTGAAAATGAGTGTGCAGGGAAGAGAAGAGTAGGTTGTAATCTTCACATTTTCACTTAAAATGGAAGAGGATCATGACAGGGGATGTGTCAAGGATTGAGAGCTGAACTAGAGGAGCGTAGCTGTTTTTGATCAGAGGTCCATCTAACACAGTATCTCGCCTCTAACAGCGATCAGTGGAAAGTGCATATGGTGGAGTATAAGAACAGACAATCATACTCCAAATACTCACCTAGCTGTCTTTGTTCTTTTAACACAATTAGCATCTTTTGTGTTTCATAGCCATTGGTGTCTTTTTTCTCCACAAGAGAAATTTTCCAATCTCTTTTTAAACCTAGAGGTTAGATTAGAAAAGATTAGATTAGATTAGAAAAGGTAAAGGTATATTAAACTAAAAAGAATGATGCATTCAATAATTGATGTATACAAAAAGAAACTGTGAAAATAAGAGAAAACTGTAGGATACGTTGACAAATATGATGTTTCCTTAAAATGTCCTTTGAATGTCCTGTAGTCTTCTTGTGCTCATCCTTTTCACTGACAAAGTAGAGTAAACAACAGGCAATAGTGGATCCGGGGTTTATTTAAGAAAATATTACTCTATTTGATGACTACATACTTTCTTCCCCTGCAGAGCTGCATTCACTAGAACCTGTATAGACTGTGTACAGGTGGTTTTATCTCATGTCTCTGCACTAATCAGAGGACTCAGAATGCGCTGCTTTGGTTTAGTTCAGTTGTTACCAAAATTTACGACCAGCTTGTATTAGTTGCACCTAGCAGGTTCCCATCTCAGAATTCAAAAGTCCATTTTCAGACAGTCATCCCCAACTAATTATCTGCAGCCTGTAAGCATTAACAATTTGACTTAAATAACTTTTAAATGCTTAAAGTTATGTTTTTTACCTACAAAAGCAACATAGCTTAGTCTACGATTGAAGGACCAAGCCGGAAACTAAATGGAGTACCTGGACCAATCTGCAGAGCTTGAGTGGGTGGGGGTCCCAAGTGAGACTGGTCATGGCAATTTAGGTCTGTTACTGCACTCATAGCGCTGCATCCATGAATTGCCTAAAAAGCTTCTGAAACTCTTCAAACAACCAACTGAAATTCTTATTGATAGGCTAAAATATTCTGCTCCATTTTAGCATTGCTTTTTTTGTTCTCTTCTTATGCAAATTTCTTCCCGGAATTTCAGCTCCATCTGGTCTAAAAGGAAACATTAATCTGCATGTATTCTAGAGCTGAAGCTGGCTGAAGTCACCATCTCCTTCTTGTGTTTTACATGTGATGCAAATCCAAAGTATGCTGTAATAAGGGATTCCAAACCACAGTCAATTGTGGTAGCCAAGAGGGTTTTAGGTGACCTGTGTCAGTGAGTTCCAAATACACATGACCTCACAGGATCTCACCCTGAGTTCATTTTGATCTGGTCAGGTGCAAGACACATCCAAATCAGAAGCAATGCAGTTGCAAAGCACTTGGAGTAATGGCAAAACAGCTTACCCATATGTGCAAAGCTAGTTTGGAAATAGTTTTGTTTCTGAACGTATTCCCTCCTCTAGAATAAGCTGATACCAGATTTTTCAATCTAGTAAATAAAGGAAGACAAGTTGCTCATTAAAAGTACCTTATACCTTGGCCATATGCTGCTTATAAGCAGCTGTAAGTGTATTATTATTGCAGTGACAGTAGCAGATCCTTAGAGAAATGTTCCTGTGAAAATACAGTCTGCATGTGTCTGCAAGATTGACAATCCCTGCAGTGATTAACATACAGATACCCTTATGCTAATCCCTCAGTACAATTCTTATTGCATCAGTCTACCTCCAACTGTGGAGAAACTTTTGTTTCATATTTGTCTGAAAGAAAATAAATGAAACCAATAATGTCTTTCGAAAATAAATGTTCCATTTAAAACAAGAACAAAGGCAGGAGAGTGCTGTGATTTGAGCCACGCCAGACAGCTGATGGAGTCATTTGTGTAGGATGTATGGCCCATGTGCGGATTATAGCCCAGTAGGCAATACCTTGGGGTGACAGATAATTTATGTTATTTGCCCCATCATCAGCTGAGAAGGGAAATGTGATTCTTAGCTGGCCGACCAGCCAGAATAAGCATGTCTCTGAGCAGCCAGCCAAAAAGATGCCGGCCTGTACCTTCCAGACTGAAGGTATGCTGGTTTGTCAGCACGCCAAGACACTCACGTGTTTTCCTTGTCTTGCTGCCCAAGGAAGTGCATGTGCAGGGTCTTGGACCTCTGTGGGTCTGCTGTGGTTTTGCAGGCAAGTGAGGCTGTCAGTGCACAAGTATGTTATAATACTACTTTAAACAACTTTTTTGTTTGTTTGGGATAGGGAAAGGGGACAGCAGATTTTGGGGAAAAGGAAGGAGAAAAACATACTGTGGCAGAACAGAAGGTGGTGCCTGCTGTTGTTAAATTAAATATGTTTAAAACTTCACCCACTTGTTTGCTTGACATGGCTAAATCCATGCACTTGTCCCTTCATAAACTATAGATGGGTGACATACAGGCAATTGTTTCCAATTATAAATGTTTCAATTTTTAGATAAGGTAAGGAAACAGAATTTATCTTGTCCTGCCTTTCTGAAAGATTTTGGCTATGTCACTTAAAAGGTCATTTCTCTTTCTGATCACAAGGCTTTCATCTTGAATAACTTTATTCTTCTTGTGAAGAAAGCACTTTTGTCACATTGAAATGGTAGAGTAATCATAATTTCATCATTCTTTAAATGTTAAAATGCAGGCATTGCTGTAAATATAGCTGCTACAGACATGGTCTTATGCATATTTTTTTTTTTTTTTTTTTTGCAATTCAGCTCAGCTGTTCTTAACCCTTCCAATGATACTTTTCTTTAAGCAACCACCTATATATGGCCTACAAAATTGCATGGATAAGAGCAAGCTCTATTGTAGGACTTCCAAAAGCAATAGCTGATAAGAAGATATCCCCTTAGCCACCCTCTCCTACAGATTTAATTTCCTCAGCACTTGGGTATATACAATATCACGTTTGCACTTAGCGTAATGGCTGGCAAAAACCTATGCCAGGACAGAGAAAAGGGGAATGTATACATAAGTGTATGTAAAAGACATATCTAAGCATAGAAATGAAAGAAAAGGTGTGTGTGTGGGGGGAAATGTCATAGTGAGAGTGGTTAAGCACTGGATCAGGTTGATGGGAGAGCTGGTGGCATCTCTGCCCTTGGAGGTTTTCATGACCCAGCAGGACAAGGCCCTACATGACTTGACGCAGCTTAGGAGGTAAGGCCTGCTTGGTGCAGGGGGTTGGACTGGATGACCTCTGGAGGTCACTTCCAGCCTACGCTTTTCTGTGATTTTATGAATCAACACTAACCAAACACTAACCTTCTACAGAAATAAACTATTTGCTCCAGGAGATTCTCTAGCTGCTCGTTTATCTCACTAGCTCTTAATGTGGTTCTTCAGTTATGCCAAATTAACAAAATTAGCATTCCTTTGCACACAAAATCAGCCTTGTTCGTATGCCATAATTACTTTTACTTCCCACCTTGCAAACTTAGGCAGACATCTCAATGATCAGATGTTATCGCTCTGTTGACAGTGTCTGACTGTGCTTTTGAACATCTTTGTGTCAAGGTCGAGATACTGACTTCTTGTTTGTGGAACACTGCTTATGCATGTGTCTTAGTCCAGGGGCACTTCCAATGAGTAAGATTCATGGGGGACAGGAAAGAAAGCAGTTTCCTCTTGTTCCTTGGCTCTTCTCCAATTTTCTTTATCTCCTCCCTCTCTACATTTTGAATCAACTACAGACTTCAGTTTAGCCCCTAACCTGTTTGTTCTCTGTTTTCCTGGAACTTCTTAACCCTTTTTTCATTGCCAGGGCTCACTGCTCTGCACACTATGCTTTCCAGAAGTAGCAGGAAAAATGAAAAAAATTCACAATGATGATTAAGTTAGTTATGAAGGATTAGATTCTACCAAATTCACCCAGGAATTTCCTTGGCAAAGAGTAATCTCAGACATATGCAGCAATACCCCAGCCTCTTGTATTTTCATTTTTCTGGTGGTTGGTTTTTTACAGGGAGATTCTGGATGTTTGGTGTTTTGTTGTTTTTTTTTTTCCACAATGCGATTCTGGGTGCTTACTCTCAATCTCCAGCAATCTATGTGATTTTTGAAACTACCCTATAGAAACTATGTTATAGCTAACAGGACTAAACAGAGAATGCAGATGAAAGGATTAAATCTTAGCAGTATGAATAATGTTTTCTCCAACTATTAGACTCAAGCGATAATTCATAGGAGTCCCAAGCCCAAAGTCAGCATGTTTTCCCAACTGAGGGTATATTTTTCACTGGTTTTCCATGCTGATAAACACTACCAAAGTCTTTCTATAGGGTAGAGTTATATATGACAACTGCACCACTGACATAAATTATGTTTTTAAACTGTAGAGGTAGCACATCCTGGTGATCTGCTCCTGAAATATCTGCTGCAGGAATCAATACAAATGTTCTCTCGTGACTGCTGAATGGAAGCACTTCTAAAGTGCTTAAACACTCACATTCATAAGGAGACAATTTACAGGCTTGTAAAGCCTACATTTCTATTGAAAATTTCAGCATTGTCATCCCTGCATTTTCAGTTTCAGTTCCCAGCTGATATATTGTGTAGTTCAAAGAACATTTAGGCACTACATGAATGCTTCCCCTTAGCTCCTAAATATGGACTCTTGTCCATCCTTAGATTGATATAGCTGTGCTGTATAAACTGGGGTGTCCTTTATATCTGCCTATAAAGATGTCTACATTTGCAACTGACCGTGTCAGGGCCCAGAGAGTGCTCTCCCTGTTCTGGGAGCTTAGCAGACTGCATTTGTGCCCAGATTAATGATGGGGGCTGTGCTGAAGAAGCAGACAAGATGACACAACAGAGGTTGCCTCTCGTTGCCTTGGGAGATGTCTTTATGATGGAGTTCTCTCCCTTGGTCCCCACCTGAAACCAAGGTGCCTGAACCTGCCCACCTACTCTCTGCTCTGGATCCTGACACTGGACTTTCCATCTTGACCACAGACTTGTCTGTCACTATGTACTTGGCTGGAGCTCACTGGACCTTGGCTTACCCTGCTGACTGTCTTCAGACCGGGTCTTCATCCTGTCTTGCTGACACGACTTCCTGGTGTGATCCCAGCCCTGCCTCATGGCTGTGCACTTGTCCATAGGGACTGCCACATGGACTTGGCATTCTGAACTCTTGGCTGAACTTGGAGTTCTTGCTTTCCCCTAGGGAACAGCCTGCCCTTGCTGCACCCTGAGACATAGACAGCAGCCCTAAGGAAACAGGTCCCTTTCCAAGGTTGGAATTTTTTTTGTATGCAAAAATTAGTAAGGGAGATAAGAGCCCTTTGTAAACAGTAAGGAAGCTTTAGGTCCAAGAACTATTTAGACTGAATTGTACTTAACATGAAGAGTCAAGGAAAACTACTCCTTGTTAACTGACCCATAAAAATCAAACAGGAAATTGCAACTTCGTTGTGCTGTCTAAGATTCACCCCTTTCAGAGAGGTGAGCTATTAAAAGTCATAGAGGCAACAATGACACCAACATGATCTTTAAGCAAAACAAAAGCGTTTTAATGTTATCTAATGTGGATCGTATGGAAATCAGCCCTTTGCACTCGTCACAATTTGTATATTTAACCTTATGTGGCAATGGTACCATTGGATTTGTTTTTTCTCTAGTTGCTGTGAGGTGTAATTCTTGTGCAGCCACTGGAAAATTCAGTGGTTATATAAGACATTTAAAAAGTTGCTGTTTGAACTCTTCCTATCTATCTGTCTTATTTTATCTGTTTGTAACTGGTAATTATGAGTTCATGCTGATCTACAATTTCGGTTTCTACAGCAGTGCTTTTTAATAGTCATTTGGGTTTAGTCTGTCTTATTCTTCTCCAGTAACATATTTCAAAGTTTGGGTGTAAGACTGAAATATTCATAAAGTTCCAAACCAATTGCAATTTTTTGCACTGTATTATAGTAATAGGAGCTGCCTTGATTGAAAAAAGGGGCACAACAGACCAGAAAGAAAGGTGAAGGGAGAGCAAGAGAAAAGTAGGAAAAAAACCAGCCCACAAAACTGAGCATGACAAAACAAGAGAAACACAGACTGTAATAAAAGATAAACAGAATAAAGAAAAGTAAAAACAGTGGGAAGACATAGGCAGATAATCATTAAAAATAAAATATAAGTGTTTGGTCACCACCCAACAAATAGGTTAGCAAAATGTCAATTTTTATCTAATCTTACAGCCATACAGTTGACATAACTACAGAAGCTGAAAGACTAACAAGCCAGCATGACATTTAAGTTTCTGAGAGAAAACAAAAAACTTGAGGTCAAATACAGGATAATAAAATGAAGAAAAATTGTTGCTGAGAAACTGCTTTTAAAACAATTAGAAGGGTCATCTGTTCTTAGAGACTACAGATCAGACTAGCTGAATTTTAAGAAATGGTGGAGCTATTATTTTCTTGGGGTATCTGTTTCTTTGGATAACCACCCCAAAGTCGATGACCCAATGTTTTTGAAAATCAGACTTTTCATAGATTATTAGTTGCACTTCTTGTGTCAAAGAATAAATCAGATATGTCTGATAAGATCTGCCTTCCTTCACAGCTTGTTTATCAGTATTAGTTCTGTTTCTAGTCTTTAATTCCTCTGCTTTAGTATTCCATGGTTTGGGCCAGGGTATTTGTTTGTATGTTTGTTAATTATCGCCTGGGATTATTATGATTTAAGTAGCCAATTGTTACATCAATTTCCCTGCTTGACTTTCTTCATTCCATGGTGGCATGAAGACATTAGAACTCTCCCAGTCCTTGGAACTCCTTAGCCACTGTGTCAGTTATGATCAGATGTAGTCTTCCAACCTCAGCATAACAAGTGAAAAATTTTGTATTAGCGGATTAACACTACCCCATCCCAAAAGTTATCACCTCCATGGGTCTGTCAGCACAAATTCACATGTAATATCCCTCTTTAACCTAGGGTCACTGAAATGATCCTAGGGATTTTTGACCCATTGAAAACAATAATTATTAAAATATGTAAGCTAAGGAAAAGAGCCGATCACAGTTACTTAAACTCCAGTGGAGGAGGAATATCACATTTTGGCAAGTTTCCAGGCTCTCCCCTTGGTTAGAATTCCCATTTTAAAATGCTGGGAGCTGGATGAAGGATTCCTGCCTTTCACATCTTAGTAAGCATTTAACAGACTCATTAGAACTAGGCTGCTTGCTGTAAATTGCATCTGCCTCTGTTAAACCTAACTCCAAGTGGCACATTTGTGATGGTCAGCCCCAAGATGACTTGATTATATTGAACAGTGCACTGCAAAATGCTGGTAGCTACAGGGCTGTTAACCTAAGTGTCCCTGCTTAATAGCCTTTTGGTCCAGACAGCTGTTAGTACTGAACTTCTATGGAAACATTGCACATTATACTCTTATTCCTCTTTAAAAATGTGATGTAGAACAACTTTGCCACAAAATTTTGATCTTTGTGGCAAATCAGAATTTTGTCTACCAGTGATCATAAATAAGATGGGAGGTAGGTCCCAGATAGCAGACAAAGGCTCATAGAAACACAGTTGTATAAATGTTGTCACTTAAGAATCTTCCTTCATATTTAGATTAACACTATTTTAATCCAAGAATTCCCAACAGCACAAAACCAAGGAACACCAACATGCTTATACTGCCTGTAACTCAGAGGCTTAGATTGTCTGTCAGAGTTCAAAAATAATTGCTATATGAAACTACTGATTTACTTGAAAGGTGTGTGTGTGGATTTGGTTTTAAATCTCTAAGTCTAGGAATAGTAATGAAGGAATGCCAAAGCATTTCCAGTTTGCTTTTTTTCCCTATTCACTGCTGTCATAGAATCATAGAATGTTTTGGGTTGGAAAGGACCTTGAAGTTCATGGAGATCCAACCTCCCTGCCATGGGCAGGGACATGTCCCACTAGACCAGGTTGCTCAAAGCTTCATCCAGCCTGGCCTTGAACACCTCCAGGGTGTCCCTGGTAAAGAGTCCCTCCACATCTCCCCTGTAGGCCCCTTTTAGGTACTGGAAGGCCATTACAAGGTCTTCCTGGAGCCTTCTCTTCTCCAGGCCGAACCACCCCAACTTTCTCAGTCTGTCCTCATAGGAGAGGTGCTCCAGCCCTCTGATCATCTTTGTGACCCTGTCATGTTCTTCTCCAGCAGGATATGAACATCTGTGAACAGGATTGCTTTCTTGATTCAGAGTGAAAGACTAGATTGAAAATAGGAGTATAGCTGCTATTACAGACGTCATTGAAACATCTGTTTTATAGCTGGCAGTGTAGCAGCACTCACAACCATGTATTCCTTAAGCAGTGTGTGTGAGAACTGGGCATCCCAGGAAGGACTTCAGTCTCCGAGGTTGCACCCCAGTAGTAGTCAGCTGGAAAATACTAAAAAATAAGGATACGTCTTGAATTCCACTCTGTGTCCTTGATGGCTAACTCAGGGTAACATAAAGGTCTTGACCACTATACTATATCCCATTCTCCTTAGAAACTTGAAATAAGCTGGAATCTTTTATTTTACAGAGAGTTTGTTGGAGGATGAAAAACTGTTAGAGTCCTGGCCCCTTTTCCCTACCCTCCCTCCTCTATAACCAAGTTCAGTAGTTCATATATGGAAAAGCCAAGCTTGTTTCCTTCCTCTCCACTGTCTCACACTCATATTTCTGTCTAGGGTTTAATTGTATATGTTTCGCGTTAAGGAGGGGGCAAGGTTGGTCAGGTGGGTTGTATTCCCCTTCTGTTGGCACTAGTCCACCGTGAACTACTCCACACTGAACCCCTACTGACCCAGAGAGCATAGGAACCTCTTGTGTTAAGTTTTTAGGAAACCCCCTGGAAAAGGGATGGACTCAGTTGCAGTCCTTTCAATAACGATAACTCATACAAACTTTTTGCAGAATAAAATATTGCCATGGGAACACAGGGTAGAGACCAGGTCTTCTCCCATGAGTACTGAACAGCAACCTTAGAGGAGTCATTTTTTAGTCTAGAAATTTTCAAAGTTTCTGCAAAATGGGACAGTGTCAGCAAGGGTTGTTTTCCAGTCTGCTATGTCTAACGTTTCAGGCATTTTTCAGGGAGCATGCAATGAGCAGTAGAATCCCTTCAACACCATGCTACGTACAGGAAGGAAATGGACCTAGGTCTCCCACACCCTAATAACTGCTCTAAAAACTACAAAAAAATATAAAAAGGAAGAAGGGAGAGTCTTTTTCTGCTCCTGTGCCTGTGATAAAAAAATCCGCTGTGAGAAACCCTCTCTTGCAGATAGACATTAACAGATCTAAGACTGCATCTGCCTCACCAAGCCCTTGGATGTTTAGATGAGCATTAATTGGTCTTTTGTGTTAGCTACATTCTAACCTGTTCACATCTGTTAATGCTGAGGCATTTCTAGATATGCTAAGAAGCAGAAATGTAGAGAACTGGGAAATACTAAAGAAAGCCAAACATAAGAAGCTGCAGAAATTGTGTATTTTCAACAGCAGAAAGTAAATAAACAAAAATTTTAGGATTGTAATTTTGGCCACAGATAGAGGTTACTTATGTCTAATTTCAAATATACTTTGCATTTAACCAACCTGTTTGTTTGAGCTCGAATCTGATGCTTTATCTTTGTAAGATTTGGTCCTTCAGCTGCTGATTCTTCTTATAAATCTTTCTGTAATATATTTTCAGTAAGAATTTGAAATTTCTGCTGTAAAGACTTTGGACTACAGCTTCTGAGACTTACATGAAACTTTCAATATGCTTAGCATCTTAGGCTATTCTGACAGGTGAATTCTTCTACATAAGTTTTCCATGAATCAAAGAGACAATATTTGTTTCCCTGGCAAAATCATAGTTTCTTTTCTAGCAATCAGTTTACATCTTTGTACTCATGACACAATCTGTCTAAAAGGATAAGAAATAAAGCATATTGGCCAAAATAAAAGTGAAAGGCAGTCAAAATACAGGAGATAGGTTACATAAGATACAGAGAAAGCACAAAGTAGGCTTTAAGTTTTAAAAATGTTATGAGGGATTTCTTTTTTTTTTTTTTAATTGCTTGGGTATTCTCAGGTAGAGTCCAAGAATGGTCACAAATAAATGTAGAATTGATGATCTCATAATTTGTGTGATTGTATCACTTGAATTTGTGCCACCTTAAAACCTCCCTGCCCCATGCATGGAAGTTAGCAAATCAATACAGACATTTTATTTTCAAAGTGAATATTCCTTCAGGCACCTCTTCATTTGCCTCAGCTGTGGAAGCTCTCTTTCAAGATTCATAGATTTTGAAGGCAGTTATGAGAAAATAATGAAAGTTATGATCTCTTAACCCTCCAGGAACCTTAGCAGAGTTCCTGCTGACCAAACACAACCACCAGCTTCTGACAAGGAGATTTGAGGTTACAGGTAATCTGCGACAGATTATAGTGTTATTCACCCCAGTCACACAACAAAGTAATTTTGAATTGTGATGTCAGCTGGAATTTTCTGTTTACTTTTACAAGACGAAAAGCTCATCAGCAAAAAATACAGTGTGCAAGGACGCAGAGAGCACTAGCACGGTACAACCTCGATGCTCACAGCTGAGGGTAATACAGGCAACCTGCTACAGCTTTTGCAGCCAGCAGGCTAACTTCAGGCTTGGGTTAAATTTACTGCAAGGCTGATTTTGCTCTGTTTTTGGAGACCACCTGCCCTTAAGTTAGGAGAAAAAGCATATATTCAAGCTATCTCCTTAATCCTTTCTTTTGAATTGCGTTGTAACACACTAAGGTGGTGACTGAGGCAAACCTTCTGCTTTAGAGCATAAGAGTAATGGATTTTATGAAGCACATTACAATATATCAAAAGAAAAAGCTTGGAGGGCAGAAGAGGGTGATGGAGTCTCAGCCAGACTGTTGGCATGCAATCACACAAGTTACAATCAGTCTTCCTTTCGGGCCTTTACAGGTACAATTACTCTTATAATTGCTGCACAGGTGTATGGAAACAGACCATGCTTGAATAAGCAAATGTGGGATGAGGCCTCTAAGGTCAAGTAAGCAACAGTAATGATTTTGTTAATGACTAAATTCTAGGAAATGGGAGATTATAGCATCACAGGGCTGGAAGGAATCTGAAGAGGTCGTCTAGTCCACCTTGTTCCTTACAACATCTAGACAGCTAAGGCTAGGTCGCTCCCAAAGAATGTTTCCCTAACCTTTTCTCAGGGGAGACCTGTCCTACACCTTCAAATGATGGAGATGTCCCTGTGCTAGCTATCCCAGTTGCTTCACTTTCATGATCAACGCAAGAGGTTTTTGCAAGATCTTATCTGGAATATTCTTTTATGTAGTTTACTTCAGTGGCTGTTTCCCATGCTATGTTTATGCAATTAATTATTCCCACCTCAGAAGCCTAATCTGTATTCGTTAGTACTTTTTAGTCCTGACAATTAGACAGTTGATGGATTTGGGCAGAAATATAAGAATTGTATCCAGTTCCCTTAGTGCTGAGGATTTGTATTGTACTGCTACCATTTACATAGGAGTAACATGTGCCTCCTCCATCTTCCCATAGTTGTGCTTTTACAGTGGAAAAGATTTCTATTTGATTTTTGCAGCTGCAGAAACAAGCAAGCAAACAAGACTCAGCTGCATGAGTGAGGAAGTGGCTCACCTTGCGATGTTTCTTCTCCTTTTGTTTTTGCTCCTTACGTTCATGCCTGACAAGATTTGATGCCTTCTGAAGTTCATGGCCACCCTTTTCCTTCAGGCTGAGATCTGGATTTCTGGCTCAGTTCTCACTTGCTGTAATAAGAAGTTGATCTGAGTCCATTTCAGGAGGTTTTGAGAGAGAGACACGATCATCTTTCTTTTTAGTTAAACTAAAGTAAACAGTTGAAGTAAACTCTTTTGATCCCTAGGTAGAACATGCGCTCTTATGACAGATTAAATGAAACTTTCCCTTAATATGAATCATCTAACTTATGTTTTGTGTGTGTGTGAACTACCTTTGCAGCTCTTGTTATGCTACCATTTGTATATATTCTAGCAATAAGCCTATGTTGCAAGTGCTCTCTGACTGTCCTCGGGGCTATTCTCTAGGTGTTCCACACTAGCCAAACTGCAAGGTTATTTCATTTTTGCAAAGCTGTTGGTGGACTGTCCCTGCCTATTTTCCAACCTGAGACATCAGGAGCATAATACTCACATAAATACATTCCTCCACCCTGTAAGCTGTTTTGTGTGTGGTTGCCAAACAACACAGTTTGTAAGTAATCAGGCAGCCATAGTGTCATTAAGACTGAACTCCGTGAACCTAATGACGTACAATTAATACAGGACTGTGTAAAACCTCTTTGCTGACTTGATCCTCTTTCTTAATGTCTGTCAGAGGTCTTTGGTCCAAAACATTCACAACTCAATACCTGTTTATTTTTCCAGACAGTAATGCTGAAGCAGGAACACTCAGAGGTCAAGTGCAACTTCCCGGTGGCAGAAGGGTAGATGTGAACATATTCTGCTGCTGTAGTAATTGTTTGACAGTCCTTTTGGAACAAAGTGACTCTACAAATATCATACTCCTCTCCATCGTTACCTCTCTCAGCCCAGTTCTGGGCAAGAAACTGATAGCGTGAAAGAGTTACATGTAAAGTAATTTCTTCATCCAGGGAAAATTGAAGTCTTCTTGGATTGTATTGTTAAAGTAAAATGAGAAGAACAGAGATTAATTTTTTTGTTAGTTTTGAATGCCTTTAGGCAAAGTTATTCACTGACTAAAATATTTGCCATCTTTTAGCCTTTTGAAGAATACAATACTCTGCGTCCAGTGTCAAGGCTAGCAAGCTGTTTTCCAGCCTTGACCTGCTACAGATCCCTCACATAGGTACGAGATAACTGGTTTTCTTCTAAATTTTGTTTATGTATACCTGCAATCAGTACCATCTATGCCCCTCTCACTATCACCTAAAACAGATTTCTGCTCTGAAACATCTGTCAACATCACTAACAATTCTTAGTTATTGCTAATATCCAGGCTGTCATGGCTTTAAAGAAGCATTATTGCTGAGCAGAAACACAACCAATGTCAGCAATCAGTGCTGCAGCCATTACTTTCTCCAGGGAGGTTAATCAATGAGGAGCTTACTGGCAGCAGGTGGTTAATTTTTCATTAAATAATCTCCATGTGAAATGTCATCCTTTACTTGCAGGTTTGTTTGATAGTTACGAAGACTGACGTAGCTGATTCGGCCATCTGTCAGCCAGGCTATCTGATCACAAAAATATATCATAGAAGTGTCATCGATTAAAAAACCAAAACAAACCCAAAGAGGATTAATGCTCAGATAAATGAGTTTCCTGACCACTCCCCACTCACTTACATGAGCAGTGAGGCTACTGCCAGGGAGCACACAGGAATGTCTGGCTACCAGTAGAGGCCGGGGCAGGACAGTGCTTGCATGACTTTAAACCACCCTGGAATTTCATCTTGCTAAATTTAATTTAGGTGATTAGTGACATATACTATGAAAATTCATTTCTTTGCCAGGGAAACCACTGGTGAAATGAGAGATTTCTTAATGTGACTATGTGACCAAATTACTAAATAGTTAGGAAAAGGAAGCAATACAATATCCTTATTATCCTTATCTACAAGGTAGAGAAAAAGATGATAATGCAGTGTAGATCTTGACGGAGAGCTCCATGAAGACCAATTAATCAGACCTAGTTTAGTTGTCTTTTGTGACCTCCAGTAATAATATGAGACCCAGTTGCATGTGCAGGGACACAAGAGACTGAGGCCATAACTTGGAATCCCAACACACCAAGCAGAAAATCACCACTCTTTATTTAAGAGAATTATCATACAACCAAGATCCGTAACTCACTGCTACGCAATCTGTGATCTTGCAAGAATATTTGTTGAGTAAGAAGTTGCTGAATCTCCACAGCAGTTTAATAGCTGAACCTTATCATTTCTATTTTTGTGATGTGCCTAAAGCAGTTTACAGTGATTAATAATTCTAACAGAAAACAGATCCACTTTTGCAGACCCACAATATGACAGGTGCTAATAACTGTATCCAAGGTCTCCTGCTTATGCTTCTCGGTACAAATGAGGTCATGTATCCCATTCTGTGCCACTTGCTCTTTCCCTTTCTTATGGGTCAAATTTCAAAATAGATGGGCTATCTATTAGCGTTGCACACCAACATTTGCAAGACTTCCAGCTCTTGAAAAAGCAGGCTTGCAAAATTTAACACACATAGACTTTGCTTACTGATGATTTAGCTCTATTTCCCAGAGCTAGTGAGTGAAAAAAAGAATGAAATAAAATTCATTAAACTCCAGGTGCTGAAATGTGTTTATATTAGCAGCTTTGCCTAATTAGTTTAATTTAAAAAGTCTCTATTATGAGAGAGAATTAGGGAATACGAAAGCAGTGTTTTATTAAATTCTTTTTTTTTTACTTACTCTCAGATTAATTCTTTGAAGCAGAACTGAGTATCCAATTTTATTTAGCACTACACTGAAAGTTAAACCTTAAGGAAATTTTATGTAAAATACAATTATAAATAGGCATTAATAGCTCTCAGTCAAGTTCAGAGAGGGCTTGCCATAGATTTTCTTAGTTAAATTTTGTAAATAGTATTGAGAGATGGGAATGCATTATAAATTGTATAAATCTGAATGCTATGAATAACTGTTAAACAAACTCTTTGAAAACCTAAAGTTCTTCAGCAAAATTCTGTATGTTAGACATTTCAATAACAGGCTTCAACATAACATTTACACTGTGGCTTAGGATGGTACAATGTATATTCCTTCAAACTCGGCAATATATATTGCCTATTTTACTTTATTTTCCTTCTTGTTGTTAACTAACTACATATGTTTATGCATGATAGTATTTCCAATGGCAAACACTTCAAGTATTTTGGAGACCCAAGGATACTGCAGTTGATGAATTACGTTATTGTATTTTGGGGCACAGCTCTACCACAGGGCAAATGAAAACTCTGATAACCATCCTGACTTCTCCCAGACTCCCGAGGGAAGGAGGACAGGAATCATGTCTGGTCTGGATGGTCCCATGGGAATGTGAAGTTGTAAGTTAGAAATGCAGAAGGAGGTAGGGCAACCTCAGGAGTCTGGACACTGTTCATATGGCACAGCTTTGTGCATCTTGTTCCTGCTGAAGGCCTACAGGGATCTAGAAGCTAGATAGAGTGCTGCTTATCCTAAGTTCCCTATTCAGGAAGATGTTTAGGTATCACTTAGCACAAGCTCAAGTCTCACAGTTGGAACAGCATCAGCTGTAAACAAAACTAACATCTCAAGAAGGTGTCACATACCTTTTTCATAAGAGTATGCCAGCACTATACATACGTAGCCCCATAAATGCCGTTTCTCCCACATTTGTAAAAGACCACAGGCTTTTTACTGACCACACAACACAGTCTCTGGACTTCTCTGGGTCTGTTTAGGTCTTTGTTGGTTTTAGTTGGTATTAGGCATGGCACCAGTTGCTTGGTGGCCACGTGCCTGTGGCCTCCCTGTGTTGGCTTTGCTCTGGGACTGCCTGGGACAGGGGGCTGGTACCCCTCCATAGTCACTGATGGGCAAACAGCCCCTCCAGGGTTTACAGGGCTGAGGGAGGGCTGCATAAAATTTTCAATGTTTAGTCTGAAAGAAGTGACAAGGAAGTGGGTTGTGATAAGGAAACCTATAAAAATAGTCAACTAAACATTAATTGGCCTAACACTAAACTCCTAGCTCTACCCCTACTTTATGCTCCTCTCTGCTCTAAACAAGATTTTGAGTGTAAACATCTAGTACACGGTGACTATCAGAGCAACTCACATGTACAGATATTCTAGAGATAAAAGCAGCTGCCCTGAACTAGTAGAAATTGCCAAGTTTACCTGAAAATAGACTTCACTGAGAACACCCATGTCATAGCTCAAACAGGCTGTAAACAAAGAAGAGTTAGTGTCTAAAACTTATCCTTAACCAGCAATAATCTAATGATACTCAATATTCCCAGTCATGCCTTGATTCCTGGGAAAAGAACTAACGAAAAATCTTAAGAGAGGCAGAACACCTGTCTGGGCTAGAACAAGCACAAGTTGAAACTGAAGTATTATAGACCTATTAGTTACTCTCTAGACCCCAGAATCATGTGACTGCGAACAGTAAACTTGCTTTCAGGTTGTAAAAGTATGCATTTCTTTCCCCTTTGACTTTGAGGAAAAGTTGACAATTTTACCAAAGTGTTAACAATAAAGAAATGTTTGGCTTGCTCTGCAGAATTTATGCCATGCCCCTCTAAATTTTGGTACTGTCCCATCATTTTCTGTAAATGATATGTGGGTGTGTAGTGCCTACCTGTGGTCTGTACAGCTAGATGAGATTTTTGGTCACTCTTGTTACTCCCAAGATGTCACTGTTTGATTGTTGGGTTTTGGTTTTTTTTGTGTGTGATTGGAAATGGCTGTGATAGAAAGGACTCTGTCATTATTACCTATGTCTTTGAAAGAGATGAAAAACACTGCCACATAACTGCTGATAGAGAATCAATACATGCAACAGAAGTTAACAGGAAATCCATTTTTCACTTTCTGTACAAGTCAGTCTGTCAGGGAAAATGAAAATAATGGATTGAATAAAGTAAGAAAGACAGAAATTGTTGGCAAGAGTAGTAACACTATCAAATATTCCAAGTTTAGTGGAATATTGGCCATTTTTAACCTTTAATCACCTAAAGTGTTTTTGGGCTGTCACAAGAAAAACAGTCTGAAGTCAGGGATTTTTACCTGAAGAAGGCAATGATCACCTTTTCTTTTGCTCAGTTTTAATTCTGGGTTTGTTCTCATCAGTACCTCATCAGTAATGTGAAAAAGTTCTCTAGTGGTGTCTTGCTAAGGTTTCATGGATCATGCCATAGCAGGTAGTAGGACTCTTTCCTTCACGGAGGCAGCTGGTTCCTAGTGTATGACACACTGTTGTGAGAGAAGACAAGTGGGAATCTTGCTTCTCTGGCCAGAGAGTTAAAAAACGACAGACATTTGCATCGCCATTTGTAGCATACCAAGTATATTTAATCTCTAGCTGCAACAATGTCCAGAACTACAACAGCTAATGGGTATGTCCTAATCCAAAATCAATTGTTCACCACCACCCTGCAATGTTCCTCTGAAGAGGAGAAACAGGACTGTTAAAAGGTACACGTATTTTGGACACAACCCGATGTTTTCTCAGAGAATTAGCTGATTTTTAAATTTCACTGCTGGCCCCTCAATTTGATAGGGCTTTTTGACAAATTACTTGGCCCCTCAGCGATGGCAACTCGGTCTACCTGAGCACATGTAGACAGGAGCTACACCACCAACTTCAAAGACCCCAAGTCTTTCTGCCCTATAAGTCCCTCTACAACCATCAAGAGAGTAAATCCCAGTGATGGCAGGGACATCAGGGCCAGTGGCAGCAGGTTGGGGGGGTACCAAAGCTGTCTCCCATTAGAGTTGGACACTTCTTTCCCTGGTGCTTGCCCTGCATCCGTGGGCCACAGTCCCAAGAAGTGTAGGTACCCCTGTTTTGTGTAGAGAGTTCCCCTACAAAGAGCATGTCTCTAGCCTCCAGTAGCTGCCACATTCTGTGTTTGGGCAGGGGCACAATGTGCCTCTCTGACTGGATAAAGTTTCTCTGCATGATGGCCGAGGTTTTTATACGACGTTTCTTTCCCACGGTCATTTTCATGTGCCTCGGGGCTCGCTGAATTATTTTACAGCCTATAGCATAGGCTCATTACATAGACACACTTCTTCACGTCCCACTTTTCCATCTTTAAAAGGATGGTGCTTAAGTCTTCTATTCTGGCTGAACATACGTATATGCATTATGGATGCAAGATAATTTACTGATTTTCACATCTATCTTGACCATTTAGGAAAATATATCATATACTACATTTCAAAAAAATGGCTTCTTCTACGGTTATCTGTTTGTCTTATAGTCATCAATCAGCTCTCAGTTTTAAGGAACACATTGGAAGTGATTTTCTCTAATGTTTGCTTGGGCAAGAGAAGGATTTTGCACCAGTTTAAGTGTGACTCATTGTTTGGTAAAGATTTTTATAGCTGTAGCTTCTGGCAGTATTAATTAGAGACAATTATAATGTGATAGACAGGTTTTGCCAGTTTAAAATGCTTAACAGAACTCCCTCTGTCTCCCTTAAAAACCAAATGGAGATTTTGATTGCATTTGCATGCCTGAATTGTTAGATTCCTTGAATGTTAAATTCCATGAATATAAAAGGCTATATGCAAATTAAATAATCAGAAGTTTACTTAAATAGATAACCAGATGTCCTTGTGTGTCTATATAGCATTACACATAGTACAACATTAAGCATAATTAATATGTTTGGGTTATTCTTCATAATGTTGCTAACAATGATTTTCAATCTCAGCTTAAAGTTTTCTGGTCAGACTTTCTATTATTGATACTTAAGTAATTTTTCAGTTGGTAATTTCAGGTTTCTATTTGACTGGAGTTGGTGTTAAGCTATTAATTGGAAAAATTAGTATATTTTTAATAAAGTATTTTCTCTCATTATCTGCTCCAGTGGCTTCTCAGATCCCAAACAAAGACACTTAATTAATGATTCAGTCTCTCTCTGGTCCAGTAAATGTTTTAATCAAATACAAGAATAAGAGCCAGCAAGAAAAATCCAAACATTGGTCAGTGTACATCCTTAAAGAACATCATTACTTTGGTTTCTTTCTTCACCTACAGTTTCTTCATGGAAACGTAGTGTTGTATTTTTTTCTGAAATAGATGTCAGGAACTATTTTTTGTGTAAAATCTAGTCATTGATTTCTGGCCAACCCTGCTACCAAATTACAGTTTCTAAAATTCACTTTCTTAAGATGAAGTAATCTTTAAAAATGTCTTATCCCAATGGCAGCAAGAAGAAATGTGAGTTAATTATCCAGTGAATCTTAGTATACTTTTCTAGAAAAGGCACACTATCAGGGCCACAAAGGGACTCGCATGCAGAATGCTAAGTATGCTTTCTTCAAGTCCTAAATGAAACAGTTAAAACAGTGAAAACAAATCTCTGTTAACCTGTATATCTGGACATCACGTTTGCTCTCTGAGGTCTTAACTAGTAGACCTGACCAAAACATTGAACCCATTTTTAATTCTGTTCTTGTTTTATATTTCAGAGACCTTTATTAGTTTTTTGGTTTGTTGTTTTTGTTTTTTTTTTCTTTTGGGGGGGGGGGGTGGTGGGGTTTTTTTGTTGGATTTTTTTTTTTTTGTTTTGAAGTAAAGAGAGACATTATGTCCAGGATTTATAGTAAAGTGTCCTTTTTTTTTTTTCCCCCCATCAGTACATCTCTCAGCATGAACATGGGAAAACAGAAACAATAAGCTCCTTTCTCCGGTGACACACCTCCACTGATGGTATTCAAGAAAATCAGATCCTTTGTCTGACCTTTTTAGAGGCAAACTGTGCAGCTCACCAAGACACCCAGCTGGTTTCTGTGAATACCTTCAGAAGTACATCCTGTACCATTGATCCACACGTTGCAGTATGCTTGATGTACATCATAGTGGAAAGCAAAACTACAAGCCACTTCAATGTAGGAAAGGAGAGCTGGTGTTCGTCTTGTAGCAGAGAATTTTCCTGAAAATATTTTCTAGAGTTCATATCCAGTATTACCTAGTCTTGCCCTTCTGAACCACTTATCATCACAGATCAGTAGTGACCATGATCTCCTTTGGTGAGGTCACTCATTAAAACATTTCCTGGGAAGAAGACAACACATGCTAGACAACCCAGTGAAGAACCACGGTAGGAACACGTGCAGTGTGGTTGAGGTGCTGGAGGTGCAGTGATAATTACTGCAGGAAAAAAGTCAACATATCAAGGTGCTGGAGTGGGTACAGAGGAGGGCAACGAAGCTGGTGAAGGGTCTGGAGAATAAATCGCATGAAGAATGATTGAGGGATCTGGGACTGTTTAGTTTGAGGAAGAGGAGGCTGAGGGGAGACCTCATCACTCTCTACAACTACTTGAAAGGACACTGTAGAGAGGTTGGTGCTGGTCTCTTCTCACAAGCAATTAGCGATAGAACAAGAGGGAATGGACTCAAACTGCATCAGGGTAGGTTTAGACTGGACATTAGGAAGAAATTCTTTACAGAAAGAGTAGTCAGGCATTGGAATAGGCTGCCCAGGGAGGTGGTTGAATCACCATCCTTGGATGAGTTTAAGAGCCGCTTAGATGCGGTGTTGGGGGATATGGTGTAGGGGAGGACTTTGTAGAGTAGGGTAGATGGTTGGACTCGATGATCCCAAGGGTCTTTTCCAACCTGAATGATTCTATGATTCTATGATTCTAAGATAACACAGATCTGCTGGCTTCTTCTGACACAAAATATTACTTCTGTTAGGTAATCATAAATTTAGGACTCACCGTGATTTAAGAGATATTCTAGTCAATCTGGACAACATCAGTGCCTGTTCTAACTAGTAGAAATGATCTTGGATATGGTCAAATGTATCTTTACTTCTTCAAGGTATTGAAGTTCTTAGTTAATACTTATGCCAAGAAGAAAGAAGCATTCAGGGAAAAATTAAGACAGTGAAAAAGGTAGATAGCTGGAAAAGGGAATGAACAAAGACATTAGATTATACAATACACCATTTGAAACTACTGCCTGGGGAATTCAAACAGCACATGAAAAAGGCTGGAGGTCTAACAGGGCCACTGGCTAGAGACTGACAAGGAATGGTCCAGGATTCAGGGCAGGTGCTTAAGGTCAAGACCAGTGGAAGTCAAGATCCTGGACACCTATGGAGAAATTAGCTGTATCAGCTATAGTGGTATCAGCTACACAGGGAAAGGGTTCCAAAAGATATCCAGTGGATAAATCAAGGTAAGTTCAGCAACAAGTAACTGTTAGAATGCTGCAGTTCCAAAAAGGAGGACAAAGTCCTCTGCAAAGGCTAACACAGGGCCAGGAAAAGACAAGCAACTGGATCAGCTGAAAAAACTCGACCATAAAGCTAGTGCTTTTGGACAAGCTTTTGCCAGTTGACCTTCATTATAGCCACTCTTGAATCACTGTCATCTGTGAAGCTTGCAGGAATACCTGAAAGGAACAGTACAAACACAATGATAATAATCCTGTCCCAATAGAGTCAGAGACCTGCTTAATCACTGGTGTTTCTGCCATTGCTTAGACTGCTTTTATTTCAGGTGCTTTTATGCAGTATTTGACTATAAATCCTATATCCAAACCCTTTCAGAGATATGAAGTTCAGGTCTGTAACTTGGCTGTTGGTGTGATCTTTCTATCCAGATCCACACCCTAGATTTGAGCCTAGTCATGCTTTAAAGTTTTGAAAGCTGAATCTGCTAAATCCTTGGTAGATGATCCTTGGTCGAGTTCACCTCAGTATGAACTCAGGATACTGAAACCTCCTCTTAATGTTTCTCATGCACAAGAGCACCCTGCAGCTAGACATTCAGCATCCACCTCCGGTATACTTTGTCCAAGAAATATTCATGATTCTACGGGATGCCCTAATTTTGTGCGCTCTGCAATCCAGGTATAGATTTTACTATGCATGTATCCTTCTTCCGAACATTTGCATGAATTATTCCAGCCCCACCTGCCCCATGAGCTTGAACCAAGAAGGGTGAAATGCAGTTCTGTGTCCAAACACTTTGTTGTAAATCTGCAGTCAAAGGTGGTAAACCCTGACTGTAAAAGGCCATGCAGAGCTGAGGGAGCAGATTGTCTCACATTTTGTGGTTTGGCTCCAGAGAATTTTTATGTTTTTCCTGAAGTAAGACCCTGTTAAATTACTGCCTGTATTACTTCAATGGCTAAGAATAAATCAAACTCTCTTGGCTGGGCTGCTATCTGAAATTCAGTGTAAAAGAGCCACAGTTGAGAATTTTTGGCCCTCACAATGATGTTTTCATTCTTCCTTCATCCCTCTGCTTCATTTTATTTTGCAGACAAATCCCTTTAAATAGTACAAAGGTACTGCTTGCAAACACATTCCCTTCCCCATCTTTCATCATCTTCCCTCCATATTTCATTACCTTCCCTCCATATTGAGAGCAGTAGCCCCTAAGACAACAGTCAGCAGCAACAGTGTGCGGCAGCTGTGTGAGAAGCACCACTCCGAGCTGCACAAGCAGAGCCAAAGTGACCAGTATGTCATTCCCCCTGGGCCTTGCTTTCTTACCTCAGCGACTCAAGAACTCACCGAGTAGTTCAGTAAATCTATCGTTCTATTTGCTATTCTTAAGTAGTCTTCTGAGGTGTGTCTGGCAGGACTACAAAGAGCAGTGAGATCTGAAGCCTGTTTCATGAATTATTGGGTGATAAGTTGAAAGAACTCCATACTTCTAAAACTAGGTTGGCTTCTTAAGAAAACCTGTCATAACCGTGCTGCAACTGCAGCTGTTATGTTCCCTGAGCACAAAAACAAATTTCTTGATGCATTTCTTGGTGCTTCTTTCCTTTTGCAATATGTTTTCCCTACTATTTTCCAAGCAGATCACTGAGTTCTCTAGGACATTGCTTCAGGCAGGCCAGGCCATTCTTCCCAGAGTTAGTTCCCCTCAATAACTTCAGAACTTCCATGGATTTTTCTTCACCACTTTAAGGGGCAGAGGGGTTTCTATTAAAAATGCTAGAATTCTCCTGCCACCATCTCAGTTCAGGAACTGAGGCCTCTATGGGAGTGAGTGAATGCTTTTGTTTCACCATCATTGCATCCCATGCAGTTTCACCTATCCCTGTTCTTCTCTAAGTCCTTAAGATATTGTCTTGGTCTCAGTATTTTATGCTTGAAGATTCAGTTGGCTTCCTGCGTTAGACATAGCTTACTAGAGGGCATTCCAGGAAACTTAAAAACAGCACTGCAGAAGCTTAATATATCTGGCATTTGGGATGCCATGCGGCTTCCTATGTCCTGACCAGATGAGAAAGTTTTCTTTAAGGCTGTGAGAACTTGAAAGAAAAGAGGTAAACAGGTGGAAGGAATTCTTTGTTTAGATTTTGACTTTTTAGGCCTTTCCTTTTACATGCCTGCAGTATAGAACCCACTGGAGTCAGCCTCTATGGTCTGGAAAAAAATCAGAAGCTGTAATAATTTAGTAATCAAGTACTACTAATAATTGAAAACTGGAGAGAATTAGGGTGCAGAAGTGGCTACAAACTTCCCAGTAAAATAAACATCATGATTTATTTTTTTTCACTGATCTCACCCCCATGTTGTTCTTAGAAAGAATTAGTTTGTTCCATTTACACAACTGTTCATCCCAAGGATTTGCTGTGGTAATAAGACCCTGCCTCTCAAAGAAGGTAAGATATAACTGTTGTACAAATAATACTTAAAGTGAGTTAAAGCAATAGGGAGCTAAAAAAAAAAAATAAAACAATGCAAAACTTTAAAAATGCCAGTAAGAACAACAAATCAGCATTGGAGGACCTATCATATGTCAGAGTAAAAATTGATAAAATGAAAAATAAGCTGTGGATTTAAGTTTTGTCTGTCAGATTTATTTCAAGCAAACTTTCAAAAATGTACCACTACTGGTGACAGTAGCAATTTATGTTTTGTTTTGTTGTTAAAGCTATTGTGTTACAGTCAGTGCAGCAAGCATTATTTTGAGCTCAGTGCACAATGTTTTTAACTCTGCAATATGTGATTACAGGAGCAGGGATTGCATATGAATGTGTGTGTGTATGAAAGAAGGTAAGAATGTATCAGGAGTATGGTAGGCCCAAATCACTGCTCTGGTTCTCAACTGTAAAAGAGAGGTGGCAAATTAGCTCCTGTGCCATTCAGTGTTGTGCAATGGAAGTGGAGTGTTAACCTGAGTTCATCTGTCCCCAGAACAGAAATGAGAATTACCTCATTTAATTTTAATGTTTCTCTGCCAGGATCCCTGCTTCTTAAGTTCCCACTTCCCGATCTCCAGGTTACTGTTTACAGCACAGACCCTCAAGTGTTCCCATTTGTAAGCTCCTCAAATTTCATCTCCCATTCCTCAACTGTACTAAATCTCTGTTCCTATAACCACTTCCCCCCCAAGATTCACAGTCACAGAAGGGTTGATGTTGAAAAGGACCTCTGGAGGTCCAACTCCTCTACTCAAGCAGAGCCACCTAGAACCAATTGCCTGGGACCATGTCCAGATGGCTGTTGAATATCTGCAAGGTTGGAAACTCCTCAGCCTCCCTGGGCAACCTATGCCAGTGCTGTCACTGTCATAGTGAAAACGTGTTTTCTGATGTTCAGATGGAACCTCCTGTGTTTCAGTTTGTGCCCATTGATTCTGGTCCTGTCACTGAGCACCACTGAAAAGACCCTGGCTCCTTCTTTGCACCCTCCCTTCAGGTGTTTATATACATTGATGAGATTCCACTGACTGCTCTCTTTTCCAGACTGAGCAGTCCCAGCTCTCTCAGCCTCTCCCCATATAAGCAGTGCTCCTGTCAATCATCTTTGTGGTCCTTCACTTGACTCTCTCAGTAGCTTAATATCTCTCTTGTACCGGGGAGTACAGAATAGGACCCAGCACACCAGGTATGGCCTCACCAGCACTGAGGAGAGAGGAAAGATCAGCTTCCTCAACCTGCTGGCAACCCTCCTCCTCCTAATACAGCTGAGGATTAGCCACCACCACACAGCTGATGCTAGCCACCTTTGCCTAAAGGACACATTGCTGACTCATGTTCATCTTGGTGTCCACCAGGATCCCCAGGTCCTTTTTTGCAAAGCTACTTTATAGCTGGTCATCCCTCAGCACATACTGATGCATGCCCTTCTGACCACAGGACTGCACTCTCTTCCTCACCATAGTCCCCACATTCATCCCGTTATCTCCTGCCACCCATCAACTTCTGCTCCCACTTACACCTCCCTCCACTCCTTTGCTCCCAGCCCCCATGTCTACTGTCTGCGATTGCTCTGCAACTCCCTTTCTTTCTATTTTAAAATTGCTGATAGTTCTTCCTTCCTCCCCCACCCCTGGACTCAGATTACTCTCCAGCATCCATTTGTCATTGATTCCACCTCCTTTCCTGACTTTCCCCACAGGAAAAACAAAAGCTGGCTCCAGGTTACAGCTATCAAAAATCTTCCTGGATGTATTCAGAGGAAAGAAAAAGAGCAGCTGTCTGGGAAAAAAGATGATGTATGATAGCCTGTATTGTACAAGAATACAATTTTCTTGTGAACTAATAATTATTGTCATCAGGGCAGAATCTGTACAAAACTGACTGGAACTCTTTCAATTAGGAATGAATGCCAACACAAAGTTTGAAACACTCAGAGATTTAATATGATTTTATTTCTTTTGTCCTGTATCTATTCCTACAAATAACAATTAATGCACTTGGACAAAAGCAGGACACATTGCAGTATTTTTAACTAGCTTTTCTTTCAGTATGCAGCAAATCCTGTCTGTCTCTTAAGTGCAGTAAGCAGATGTACTGTGTTATCTGCCACTTTGCCAAATGAGACTTTCTGCCTCGTCCTGCAATTCAGTTCTTCTCCAGCAGTCTACCCAGGAATACAACACTTAACATGAAATCAAAGCATTCATAAAGGAAAGCCAAACTCCTCTGAAATTTAGGACTCTTCAGTTTCATTACATACTCCAAAAAATACAGATCCTTTTCATTCAGCTGGTATGTTACTTTCATTTCAGTTTGAAAACAGAATGATTTTCCAGAGGAAAATAATATCTTTTGAGCCAATTGGCTCAGAAGTTTAAAACACAGAATTCAGAAAAAGTACACTGTATATGGTTTTGATTAGAAAAGTTTTTTTTCATCAAATTCTGTTAAAATATGAAATGGTGGGCACAGGACTGTTGAGGATAAAACAGCAAAGGAAGTTCCGCAGAAAACAAGCAAGTTTCTCGGATCAATTCTGTCAGATCACAAGACTGTGAGTGAATTACATCAGGTAATGAAAGGGTTGTTTGAGTCTCTCTTTTTGTGCTTTTCTCCTCTTGTGCAGGCCTAGGGAATGCAGAAGACAAAATGGAGAACAGAGGAGCAGAACAGACAGGAACAGTTACGTTAAATTTGTAAATGTGTGCAGAATGAGTTCATAGCAAACCTTAAGGGTAAGGTGAGAAAGAGGCAATGACAGGGAAAAAGGCTGAAGTACAAGATACGCTTGCAGTTGACAAATCTGTATGTGAATGTTGTTAGGCATACGTGGCAACTGAAACCAGGAAAGTAGATGAAATTAACAACAGATGATATGCAGATGAGGAAGAGGTAACAGAACTTGGGAAGACTTGCCAGAGTAGAGAAAGTAATATGGAGGTTGAGGTCTGGATGCAGAGGCGCAAAAGCTTGTTTCCAGAAGAAAGAGAACAGACAGAAATTAATATATGTAGCTTTCCCTGTGTAGTCACTGAAAAAAAAAACAGACTGATTTTTGTAGGAGACTAAAGCTCCTTCAATTTTATGTTGAAAATATATAAAATGCTTTTTCAACATTTTATTTAATTTATGGTTTTCTATCTTTGCTTTTAGATTGTTATTAAAAATGGTTACAAAGTGTTTCTTTGTATTCCATATTTTTATGACTTCTTGACATGAAACTGTTCATGAACTCTGCTGAAATGAGATCTTTTAACAAAGACAATAGTGTTGCCTTTCCAACATAAAGAAAATAGTTATGGAAGAAAATTGGTTAGAGTATTTGAATTGTCCTAAATCAATAGGACAATGATATTCTTTTTTTTAATCACTCTCGATTCCTTCATACTCTCCATGTTCCTGGGATTTATTTAACTTAATATCATGGATGCAGACTGAGTTTTCCAGCATGAATGCCTGTCATCTCTTTGGATGACGCTCTTTTCTTCACCTACACTTTATTTTTAAAATAGAAAGTGTGATGTTTGTGAAGAAGTAAACAAACCCAGTAATTGTAGTCTCATGCAATCTCGCATCACAAAATTAGTGCCAGTAACACCAACAAATCAGTATAATCAGCACAATGATTGTACACATGACCATTTTAAAATTTGAAGGTTTGTGTGTGTTTAGTGCTTGTGAAAATGAGCACATTGACAGTGTCCAAATCTCACATTTTCATTTCTCCACAGAAGAGTTACACTGGGGGAGCTGGAGCAGAGGAGCCTTAACATGACTCATTATTGGGTGCTGATTACCTGTTATTCCCATCTTGTGCATGAGATCACCTACAAACTGAGGATATAAAGACACGTCTTTCATTTTCACCAGTCTTGGACTTCTGGGCTTCCTCAGCCATTCTCAGAGCTGCAGACCTTTTGCCTTGGCGATTGGAGCCGCCAGCTGTAATGCAGCCGTCCAGAATCTCCCAGGAGTAATAGCAGCATAACTTTGGAACGTAAGGTACCCATTGTGTGTTTACTTCACCACCATAACTGTGTGCTCTGCTAATGTGATATTGGTTGAGAATAAATCTTGCGTACTTGATGCTTGAGGGCGGAATTCCTGCAGCTGGGTGCAGACCTCTTTACCTTAGTTTACAATTTCAGCATCATTCTGTTGGCACGGGAGGGACAAAGGTTCAGCCCCTTGAACATTTTTGTCCTCTGCCCTCTTACCTTGTGAGGAGGCATGTTCTGATTTTTCGGAGACAGAAGTGTCATACTTGCTACAGGAATCATTCTGCTGGCTACTAGCTGGAGGCTGCCACTCCTTGTGAGGGGCACACAGCCCAGCAGCTGAACTGCAGAAATTGGTCCTAAACACACCTACAGCCTTTAAAGGCTTTGAAAACTATACTGCTTCGTCCTAAGAGAAAAGTAATAAATTACAATAAGAAGTAACAGGGCAACATGACCTTTTTTAAGATGCTGCTTTCCTCAGCACATCTATTTTTTTACCTACATTCAGGAGCAATACTCAGCACATCTCTTTGTATGTCCCACTGTATCATCATTTTTTTTTTCCCAATTAGAGTGTTTTACTCGAGTACTGCTGACTTACGTTGCATTTTTCCCATTATTTCACTTCTGTGAGGAGAAATTAGAAATATTCATTTGAACATGAAGAGGTTAACAAAAGAGTGAATTTTCTATTTATCAATAGACAGAACTGAGGGAAGCAGTCCCATGGCCTTTCATTCATCTGCTTCAGCTCTCTCAGCTGCGATTCAAGATGTCACAACTAGAAACAGAGAAAACATTTAATTCTGAATTTAGATGGTCAGAGAGCCAAAAATAAGAAATAGTGTGTCATAATATAGCATATCAAAAAATATAAATGGATATATCTGGAAAACTAATGTTTTAAGCCACTTGACAAAATACTGAAGAAATAATTAAAACCTCGTGATGAAGTTTGGTACTAGTTCAGGCCAAACTCTGAAACACTCATTTCATGGTTTCAGATCCTTCCTTGTTTCATAATAAGGGTTTCTAATGTCTGTTCAATGGTCTGTATTATTGTGAAAGATGCTAGAACAGTTCCACTGGGTTGCTCATAATTTAATTTATGCACACTCTGTGGTATATCCTACTATAAAAATAGTGGCTGTGCTTCAAGGCAAGAGGGTGCCTCTTTGCTTTTTAGTGATTGCTGTGCTCCAGATTGAGTGGAAACCTCCAGAGAGGAGCAGACCCTGCTTCTCTTAGACCTACCCAGCACGCAAAGCACTGGGAGACTCCCAGCATGCTGTCAAGGACAGGACCTACAACACCAGGGAGATGTTGGGAGGCTAGAAAAAATAGAGTGGGAAGGTGTCTTCTTGCAGCACAGCTCAAGCTTTAGAGCTGACTACAAAGATGAGACATTCCTAAAAATGCAGATGTGGTTATGCCTGATGTGCTCAACCCAGGAAGCTACTAGAGAGGAGCTGGACTGCAAAATACAACAGGAAAGGCTGGTTCACCCCACACAGAGTGCCAGAGAAGGGACTGGGTTCTGCACCAAGTGATGAAGCAGCGTGTCGTCTAATATTTTTGTCCGCTAGTGAAATCTGACTTAAGAGTTCAGAGGACTTCGACTGCTAGGTAAATCCTTTATGGATTGCTTCAGCCTCAATTTGATACTCCATGATGGCTAATTTACTTTCTGCTCCTGGCATGCATACTCATGAAACTGCATCCGCATCATCAAAAGTACGACAATAGGAACATTTACTTGTCAGCTGAACAAAGCCAAAGGATTCAATGGATGTGAAAACCAAGCATGTTGTAAATGTAAATAAGGCCCGGCTGGAGAGGTTTGATGTATTGCTGGCATTTTGTGCCTGGCCAGCTGTAGCCACCAAGGGAATATTTGTGCAGAAGTACTATATTCACAATACAAAATTAAGTCTCAATGCATTTGTTCTAAAAAAATAAAATGGACTCCTCTTATTTTCATTGCCAGAAAATCATGACAGACAATTCTGTCTCTGAGGAGCTCAGCTCCCTTGAATGGCAGGAAGGGAAGGCAGCCTAAATGAGGTCAGAAAGTGCTAGCTATTGTATGAAAGGGGAGGATGGCAGCAATGGTATGCAGCAGGAAAAAATGGGGCTGTGAAAGAAAGGGCAGATTTTATACATGTACATACTCATGGATAGGAAGAGGCTCGTATACATGCTCACTCATACCTGCTGGTATGTCAAAAGATGTGCGAGTAGTGGAGGGGGGACAGTGGCAGAGTTATACTTAGATGCTTGGAAGACAGTGATATGTTGCTCGTTGCCATTGGTGATTTCTCCAATTAAGATTTCCTTTCAGGGCAGGACAACTTTAAAAAAAAAAACAACACCTTTATGGAGTTCAGCACAAAGGATTCTTTAATGGGATTTTCCTAGAGACCATCAGGAAGCAAATCACTACAAAAGCTCATCAAAACTGAAGCAACATAATGAAAAAGCATACCTTTGAAAGCGTTTTCCCCAGTATAGTACAGCTAGAGAGGTTATTTGCTAGATCTTCTAACAAAAAAAAAAAAACAACCAAAAAGCAACCACAAAACCAAGACATATTTATTGTTATTATTCAGATTGTCAGCATTATTATCTCTGTCACAGAAATATTATGGAGAAACGAACCTAGGCACAAAATGAACTAAGGAGGTAAGATGTGTATGACAGTACCTCCTCCT
Organism: Tringa tobata; assembly: GCA_033628505.1. NCBI lineage: Eukaryota > Metazoa > Chordata > Aves > Charadriiformes > Scolopacidae > Tringa > Tringa tobata. The sequence continues at coordinate 2,545,422 of JAHREE010000340.1, forward strand.
TTAAGAACACAAAATAAATTGTGATCTGACGGGACATTAGAAAATCATCTACAGAATCTCCAGTAGCCATTAATAATTATATTGTAACTATATTATAACTATCATAATATTAGAACTACCTAAAGGGACTCAAAGCTTAATTTTTTTATACCACAATAATATTTTCTCTCCTTTAACTAATTATTTCTGTATAAGGACAAGAACATCCTTTTTCTGTCTGTACTAATGCTAAGGACACCAACAAGACAACTGCATATTCCAGATTAGTTTTTTCTTTATGATCATAGTAAGCGACTGAAAAATCTTAACTAAATATTTCACATTTGAGGCCAGTTAGGGAAAAATGGGAACTTTTGACAGAGAAGGCTCAACCTCTTCACGAAGACACTAACATTTTTTGTCAGAATTGGACAATTTTTCTCATTTCTTTCTTTCTTTCTCCTGTAATTCATAAATGGAGCCAGTCTTAAAAAAAATTAGGTTGAAAGGGACTCTGAAGGTCTCTAGCCGCACCCCACTGCTGAGCAGCACCAAATTCAAAGCCATATGAGGTGGCTTAAAGCATTGCTCATGTGACTTTAGAAACCTCCTAAGGATGGTGACTCCAAAACCTTTCTGGACAACCTAACATTTACAAAGACACAGAAATATTTCTCTATTTACATGAAGTGAAATAAATAATTGCATACTAATGTAACTCGCCCTTTTTTCTTCTTTTTCTCAGTTCTTATTATTTACTTAATTAAGCATACATCTTTTATCATATATGAAAAACTTAGCAGATTGAAACTGAAGAAAGAGTTGTTTCTCTTTTAAACAAGGAATAAAAGGACTGTCTGTGCCTTAGCCTTTACAAATGTCCAACTCCCTACAGACGAGAATTTTCCTTACAGGAGCATAAGTCCTGGTGACAGATGGGCACTTTTGAACAGTTCCAGCTTTTCCAGATTTTTTAGTAAAGTAACCAGCTCTTTTTATTGCTGGTGGTCCTGATATGCTGTCATTTGCCCTTATGCATCCTTCTGACCTCCACTTTTTTCCAGGCAAAGGGCAAGGTCTCCAGTCTGTTCCCCTCACTCCAGCCTAAAAATAAAACACTTGCCCAGTTCTCTGGTAAGATTTGATATTATAGTTTCCCCAATAACATGTCTTTTGCTGCCACCTGTTCTTCTACATTTGTTTTATAGGTATAAGATTTGTATTGCCAAACACACAGAAGAGAAGATACCATACACACTAGATAGATGGCTTCTCAAATGTGTATTTATAGGTATTCAAATGCAACACTTGAACAGAACTTTAATTTGGTGGAGGATCAAGACAGGTTTTTCTCCTGTCAGAAAATCCTTTGCAGCTGGAGCTGTCAAGTAGTTGGAATTTTCTTTCCTGCCAGAAAGACCATTGCCTACAACAACAAACATTCTTTCAGATTCTATCTGAGATCCTGATGGAAGGCTCTCAGGTGTGAACTGCCCTTGATGTGTCACGATTTGAGGAGGAAGGGTTTGCATAGCATGTGGCTACTTCCACATTTTAAAGAACATCAGGCCTCAGATGAGCACACCCTGTAGAGTTACAGATAAACAAGTTCATTTTCATTTTCCTTACAAAGAGAGTTACCTCACAGTGCTATCTACTTCTGTTTTTTTTTTTTTTTTCAGGTAGGTCATACCAAATATACTCAATGATCCTGACACAGACATTGACATTAGATGTCACCAGACGTAATTGGGTACAGGATGGCTCCAGAGATCAGAAGTCTGCACATCTTTAGACTGCAAATTCCAGGCACTTTTTATGACATCCATGCTGTGCTCAATATCATGAGGTGTTAGAAATGCCTCAGAGCTGGCAGTTGCAGGCATATTAGGTGACAGAGAAAATTAAATCAGTAAAGACAACGATGTTTTATACCTATGAAAATCAGGCTAGTAATGAAAAACTATGTGAAATACATGTTGTTGAAGTCAGTATTTTTTACTGTGTTTAATTTGACTTTAAAAAAGATTGCTGATTCATTGAAGACTGTGGCTGTCATCTATTATCTATATGCCATGCAAAAATGTTTTATTCACAAAGGTCACTATGTTCTCTTTTCTTGGAATTAAGAAAAATTATTGTATTTATGGATGTTTGTACCTCTTTTAGTTAACAATTGCTACTGATGTGTATTCTTTGTCTACAGACACTTACTTGATCTTCATATGGTATCTGTGTTTCATTCATTTATCGCTCCATTCTCCATTCTTGTGTGATGTGCCTTATTTCTCAGACCTTATCAACATTTAGATTGTGAACATGCAGATTCTGTTAGCGCATCAGGTTAGAAAACTACATGATGTTTTCCTTTTTATTTTGACAGTACAATCAAGTTGTATAAATTTAGAAGAAGAAGACATGAATGCTGTCGCAACCACCTACGTTTTGGCAGAAATCCTGATGTCAAACAGGCACTCTGATTTGTGTCAAGATTGTTGTTTACTTTGTACCATATGGAGAAAATTCAAATAATTTTGCTTTGTAATCATTTGATAGTTCTTGCACATTTTCCAATACTGCTTCAGTGCTGAGGCAAATGCCCAAATCACATTTTGAGGGAAAAAGGTACAAAATTATTCGAGTTCTATTATCTGTTATTAACTGCATCCCACTTCTTCTTTCCCATTTTTTTAATGCTGCTTAAAATACTGTCCACTTAAAAATCAAAATGTTCTTTTTATGTTCTGTTGAGATTACATTTTCCATGACGTATTTTACAAATGTGCATTTTAACTATTACCATCAGTTTTCAATTAGATTATGAGCATGCAACAGTTGTTCTTTCCTCTCCGAACTCCTGTGATACATGTTAGTGAAATTATTGTGTTTGCATTATTAATTGATAAATAACACATTTCTTTAAATAGATAAGCAGGAAGAACAAAGAAACGGACTCGATCATAGTTCCATTACAAAGACACATTATTAAACCTAGCTATTTTCCTTACCTGTTCCTCAGTAGCAGGAAAAAAAAACCAAACACCTGAGGACCTCACTGATGTTAGAGTTATTCACCCCCTGAGCACCTATTTGAGTACAGAATATTCAACACCAAATCCCAGAACACATGCTAAATACATTTTCTTCATCATAATTTCTCAAATCCACTTAGAAGAAAACTTCTCCAAAGTCTGACAGTATGTTGGTACACAAATTCACAATTTGTAGTGGTCTAGGTATCCCAGAATAGCTGACTATAAGTGATCTTTGGCCTGCTTCACATGATGGTCCAATGTGACCCTTGACTGTGCTTCATTCCAGAAGACAACTCCTTCTGGGCATACAGACATCAGGCTTTGAAAGTCACACCAATATAGCAAACTACCACTGAGTGAATTGCTTTACACTATCTTAAAATGTTCAGAAATTTAAGAAGTTAGCAGTTTTATTAGGAATATATAATTTTGTAGAAGCAGGCATGCACAGATTCTCGCCTTGAGAAGGTTTAGGAGACTATAACAAAGCAATGCATTCAAATTAATATTCCTTGAATCTAAAAAAGAATTTGTTAGACTTTCTGGATTGTGGAAAGGGATCTTTAGTGGGTAGTTGTGCTGTAGCAAGAGAATTAAAAATCTAAAATAGGAACACCCAACTTTGTTAAAACAAAGTGAGTTTGAGCATAGATATGGTAGAGAAAAAATATAGCTAAAGAGAATAAAGTTTTAAAGACTGAAATTGCAATATTAATTGATTTACTGATACAGAAAAGAAGGACTGTTGATCAGAAGTCAGGTAAAGCCATGAGCAACCTGAGTTGAAATAATTTCATTTTCTCCTAGGATCTTATTTTCTCCTACAGCCTTGGGAGCAGCTATGTTTTTTCATCTTTATATACATCTTGCAGATGCAAGTAGGTGGTGGGTTAGCCTTGGCTAACAGCCCCACTCCCACCCAGCTGCTCACTCACTCCACCACCTCCACCCCAGCAGGACATGCAGAGAAAATAAAAAAAAAACAGGAATGACCAAAGTAATGGGTTAAGAAAAAGACAGGGACATTGGTTAGCAATTACTGTCAAAGGCAAAACTGACTTGACTTGCTAAAAATTAATTTATTGCCAATCTATTTTATAGATTTGGGTATTGAGAAACAAAACCCCAAACATTAAAACAACCCCTTTCCCCCCTGCTTTCCCAAGCTCAACTTCACTCCTTTAGACTCCTCTGCCTGGCCCAATGGCACAGGGGGATGCAGAATGAGGGATCACAGTCAGTACATAGCTTCTCCTTCCTCCTCACTCGCTTCCCCTGCTCTGGTGTGGGGTCCCCCATGGGCTGCCGTGTGGATATCTGCTCCACTACGGAGCAACTCCTTCTCCTTTCTGCCACTTCTGCAGCCCCCCACTACCAACACCTTGACACTGACACACAATACAAAATACCAAGGATATAGAGAGTGCTTTTTAAGGAAACCAAGATGAAATGGAAGGTAACTGAGGGATGAACAGAAGGGTAACCCTTTGGTGAACAAAAGTTGTCTGAAAATTGTTCTGGACATCTGTAAAATCAGTCCTCTGGCTGCCTCCAGCTGCAGGAAGTACCTTGCCAATCAGCCCTGCATTTCCCAGAAACTGACTATGTTGGTCATGGCTCTGCTTCAAGTTGTCCCAGGGGAGGGTGGAGGGAAGGATGATGTGGGTGCTTTGGTACCCATTTAGCCATATTATTCAGGCAAAAGCTTAATTCTGGCAGAGGGCTTTACATCCCTTGCTGGTATATCCGCATTGCTGCGGATACGAACAATGAAGAGTCATCACGTCCGTGGTGATGCCATAGCTGGCAGAGCTAAGCTGTGTGGCTCTGAAATAATAGAAGCATCTTACTTCTACTCCTGTTGGAAAATGATGCCACTGTTTATGTATATTACCTTCCATTCTCTTGCTTTTCTGCTGAAAAACTGCATAGGCAGGATGTGCCTTATGACTGCTGTTTGTTCTTGGGTCAGTGGCTTGCAAGCCTTGGCCCTGGAGACAGGTGATTACTTTAATGCCACACAGCCAAGTGTTACTTTTAATTGTCTTGCTCTTGCAGTGGGAGCTACAGCCTAACACCAAGTCAGAGGCCAGAAATAGAAGATCCATAAACTTAACATGTCAGGCGATCAGTCTCAGGCTATCTCTTCAAATTCCTTCTCTAGCTCTGAAAAAAGATGGAGGAAACATGATTTCTAGGTTATGACAGAGAATAAATGAGATACAGTGGCTGAGCTGCTTAATAGCAATGGTGATGGTCCTGTTAGACCTTGGAAGACTTTTCTGGTGATAATTAAGTTATCAGTGGACTTGAATTTGCAAACAGGGACAGCAGGTAAAGGGAGTTCTTAAGAAATCTAAACCCTAAATGTTTTTTCCTAGCAAGGCAGTTAACTGCCCAATATCCAGCTTCCAAAACTCAAAACTTCTGCATGCTTCTCTTTTTTTTAACGAAAAGGGGAGTTTGGAGGTTGACCTTTATCTCCATACTTCATAACAGTGACATGAGTTGTACCTCATTGCATTTAGAAAGATCTCAAATAATAATTGTTGTCTAATTTTATATAAAGGCAAATGATATGTAACAAATGTAGTATTTCTTTATTGGAATGCAAATTTGTTCAATACAGGTATAACTGTTAGCGCAATATGTTTAAATTTCTGAAAGACATTTAATGTAGGCTCACCTGTTCTGCTAAAACAATGCTGTACGCAATCAGCATATGTAATAAAAGTAGTTAAATAATGGCCTGAAAAACTAATTGTGAATGAGAAACAGCCATTTGACAATGATTTTCTAGTGAAATCCTGCAGAGGTAAGTTTACTAGGGCTTGTTGAGTCATGGCTTCTCCTTGTACAAGCAGAAAATCTGATAATCCTCCTCCCAGGCACTTGGAATTCCATTTGTAAAAGCAATAAAGCTTAGGAACAGACAGATCTTTTGGAAACACAGTCCAGAATTTCACTGCTCTGATATTTGCTATGGACCTTTTTTTTGACCCAGCTACACTTACATATAGGTGGCTTTGATCCATTTACTTTTATGATAGTTTTATCATTTTGATCTTCTCTCTTCCTGGTATTAATGCTCCTCTCTATTTATAGGTAGGAATTGTTCCAGCTAAGACTTGATTTTGCAACATTAGGAAAAAACAAGCTCTTCCAGTCTCCTTTAAAGTATAAATAGAAAGAGAGTTTTTATGACTGTCTTCTGGAAGTCGGGGACAATTCCCAGATTCAGGTGTGTTATCCAGTAGGATTCCTGTTCTGTGTTGGGGTGAAACCTGGATGTAGACCGCTCTTTTTCTCCATTTGCATGGGAAGAAAATCAAGGCACACAAGTGAAATGGAGCAACAATAGCTTCCAGCTGATGACCCTTTTAGCAAGACGCAGGGAGAAAATGCTGTGGGGTGCCCATAGCCACATCATAGACATAATTTTATAGTTCTCTTACCTGATCTTTTCTGCATATTTTTCAGCACTGATGGTCAGGAGTTTATCTTGTATTCCTGATGGGGTCCCACCACTAGCTGTTACAATGATACTAATATTTCCCTCTCATTCTTTGAAATACTTTCTTCACACATAATAGATTTCTATTTGCCTGCCTTGGTGTTTAATCTTGATAGCTAGCAGTCAAAAAGAAACTCCCAATTTACGCTGAGATCTATGGTGTTTTTCAAGTGCATCACCTTGCATATAGCAATACTGATTTTATTTCCATTTTCATTATTTCAGTCCTTGTGGTCATTCAGTTATTACAGTCCTCTTTTATGGCAATACACCTCAGCCTAGCACATTCAGTATGCTTTATTGATATGCACCCTTTTTTATACCAACATCATTAATGAAAATATTGGTAAAGATCAGTTTCAGGGTCAGTACTTAAGAAACTCCACCAATCCCCTTGTGCTGGCATATTTATTCTTTCAGCAGTATCTGCTGTATTGTCCCCTTTGGTGACCACCTTACCTGCCCTGCAACTCCTATACTAAATGTCTAATTCTGTTACTCATTCAGACCTTTTTTGAAGCAGAGTCTCTCAAGTCAGACACACATCCATCACGTATTTGGTACTTCTGAAAAAAACAGGGGGGAAAGCATGCCAACGAACATGAAAGGTAGGCATTAATGTCTGCCAACCATTAAGTTGAAATCAGTAGTATAAATGAGTAATCTTTGAAATCCTGTTAACTTTCATCTAAATTGCTTCTCTTTTTTTCTGACAAAGAATTAATTCCATAGCTTAAATTCTGCATGGTATTTTAAGATACTCTTTTTTTAGTTTTAACCGTGATATTTTTTAATATAATAATTTCATATTCAGCACATAATGAGCACTTTTCTCTACATCATCATTCATATAACAGATTGTTTATGTCAGATTTAAACTGTAATCCACTTTTGTAAAATTCTGTGTCCAGAGACTCACAGATAGTTCTAGGGCATACAGTAGAGATAGATGCTAACAGCAATTATTGTTAATATTTCTTTTAAAAATAATGTGTAATTTGTTTTTTCATTGGTCAGAATTATGGTCTTATTAACCTGCATATAGTTGGTGGTCCTTTTAAAACAGGAGGCACTTATGTAAAGTTAAAATGTAAGGAAAGGAAATATTTTGGGATTCTCACACTTTTTTTTTTTCTTTTCTCAGAGAGGTTAATCTGATGAAAGGAAATATTTCAAAACAGAGTTCATAATCAACATGTGGAATCTGCTGCCAAAAAAAAAAAAAATAAAATCCTTTACTGAGATGAAGAGTTTGGTTGAATTCCAAGGCTGGCACATATCTATGAATTCATCTCAGCCCCCTTTTGATTGGCACTTTATGAAGTCAAAGTATCTTACTCCACTAATGTTTGACAAGCACTCTGAGCTGCTTAACCAAACAGAAATAATCCCTGAGGGTTTTTCTGACTGCCCTCTTTATCTCCCAGCTATTTCTGACAGTCTCTTTATACACCTTTAAATTTTGAAATTACCTCTTAAACAATGAATGAAGCAGGGATTTGGATGCTCAGCTCTTTCTCCAGTGGGTAATCTATTTCTAAAGCAATTAACATCACCTGCAGAAGACAAAATAATATCTCAAAACTGTGTCAGGATTTGTAAAAATATCTGGAAATTGAGTGCACAGAGAAATGGAGCTATATTCCTTAGCATGTCATGAGGCAACACATCTCACCACCATCTCAGAACTGTGATATATCCAATAATCTTAGCCTTAGGGAATAGGGGGGAGATCAGAAAAGATTTGCATGTCATGAAAATGGATCTGAAAATTATTTCTAACTGGTTTCAGGTTTTTTGGTACAGGTTTTTTGGTATACAGAGTAGGCACCAAACAACTGAGTCTTCTACTGAAGTTATTTTACCTGCCTTGAGCATTGATTGGATTAGTAAGAATTGTATTTTTGGCTGACAGATGAGCATACCCAAAGTTACCAAAGAGTGTCCCACAGTTCTGTCTACTGAAGTAAAATGCTTTCTTGGTAGTGTCAACTGCATACATCTTCATTTAAATGGATTGAAATGCATTTAACTTCTATAACTACTGGCTTTATTTGTTCTAGCACCACGGCTAAAGCCAATTTGAGATAATGTTCCTCCAAAATGTAGCCATTACAACTAGCATATTAAAGTCAACTATTGTTATTGATTTTGGTTCTGTGCCACACAGGTCTACACATTAGTCCCTATTTCAGAAAGTTTGAGACAACTCTTTAAACTCATTTAAAAAGGATCTTTGAATCAAGATTTTTGAGATATATAAGAGAAATATACATATATATCTTTTTATATATACACATATTGAGATATATAAGGAAAAGAAAATAATACCATTTTCTTTCCTTAGCTCACAACTGCTATACCTGAGACTCAGTTAAATATACAAGAAAACATACACCTTTTTTTCTCAGACTCATAGAAGTAAAGGAGACAGACAACTATTTCTTAAGAAAGATAGGAAGAAAAGGAGATATTTTATTTTCTTGTAACTGCATGTCAATACAAAATAAAATATGAACTCAACAGGTAGTGAAGTGTACCTACTTCACCTTTCTTGTACTGCTTCCACAATGCCCATTCCTTTGGTCTTCTCATTCTATCTTGTCTTGATCTCAGCTGCACTGTATTGGCCATGTAAGGCAGATACCAATAAAACAGAAAGGAAAGTTTTTTGTTCTGAGAAACCATGAGCCTCTGTAGTAGGTAGAACTTTAGAAGATGGTTTATTGCTTACAAAATATTAACAATTATGTACTAAGCCTGCAGTGCCTTCATTATACCACCAACAAAGAACACTGCAGATCTTGTGGGAGAAACAAAGGAAAATGGTTAGCACTTTTCTGACTGTATTACGGAAGCTTGCATTACCATGTCTTTTACATGTTTCTCAAAATGGAAGGAGCCCAGTAGTATAGCTGAGCACTGGGGAGAAAAGCACTGATGCTTTCAGAATCAGAATTCTTAATATTCCATATTCTTGATATTGCATGTAGCTTCCCTGAGGAGAAGGCACTTTCTTCTGTTTCAAAAGGTCAGATGGAATGTCTACATTTTTTAGGGAAAAATGTCTCTCTCCCACTGCAATTCTAGTCAAACATTTAAACTCAGAATACAAAAATACTTGCAAGCTCTAAAGCTGTACCAAACCTTGTTGATACATGTTGGGAATTATAGCTTCATTTATATGTTCAGAAATGCCAATTTGTTGACTCAAGTATAATATAGCATATGCTGCACTTCCAGAGGGATGAATTCCATCGTCTTGGGATTTTTGAATTTCTAGCTCAGAATGTTCTGTATATATTTACTAGATATATTGTACTGGCAGATCTTAAAAAATCATCACGAGTTTCTGTGGTAGTTCCTCCATATTTATTCTGTTTATATTTACTTAGTAAGAAGTAAGCTTAGTTCGTGATATGTTTCTGGATAATCTTAGTAATGTAAATGTTCAGCACCCCAAAATTATTTGCATATAATTGACATGACATTTTAACATGAAATCACAGCTTTTGAAAAATGCCTGTCACTGTCAAAATTCTTTCATTTGAAAGCCCGTAAAAGTCAAAAAACATTATTTACTTCTACTGAATTAAGATTATTCTCTGATGCATTGTAATTCTGCTTATGAGATGGATACATGGCAAACTAGTACAAACTAAAACCCCTGTATTTGTGAAATTTTGCAACTTTGGAGGCAATGTCTACGAAACAATTACTAGGATGAAAAGTGCAGATATGCTCTTTTTAATTTCAAAAGATAAAAGGGAGACACAAACAAAAATGTGGCATGATGCTTTTATTTCAACTATAATCATCTGTTGACCACCATAAAAATGTTCCAGATGGATATCTACATTCTTTTACAGGTTCAGATCCTCAGTATTTTGTCCAGATAAATCTGATAGAAAACTTCAGGATCCACAAGTACTGCATGAGGTTGCTAGACATGAAGCAATCAAAATTCATTTATTTTTCTATGGCAAAAGAGAAGAAAAAATGGTTTAGTTGATAACAGTTGTTCAAATTATGTGCTGAAAAAATACATAGGAGTTCCACAGGCCAGAGACTGTAAATGGGAGCAAGGGTGCAGGTGGGAAAGAAAAGCTGTCAAAGATCTTTCGTTGTTCCCCCCCAGATTCTGCAGGGCATGCTATCTTTGTAAATGAGATGTTAATAATTCCTTTAATAGCCATAAATAAAGAAATAGGTAGTCTTTACTCATTAAGATAAGGCCTATTCTGCTTACTCTAAGTTGCCCTAATATTTAGTAATTTGTTATGTTACTGTTATATTACTTATTTTTATGGGGAAAATGAAGAAAGGGAAAGAGTGGATTCAATGTCTTTCATTGACAGTTGTGGATATTTACTGTGTCTCTTGATCACGAAGATCAGGTGGAACTAAACATACAGTACATATTCATATTTTTAACATTAAAATATGTGTTTCTCCTCCAAAAGTCTCTGAATCAATTAGTTTTTGTCCTTGCCTTTTGCTAGAAAAATCAGTGGAATTTTTTCATGCTATTTCTTGTTTAAGTAATCCACCATGTTTCATCCAGCTTTGCATAACCAGGCATGTCCTTACAAGTGATTTTAGAATGGGAGGAAAAATATAGACGATGGTTGGACTAGATGCATTTTATATTTCAGTATTGTACAAAGGAGATAGTAAATGACCATTCTATTCAGAGACATATCAGGCCTATACATGTGAATAATTGTTCAGGTTTTGACATTGTAGTCAGGTTCATATTGTCCCAGAATATTTTTTTTTTTTGTGAGAGGAAAAGAGTCATTTAAATAATACTTTTGGAGCGATCTTATAAATCTTCCCTCTTCCCCCGTTTTAGTGGTTGTTGTTTTTCTTGGCCTGTGTATGCCTGTGAAAAAGATCTGTCATTTCCTGATGAGCGTGGGATACAAAGTGACAGAACAGAGTTAGACGAGTCAGGTAGCAGCAAAAAAACCCCTAGAATTTTGCCATATCTCTCCTAGATGTGACTAGAATTGGAAGAAAAAATTATTTTAAAAATAATTAAGTTCCTGCAATTTTATTCTGTGTGAGAACTGGGTTTATCTGAGGTGTTTCTCTGTCACAATAATGCGATTCAATACTTATGATTGTTTAGGTTTCATTGATTTGAACTACTATGACTTTTGGGTAACCTTTTGTTCAGCATAGTATCTTGTCTTCTAGCATTTTTATGGCCTTTTTAAATGTTAATCAATAAAGTGCAAGAGGAGCGACTCATGAGAACCGTCTTGGCCTCACCTTAGACACAGTGTGAACTGCAGGAAGCAGTGCTTGCTTCAGTTGTTCCCTCTCACACCCGGAGTTGCCCTTAGGGACATCCTCACCTCTTGCTCCCAGCCCTTTTCACCGGCTCACCAACTTGTCTGGGCTGACCTTCACTAGCCTTTGCTCACTCGGATGCACACCCGTGGTCTGACCCCTATGGCTGCAGTCGCCCCCCACCCCAACACGCACACATGTGCACACAGCATAGAGACCTCTCCCCCAGGAAAGAGTTAGAAAGGTGTTTAATAAGAGAGGATGTACTGTGCTGCTCAGGTGAAGGGCACTTGTTCTTTCCCAAATCACCTAAACACCTCCCTTTTCCCGCCTTTTGCTCCTCCTCTAAACATCACATAGTAATTCATGTGGAATCCCAAAATGTTCTTCCCCTGTGTCCTGTAATGTTTTCCACACCTCTGGGCAGCATCTGCCCTTAATTCAAAAGATGAGCTGCAAAGCTGCTCCCGATGGCTCATGTGGGTGGGTGTCACACCTGGAGACTGGGACTGAGGGTCTCCTGGCCCAGACAGGGTGTTCAATCCTCCAAGTCTTCAATTTTCTTTCCCATCTGCCCCTGTGTTCCTCAGGGCTTTGTGGAGATGGGTCTCTAATGGACTGAGGGTTCCTGTGATGGACCTGGGAGTAGCCAGGGCAGGAATTATTTGGGCTTCTCCACTACTGTCTCTCTGTGCTCCTCTATGGGAGTGCAGATGAGGTTTTATCACATAACTTAACAATCTAGGTTTGCTTCATTGTATATTGCTCCTTTCCCCTTGCTCCAGAATACAAGGAAAACAGAAGCCTTCACTTATACGTAAAAGGAAGTATCCGGATAAAATTGTATTGGGCTCTTAGAAAAATCAGGTATATTGTGTGCATTGTAGTATGATGATTATGGCACAATCGTGCCATAATAAATAATTTGATTAAAAAAAACATCCAAAGCTAATCGTGTTTGGAGTCAACAAAGTACTGGAACTAATTTCCTAGTGGAATTACTGCACAAGTGCACCGTGCTGATCCAATCATACCCCCAGAGGAGTATAAGTAAAGAAACATAATTTCTGTACAAGAGATGTACATCAGAGTACTGTTAAGAGCCATAAGAAAAGCTTTGTTTCTCATTTTTTCAAGACTTGACATCATGACACCTTAAAATGCAAAGGCACTTCCACTAAAAACCTTTAGAGGCTCAGATCAGTGCCTTATGACGAAAACTTGGAAGGGAGAGTGAATATGCCAAATTTACATTTGTTAAAATAACAGGCATTGAGACTGTTTGATTGGTTCAGTAGAGGAATGGTATTTTAACCATGAGCAGCAGTTGAATCAAGTGAAAATGCAGCTGAAACATTTTAAAATGGAGTTGCAAGTGAAAAATGTCCCTTTGCTGTATTTCAGCTTGGTTTCTGTTTACAACTCATTGCTGTCTATGAAAGTAAACGACCCATGTAAATATTGTCTTAGTGGGCTAGAATAAACTACATCGCTTCTCTTAAAAAATACAGAGGTAATTTAATCTTGTGAAAAATTAGTTTCTCTCCAAATGTTATTTAGCATTTCTGTTAGTTCAACTTAATAGTATCTGGATAGAAATCTGAACAGTGAATCTTCTGCAATTATGTTGGTTTAGACCTAAATTTTAAAAGATTTTAATACTCTTGCCTGTAATAAGGTAATTAGATGGCCCTTGGAGGAATTTCTATAGTAACCAGATTTAAGTTGTTTGTGGTCTTTTTTGGTGAGATAATTACATTTTTTTCACTGTCTTTCTATCTTTTCACACTTTCCATTCAATTTCAAGCTTCTCTGGGAACTTTATCACCATTTAAATGACAGGAACAATTATCTTAGCAAGTATCTGATTCTTGATCCAGTCCACCTAATCTGTTTGAAATCTGAAATCCAAAGAGAAGCTTTTTTTCTGATGGACTTGGAATATGTTGGCAGGCCCACCAAAGCATGCAGAGCATCCAGGAGTAAAACAAAACTTGCAGAAAGATGAGCTATAGACGTTCTGGTTTGTTGCTCCAGCTGACACAAATTAAGAAGGTGTAATATGATATAGTGAATATTTTCCCTCTTAGAACTCGAAACATATTTAGTCCTTATACTGGCAGTGGAAGCATACCCATATGTTACTGGATGTGTCCTTGATAACTTTTTCAACATGCGAGAAAACTGAAATTCCAAGCTACAAAGAAATGTTTTGGCACCAGAAAAATAAAAGGTGGGTTTGATTAAGGCACTGAGCAATCACAGTTGGCTTTCTTATTCAATTTGTTACAAACAGAAACATACTTCCCTCTGGGCATCAATATTGCATATAGAAAATATACGCAGAATAGAAGCAGTTTTTTGTTTGTTTGTTTGGTTGGTTGGTTGGTTTTTGGTGTTTTTTTTTTAAAGTTTGCCAAACTTGTTTTATAATTGAATTTTGGCTGTTAACGTACTCAACAATATCTGAAGACCAGAGCAATAAATAGAAGGGCAATTCTAAGCATGCTTGCTTTCAAATACCATCGTTTACCTGAGGAACTTAGTAGCACAAGCCATGTAGCATTCTTAGCACTCTACTACACACAGCACAGTTGTGCAAGTACTACACATTACACAATTGTGCTGGCAGGTGTATCATCCTCATCTAAACAGCCTGCCACAATGACACACAAATGCCAAAAGCAACCCAAGAGCTCATTCTCCCTCCTCCTGTCAGTTGACACTTCTGAGTTCAGAGAATGTCATCTAATTTACTCTTATGGAGAGGTCTAGCAGCAGAGAGGGCAAAACATTTTAGTGCAAAGCTTGCATCTTCATCACAGCTTGCGGACCAAGCCTAAAACCCTGGTAGAGCAGGCTGATATCCTCAGCCTACATCAGTAAAAACTGGAGGGCTGCACAAAGCTACAGTGAAAGGTAACTTGTTTGGCACACCGCTTAACCAGTAATAACAAAGCTTCTAATTAGGAGATGTTGGAATAAATGATGATGGACACTTTCAGGAAATCAGTATCCCTTTACCGTACTCCATTTGAGACCAGTACTTAGATGCAATAATTATGTCAATTATTTGAAAGCAGACCTGCATGTTAAATTATTTAAAAAGCTAGCCTGGATTTTCCTAACAAGTTCTTACAGGGATGAAAAGGTGAAAATCACACCTCCATTTTTTTTCCTTTTTTGGTATCGATTAGATAACTCTACATGGATATAATTTATTTATACTTGGAGTTTTTTTCCTTAGTACTGTAAGAGAAGAAAAAAAATCTGCAAAATTTTATAATCAAAATGGGTATTATTCTTAAATTATATCTGGTTTAGGGATCTAGATAAATGTTCTAAATATATTGTATATACAGAGGAAACACTCCCAAGCTCTGAAGCCCCGAAAGAAAGAGGAATAAAAAGAAATATATCTCATTATCACCATAAAACAAACATGTAAAGAGAAAATAAGAGGTTCCATGTCACACCATACATTCACATTATGCTTATACAAGCTGTAATTCTTCTAAGTGGCATCCTCCACAGTCCCCAGAGAAGATGCCTGCATGTAGCTGCAATTAATGTCCTCTGGGAGAGATATATTTACACCATAGGAGGCCTTAAAGGCTTCTAGGCTTATTGGGAGGGTGATTAAGCTCACTGTCTTCCTACAAGGCGTACAAAAGTCATCATATCCAAAGTAAACTCACCACACTCCTTTTATGCTTCTGCAAATGGCATTTGTAATACTCTAAAAAAAGAACTTACCAGGAAAAGATGCTGAATTAAAAAATACCCCTCTAACAAGAAGACACATGGGACAGTAGTTTAGTTTCCACCATAAAGAAGAGTCCACTGAGGATGGTGTGCTTGACACACTGCATTTGTCTCTGGCAGAAGCCAAGATGGTAACAAATAAAAGACGCTATCAACTTGGCACATGGTCTTGAACTAGCCAGGACACCAAGAATCACATCTTGCTTGGTCTATGTTAGGTGAATTGCAGCCTGGAACTACTATGTTATGCACTACACTGAATTAGATGAATTAGTGCGGAAATTTTATCAACACCAAATGAAGTTGAACTTCCCTTTTAGATATTTAAACATTGTTCATAAAAAAAAATAAAAATTAAAAGAGATAGATGTTTTACTCATTAATCAAAAAAGGCAGCTCCATGTAACTGGTGGTCACCTGTAGCTAATTGTGTTTCATTGTTCTGTGGACAAGCCTCCATTGATTAAGTATTGAATGAAGCCTTCACTGTAGACTCACTAACACCATTGTGAATAATGTACATGATGTATGTAAAACTTAATTTTTATACAAAGCCACATGGTACGACAATTCCCTCTCCCATTATCTTTCTTCTAATTTAAGGATGAATTTCTGAACATCAAGAGGGTCTCTCACTTCATATGGATTGTTCTGAAGCCAACGCTCACATAAACAAACCAAGATTATTCACTTGGCTAGAGGCTTCAAGATAATCCATATAACAATGACAGAGTAAACCTCCATATGTAAAAAAGATCACCAAGTTGACACTTCAGATGTAAAATGGAAATTAGGCTCCTTCTTGGGGTTTTGCTAGCTTAAAAATCTTGCCATTACACATTTCTTTAGCCGTAGTGCACAGAATGTTTAGGTTGTTCTTTATTTCATCACTTTTTTTTTTTCTAGGTCATGCATTTAATTATTTCCCAGCATTTTAGCTCATTTCTGCCTGCTCTGCTTATGTAAGGAAATAAAACTGGTGGCACACATCAAGGGCAGAACGGAAAGCATCCCTTCTCTGGTTATAACTAGAGGATTCCCATTATCAAAATGCTTGTGGCTATTGTGGTGTCTGCTTCCATCCCAGCTCCAATGCAAGGGTGAAGTAAATCACATTATACAAGAGCAAAAAAAAGAAATTCTTTGAGTTAAGGGTATATGACTTTTACCAGAAGTATAGCCTGAAGCAGAATAATGTTCACAAGTTCCTGGAACGCACTGGATCTAAAAGAGACAAAGTAAGAAAGAAAAAAAAAACACAACAGTGTCATCCAAATTAATATCTTTGGGGAAAACAGAAGAAGTGTTTGTTTGTGTCTTCCATCTGAGTGTATTTGAGCATGTGGACCAGTAGCATGAGCTGTCATGAGACCAGAGAGAGAAATCATGACTGTGTCCAACTTGGTCTTCATCACTGCTGGTAAAACACTATTCTTACAAGAAAAGACCTAGAGATACCATAGCAGATTCTTCTCAGTATTCAGTAATATTAAAGGTTATCTGGCTTTTTCATAGTGTGCTGTGCACACTTGTTTATTATGGCCCTGTCCAATGGTTCTGGGCAGGTAAAAGACACTGGTTTACGTGCAGCGGTAACTATGATGAGGCAGATTTATGTCTCCAGGTTTTCCCAGCTGTGGTGAAGGAACTCGCCATGCTGCTTCATAACACCTCCAGTCAGCCATGGCATGAACAGGAATGGGAATTTTGCATGCAGAAAGGAATAGGTATCCTGCTGACTGCTGTGGCCACTGCAATTACTATTCTGGCTGGGTTGGAAGATAACAGCTATGAAGAAAGAGACTCACGATTCCCTTCATCTCAAGTGAAATCTTTACACAGCAAAAGCTGGTCACAAGCATCAATCTACAAACTGGGTAACCTTTATGCAGATGTTGTTAGTTATTTAGCATATCAGATAATTAGATCTCCATGTATGCTACTACTCCGTAGTACATGGGATACAGCTTTCCTGAGGGATATAGGGAATGTGTGGAAAAAGCATTTACTGAGATTGGGCTTACGTGTGTAAACAGAATAAGTTATGCTTAGAAAAGAATTAGACTTCATATTACTAGTTTCTCCTCCATGAAGAAGCAGACTTACTGATTTTGATGGCTGTTTATTAGTTAGTTGAAAAGCAGCCTTAATTTAAGTCCTGAGATGAGAGTCCGCATAGAAAACACTACAGCTACACTCCTCTTTCCCCTTCAAAACGCCACAAATTCTGTAACATCTGAAATACAGTCAGGAAACTCATCTGACCACAGTCTGGATGGGTATCACTGCTACTATTATATTTTGTGCAAGGTGGAGGAATTTGAGCCCTTGGGCAACTCCTATTAAAATAAAGTGCTTTCAGTTCTGCCAACTGGTGAAGCTGTCAGCAGCCCAAAGAGGGAAAACAGGGTGAAAATTGAACTAAATTTTACTTCAATAAGTGGCCTTTACTGTTAAGTTCTGAATTATAATGCAGAACAGCATGTGGAACGCTGCACTGCTGCATCCTATGAAATACTATTTCTATAGAGGAGTCTAGTCCCCACAGTTTTAAAGTGGACATTGATGTGAGTAATAAGTCTGACACGCAGAGACAGAAGTTAGAGAATGATGATATACCATTATTTTAAAACAGGCATCTAGCTAAAATACTTTGAGAGCAAAGACATCTTGGAGATCTTATAAAAATAGGTCACTAAATTATATGGTTGAATATATGGAAAAAGGTATTTTTCACTTAGCACATCTCCACTGGCTGTAAAGAATAATCATTAGCCTTGTGTGGTATGAACTACTACAATGCTAATGATTTTGAAGATTAGTTTGAGACTGTTTCTCTTATCTGTAGAGCCCTGTCCTTCCTCCATCCAGCCTTCCAAATTGCTTCTCATTTTTGCTTCCTATCTCAATTTACATTGCTGCAACTCAGGGTTAATGGTGTGTTTTCATTATCGTCCTTCATAAAATGTTCATCACATGATGGCCTTAACAAAACAGTAAAACAAATAGCAGAACAAAGCAGGGGGGTTATCTAAGATTGCAACAAACTGAGAGAAAAACTAATTTGTAAACAAAGATGTTACAGCATTTGCATCACGTTGCATAAGTTGTTAAACCAAACCACATTTTTATTGCAGGGTTGGTTTGTTTTTTAAATACAAGATAAAAATACAGTAAGCCAATTCTAAAATGACTTGTTTAAAAAAGCTAAAGGGTTCTTTATTGCTAAAATTAGAGTAGAACCCTGGAGACATAAACAGCACGCATTTTAAGAAACAGGTAAGAGATGTAGACTTTAATGTAAGTGCATCTAGCTGCCCTGCAGGAAGACAAGGTAATGAAATTGTACTGATTTTCTGCAGCAGTGAAGAATGTCACTGTACGCTACTGCTCTGACCAATATAGCCCCTGTAATGTTTTTCTGCAGTAATTTGCTTTGGAAAAGACAGAGCTTTGATTTTCTCTTGGGAAAATGTAGTGTCTGTAGTTCAAATCTTTTTGAATTATTTGGTTATATGCCACATGCCATGCTCCATTGACATATTCTAATAAAAACTATACAGTTAATATCTGTTTATGTATCTAATAATGTGTACAACTATCTAGCATTTTATTAGACTCCTTTATCATCCAAATATTGGGTTATGTTTAAAATGTATCATCTCAGATACACAGTATTACCCTTAGTTTCCATAGTGGTTTTCCATTCATGTACATGTCTTTGTGCCATTTATTTAAAGAAAAATTTTGTTTTCACTCAATTCTAAAATTAGGAAAATAAAATAAAAAAAATAATATTGTGTTCTTCTAAATGCTTTAAATTTCCTTGGCCATGATTTGAAGGTGATACCCACAAGAGATTTCTAAACCATAATTGCTGATTGCAAAACCTTTTAAAATAATTTGAAGAAACAGACTGTAGAAATATTATCATTATTAGACATGTGATAGTATATCAAATGTATATTATATATACAATATCAGTCATTACTGAAGGAGCACAAGGGCGTTCCTTGCTAATTTGACAAAGTTCCTCTGTTTAAATCTGTGTAAGTTTAACACAGCCAGAGCTTTAGGTCTTCTCACAACTGTTCGTAGATCAATTTCTGCTTCTGGGGAACCCATGACATTTTCTCGCTCAGCCACAGCCTCAGCTCCCTGCCCTGTTGGCTGTGTACGACTGCCCCCCGGGGCGAAGTGAAAAAATAAAGGGGAGGTGAGGCAAAGAGAGAAAAAGCACCTGCTGAAGCAAGCACACCCTTGGCATGGGGTGGGATGAGGGGGGAAGGAAAGACACTGGATGGTTCAGGAGAGGAATGGGAACATTCCAAAACTCCCTGGCATGGAGGAAAAGGGAAGAGGGAAGAGTGAGAAGTCACGGCAGCTAAGGAAGAAGGGAGCATACGAGAGAAGCTGGTGGGATGGAATAAAGTCCAGGACCCAGCTGGGGCTGCACAACCTCTTCGTCAACCTGCCCTTGTCTCACAGCTGGGCAGAGGAGGGAGCCGAGGAGAATCCCGGGCTGGGGGTTGCTCTGGGGGCTGTGGCGCTGGAGGAAGCTGCTCTCCATCCAGCAGCCTGCTGGCCCCATGCTCCACTGCCTTGCCTCTGCCTGTGCCTGCAGGTGTGCAACAACCACGCTGCCTCGGCTGGATCCCTGTGAGCTCATGAGGGGTGTTTCAAATTAATATGAACAGCAGTAGACAGCAAATTAATTCTCAAGGTGCCATAAACTAAAAGCTATACTCAGCATTTTCATTAATGTCTTAATCCATATAATAAAACTCACAAACCATAAAAAGGACCAAACTTTGGCTTAGGATGAAAACCTAGTTTCACAGACACAGTCTTTGCATAATTAATGGCTGACTGATCTGTCAAGCACTGTGATCAACTTTCGTCCTATGTCTAAGCTTCCCACTGAAGCTTATTGGATTTTAACACTAAATTGAGGCTAGAATATGAAGCCATACAGGCTTCAAAATTCTTATTAGCATGGGACTTCTAAGAACATTTTTTTTTTTAGTAAAATAATAATTTCATATTATGCTTATTAATATAGCTGCAAGTAAAAAGAGAGAACATTCTGATTATAGACTTATATACTCCATGTTAGTATGCATTTGTACTAAGGGCTGCAGAAATTACTATAAGAAATTACTATGGCATACAGAGAGAAGCAAGTCCCCTCATTGAATGTTGTTCAGTTCTCCTGTCTGAGCTTCTAAAACTTACTAAAAAAACCAGCTACACGAGATTTTTACTCACTGTGTAAAGTATTTAACATGAAAAATTATTTTGAAGGATCAGACCTTCCATTACTGACCACAGGATTTTGCCTAAATAATCCTCAAATTAAGAAGTAAAAGAAAGTCCTAATTCAATAATTTATAATGAATTAAACAAAAAAGTAATCCAAGAATATTGGAAAAATAGAGAGAATATAAGCATTGAAGGAAATGCAGTTAAACTACTTTGAAGTTCAATTAAGAGACTAGATACAAGGCTTGAATTAAAAAATAAATGAGATATTTGAATTATGTTTTCATCTTAAAGGCAAGTATTAAAATTGGTAGGCATGAAAACAGACATAGCAATATTGTTGGTACTATGGGTTACTAAGCAGAAAAAGAAAAATAATCTTAAAGAAATTCAGTGAGTTCAACTTGAAATTTATGAAAATTTCTCACAAATGTATTAAAGGAATATTCCAAGTCCTGTTGTCTACAGGAGGATTTTAGCATGTACTATGTATTAACATAGTCCTCATACTGTCTATACTGCATTCTCCATGCTTCTCCAAAACCTGGATAAAGAATTGAGGAATAACATTTTCTGAAAGGTTCATGATTATCACTATTATTGGTTTCTTTTACAACAGTAAGCCCAAGAAATCTGAATCTGGACTGTCACAAATGTGCTGGTTTTGCTTAAAAGTTAAAAGGATAAGTTTCATAACCTTCCAAAGAAAGCATAGCCCAAATATTCACAACTCTCCATTGTTTTCCATCTACTTTATGCCTCTTACGTGGACCTCCACACTAGTTTATAAGGGCTATTCATCTGGTTTTCAGAAACAGACAAGTGCCTCACAGATGCTGAGATTTTCCAGTTCTTACTTTTTTTCTTTGTTTTTTTCAAGCTAAAATGATGGAGGTGAAAAGTATGCATTTGACATTGGTCTGTGGCAAAGCTAACATCAATTAATCCCCCCTGCCATGTCTCTCCATAGTGCCCTGCAGCACAACAGATGTATGTTGCAGATCATAACAAATCTTTGTTCTTCCTGAAAATTAAACATAATTATGCCAAAAAGCTTCACAGTAAAATCAACCTAAGCATTTGTAAGTCAGAAGAGAAACAATTGAGAGAAGCCAGATACACGCTCAAACGCTCCCTTTTTGTATAGCCTCTGAAACAAATGTGGTTAGGCAAATAACTTTAAGGTGAAATGTCCTTATTTTTATGTCTATTTAAAATATATTCTGCTTGAACATCATCAGCCAGAAATGTGCTGTATTCATTTCAAGATTTTTGGATACTGCTCTGATTGATACTGCTGACACAGTCTAAAAAAAGCTCGTTTTTCATTTTTTGGCTATTTACCACTGGCAATTGACAGCACTTTGGGCCAGCTCCAGAATCTGTCAAAGCCATGAATAATCCATCTCCTTGCTCAGTTAATAGCTTGTTCCCTCTCTTCTTTCTTGCACCAGTTCATATGCAAACTGTTCTCCAAGCCTGTAACTTCAGCAGCAGCAGCAACATCACCCAGAGGTGTCCTATTTGAGGTCTAGTCATCCCCAGATAACACTTGGAAAGAGCATCTTCCTTTAATAAGCCCACTCACCAGTCTGTAAGGCCCCAAATTGTCTCTAAACATCAGAGCCAGAAGCAGAAGTAAAGGGAAAAAGCACCCCACTTCTCTCTATCCAACCTGTTCATGGAAGCCAAAATAAAACCAAAGGGCAAGGAGAAGCAAAGACAAGAAGTCCTCTCAGCAGAGCAACTTGGCCATGGAAAGCAGAGAGAAGCTCCCCAATAGCCCCAGGAAAAGCTGTGAGCAGAACTTCAGATATCCGAGCTGGCAAGGCTTTTTTTTGTAGCTGAAGACTTTAGGATGGTTTTCAACAATTTATCTGAAATCCTAGCCTACAGCATTT
Source organism: Tringa tobata (assembly GCA_033628505.1). Classification (NCBI taxonomy): domain Eukaryota; kingdom Metazoa; phylum Chordata; class Aves; order Charadriiformes; family Scolopacidae; genus Tringa; species Tringa tobata. The sequence goes on from JAHREE010000340.1 coordinate 2,568,176, forward strand.
GTAGTGACTGAAATCCTGTTCCCATGTCGTGAGCTTTTCTCTAAGATCCTTTGGAATGCAATATTACCATCTGTTTTCTGTTGTTAATAGAGCTACCAAGTTTTGTGTGGCTCCACATGGGATACTTTCTCAAACTCATTGAGGCACGATGCAGATTGATAACCTTATATGCCAAGTGTCAGCCTTAATTAACTCAACCTGCAAGTGCACTGTTAGGGTAGGATTTGGAGCATGCCCATATGTGTGGAACAGGAAAGTTGGTAGCTGCCCTCCTTGGAAAATCGAGCAGACATATGGGGAGTAAATCGGTAGGTGGTTTGTATCATGAATCGCTACAGGTGTGGGATGTATATGAGTGTGGGAGGGAATCTTTGCTAGGCTTGCATGGTAGCTGTAGGATGAAGAGAACTTGGAGTAACTGAGTGCTCTGGGAGCTGGAAAAATCTGCTGGAGAGCCTGGGTGCTGCATTTGTTCTGTTTGGCTTGGAGAACATGGAGGTGGTGAGAGGAAGTGTTAGTTTTGTATCCCTAGTAATGTTGCTACCACCCTCACAGAGACTGCTGTGGCTTCATACTGGCCCTTCACAGCTGGGATTCACAAGAGAAACATCACTTTTGAAAAAAATCCAGCAGCCAGAAAGCAATTCTGAAGCCCAGCCTATGAGTTAAGATGTATGGCAGGCCGTGTCTGTCACTTACGCATCATAGCAGTAATAAAGCATTACTGCCAGTTCCTTTGCTGCAAAAAGCAAAGAGATTGGGAGTCTTACTGGCATCAGTTCCTCTCTACAGTCATAGGAGGTTGCTTCTGCTGCTGCACAGAGGCAAATGCACAAAGTGCCAGATCATAATTTTTGGCCTTTTTCTTGAATCTTTATAGACAATATCTGAATGTGAATTTTTATTTTGCTTCAGGAAAAAGGAGTAGTGTTCTTCCATTTTGACTACAGGACACAAATTTCCCTAATATTTCAGGGTTTTTTCTGGGTGAATCAAGATCATGGTTTCATGTTAGACAATAATTATTATTTGTTTTCATCCTTGAGGGCTCCAAACCAGAGCACAAAAATTGACAGACAGTTCTCTGCACCCACTTAGCTTCATCAAGAGTCTTCCTACTCTTGAGTAGTTTGCGAGTTTAGGTCCAGCCTTTGAATTTAGAGCACTGACATCTGATTGACCTAGAATAAGGTGGCAAGTAGTAATGAACATTGCTGACAGTGTATGCCTTTAGCCCTTAAATTCAGCCTGTGCCACAGAAGCGATTTTGAGACCCCAGGGTCCCTCCAGTGCTGCAGGTGCTACCCAGAAGCTTTCCTCCACCGAGATCCCTATGTGGTGCTGGAGGAACTTTAAGAAAATTATTCCAGAGCCCTGAAATATGACCTGTAATGGTGCTTCAGATCTATAGACTTGTTATCTTTACGGTAGCAATGGCATTTTGTTTGCATATATTTGTCTTTTCGATGTCCTAATATTGGACTTTATGTGCATTTTGCAAAGATAATGTAAATAATTTTAACAAATCCTCTTTCATTTTTTTTTTCCCAAAAGGTAATGCCTTTATTAAATAGGCAGGGAAAAAACTCCCTTTAAACACACATATATATATATATATATATACTGGAGGCAGTTTTAATGACCAGGCAAATATTCAGACTTCAAATTCAAACCAGTCTTTGAAGTTTGAACAAAGTGAGATTGTAGTTGGTATTGTTACAAGTGGACACTTACTACAATAATACAGTCTTGACTTTTGATTTGTCTCTTGTATTGGGTAGAAATATTCCTAGAGAAAGATATTTCCTGGAATTTAAAATACTGAAATAAAACCGTTGTTGTTGATTACAAATGATTGTGTTGTAATTAGAACTACTTTTTTTTTTTTTGGCTAGGTACTTGGGTCACAAAGTGTAAACATTAGCATGTGAGATAAGGTCTCTTACTGTCTTTGGGGTCTCAGCTGGCCTGCTGTATTCTGATCTTAGATCAATCTGTTAGTCCACTCACTTTATGAAATACCTATTTAAATCTGCTTCTCTGGTAGAATAAGGGGATATATTACATAATTTTTCATTACATTTTCTGTTGTGCTAATTTAGACATGATTTATCTGCAGGTGTAATTTCCAGACTGTATGGCTCAGCCCTACAGATCAACACATCAGGTGTGAAATGTAACAACAAAACTTAAAAATAAAATAAAAAAATCCTCAACAAGTCCTCCAGAAATTATAAGATTTCCCTGAAATTAGGAAAAGAACCCACAAAACCAAATAGAATATGAATTTGATTAATTTTAATCTTTTTTATGCACAGGAAATATTTTTCTTTTTCAAAGTGTAACTAAGTTCCTAAAGCATGAAATTACTTTGATCCTGTTGGAAGAGTTCTGCTTATGCAGGTATCTATCACATTTTCCTGGTTCCCCAAATTGTGTGCAAATACTTTTCTGTTGTCCCCACCTTATGCAGTTAATTACCCTCATGGCTGTTTAGATATGTTTTCCCAACATCTTCCAAGATTTGTCTCTCTCTTTCTCCACCCAGACACGGTGCTAGAGGTGGATTGAACAAGAGCATTATCCACAGGAGATGGTCAGCTCTACCTTGTCCTCCACTGCTCAGATGTTTCTGTATTCTTGAAGGGTTGACATGTGCTGCTCTACAGTAGCACTAGTAAAGTGCTCTAGGAAGCAAAAAAGTTTGGAAGGCAACTTTTTGGGTTGGATTCTTCTTCTACAAATACAACAAATTTCTGGGGGGAAGTCTAAAGACCTGGGTATTTATATACACTCCCTTCTGCAATGAGAGCTTCTGAAAAGTGTAAGGTAAGAAGTATTCATAATTTCATTTAAAAGCTTTTCAAAAACCCTTCAAATTGAACTACTTCCTCTTGGTTTGGTGAAATTACTTGAAGTGCTTAATTTCAAGCTGCTTTAATGTTAATCTGTCTCTTCCCTGGTGGCATGTTACTCTTGAGGAGGAAGGCGATAACTGGACTAAAATGGAGATTCCCAATGTGTCAGGCATTGTGGCCAGACGACAGTGCTCACTATGCACCAAGAATCTCACCAGCCCTGTGATGCTCTGGAAATCTTCACAGTCCTGTGTGGGAATTGTAGCCTGACCCCAGGGAGAGACCAGAAGGCAGAAATACGGGACACATATGGCAACATAGAAAACATTCTGATTAGGATCAAATCAAGTGGAAATTAAGTATTTTGTTGTGAGTTTTCTGATGGAAAAACAGAGCTTCAAAAATTTACTAGGATGAACTGCATTTGGTACAAACAGCTTGTTGCATCAGTAAATCATTTCAGCAGAAAATTTCAGCTGGCTCTAATCACATCCGTTACACACATTCTCTTTGTTTCCCTGAAACACAAACTCAACTGTTTATAAGGAGATGGACTGCTCACTCACATAGGCATTTTAGAGGAGAACTGGAAGCCCAATGGCAATTGGTACTGGCAAAAATTGTTACAAAATGGTGATTAAACATTGAGCTCTTTGGTCTACGATTGGGTTTGTGTTTGGTCTATATTTAGGTACATTAGTGCAGAATCCAATTTTATGTATATGCTGGATAAACATTAAGTAGCTTTTACTAAGGATGCAGGCATGGCTTTCATTAAAATGATGTTTATCAATTTTTTTCTTTTCTGGAGGTCACAAAGAGTCCCCACTGAAAAAACCACCTTGTTTTTCTCATCACTGTGAGCAATTGTTTACTACCATCCATTCCAGACAAAGTTACATTTCCATAATTGATAAAATAATGAGTCATAACACATAATATAAAATTTATTAAACACAATGTAATACTTATGGGTTTCATGGTCATAGCTATTCTTGAAAATAAAGTGGAAATAAAAGGTATTTTTAATAAATTGCAGGTTTTTTAACATTTTATCTGCTTATTTTCATGAACAAAATGTTGTTTTAGTACAGTTAATATTTGCTAACATTAGGGATCTAACACAGCTGTGTGAGAACTAACTGGATGCTACCAATAGATGTGTTAAACAGTAGACTTATCAGAATTTCAGATATAAAAATACTTGTATTGTCAAGAAACAAAAGAGTTCAAGTTTCATGGTAGATTGTTCAGATTCACAATTAGCACAACCATAACTATTTGCATGAAAACTAGAGAGAAAGAAAGAGTTTGGAAATTTGCCACATTATTTTATAAGTTTTTTTCAGAGACTAGTTCTCAATATAGCAAAAGTATTTGTATCCAATCTACGTAAATTAAAGTAGACTGAGATAAAACAGCTTCAGAAATAATAACTAAATGTATCAAATGTAGAATTTAACACTCTCACAAGGCCTTCTTTCATGTCTAACTGAGGCTATATTTATCACTTCTGCTCTTTTTCAAGTAAAAAATACATCTGATTTGAACTGTACATTTTCTTATTCAGCTCTAACAGAAGCAAAGCACAGATGTGGCTCTCTGTTGTGCCTCTCTCCAGTGCCAGGTCATTAGCATTCAGAGAAGGAGAATTAGTTTTTAGAAAGAGTTTATTTCTTCTGACAAGGCAAGCTGATAAGAAACATTCCAGTAAAGGAAAGACAAAAATAAATAAAGGAGAACAGATTAGATGGTGACATTTCATCCTTGAAAGCAGTATATTTTTACAGGGTAGCTATTATCATTAAGTTACACCCAAATAAGAACGGCTATTAACAAAAGCACTGAAAGTTTAATTAAAGGCTACAGAGAGTTTAATTTAGCAAAAGTAGTACGTAGTTTTTCTGAAGCCACGGGAGCAGTGATCTGGGAGGGGTATGATGGGGAGACGGGAGAGCTGTGCAGAAGCACCTCTCTTATCTCCTGTGCTGTAGAAATCACAATGCATCAGCTTCTAAAATGGGGCCTTGGAATGGCAGAAATAGAAATAAATAGCAGAAGAGAGAATAGGCTGAGCATTGACTAAGCAGACAGGAGCGCTTTGGTTGCACTTGGTTTGAAGGCAAATTTCTAGCCAGAATACTGCCTAGAAAAGAGGAGAGACTGACATTTCAGCAGGCCCAAGCTTTCCAAGACATCGCTGTTTACCATGTCACTTTTGTTGCCAGCAAAATACGCAGATGTTGACAGGAACTAATGTTTTCTGAGCAAATACACGCTGTTGACACAATGAATGCATCACGGACTAGCGAGAGTGGTAAACGTGCTGGCTGTCATAAGCTTCTTTATTGCAGCATATATGTATTTATGCCTCCAAAAGAAATATATGTTAATACTCTGTTGTGGGTTTCTTTTTTATGTTCTTTTGTCTTGGTTAGCAATATATATTTCCCAATAAAATGTAAATTTCATTTAGACTAATGACCAGGGCACACCTGGTCTGTAAATACTGCTTTATACTATAGTTTCATTAACACACAACCAACCACACCTTAAAATCAGAGTAGCCAAGATAGTTTTCAGAAACAGTTTTCCTCTTACTGGAAAAGAGAGTAATTTTTAGAAGGTAAACAAGGAGATAATTTGTTGTTGTTAAAAAACATATATTTTTAAGTGTATTTGGGAAAGAAGAATTATAATTCAAAATCTTACAGTTCTGGAAATACCATGGGAGTGGGTACTCACGATTGAAAGAAAAGAACAAGCTTGAAATTATCTTTGGGCCAGGCTACCTCCCGGTCTTTCCCAGATCAGGATTTGTTCAAAGGTGACTAAGAGACAATGGAAAACTTGACTGTGTAAGATTTTTGTCTTCTATCTGTATTATAAATAGAAGGGGTGGATTTGCAGCAGCAGCTACTAAGAAATATTTTGGTTTATTATTCTGTGAAAGCTGTTTCTATGAAAACTGATAGTACCAGTCAGATTCAATCAACTTAATGTTTCTTTTGTGTACTACCAGGATGGCACAATCTTTCAGTTTATTTTATTTTTGATGTATTAATTTTTTTTTTTTGAAGGAAAACGTTATATAAAAGAGAAGAAAACATTCCCAGTTTTACACCCTGGCCTTAGCCATAACTTGGAATTTTTGTTGCCGCCAGTGGTGAGTCATTTCCTGAAGCCGTATGCGTGGCTGGTAAGTTGCATTGTTGTACATTCCTTCAGTCCAGCAGTTTCGATCTCTTGGCACCCTTTTTCATTTATTCCAACCACCGTTACCTCAAAAGTGTTGCAAACAGAAAAATTGCTTTCTGTAGCTTTTTCTGTGACAGGGTCTCTTTCATGACCTGGAGATAACTTTTCACAGAGTTCTTGTTTTGGTAACTAATGCTAAGTGACATAAGCTGTGACTCACGGGCCCGCAGCTGAAGAGACACAGAGAAGCATAGGTAATCTTGAGGTCTGACCCGCAGCAACACTATTGTACAAACACGATTTTGAGGCAAGCCTAATTTCCTTTTGAAGACAACCTGATGGATGAAGGTAAAAGATCTAAACTGAGTGCACACATTCCATTAATAGTTATATACCCACAGACGTAGAGGCATCCAGTGTCTTGGTCACCTTGAACAACATATGCAAGATAACAAGGGGCTCCAGAACTGCTTTCTTGCTTGATTTGTATAGCTGTGGTGTTCTTTGAGTTAAATTCTAACTCATAATGAAGTTAACAGGATTTTGCCACTCACTTTAAGGGAATAGTGATGTAAATATCTCAAAAGAATATTTGCATCACTTCATTGTTGATTTTTAAGAAATATTACATGCTTTGCTCACAGTCTACTTCAAACAGGTCTTCCCAATTTTGAAGTTGTTAAATGGTCTGTTACATTCTGCTTTTCCAGATATTATATTGACTTTTCCTGTATATGTTGAAACCAGAGTAGCATGAATCACAGCCTGGAGTGGAAATGTATTTTGATTTGGGAAGCAACGAAGAAGAACAAAAATTCAAAATAGATAAACAAGGAAAATCAGGAAAGAGATGTAGCCAAATCTTTCCACTTCATTTCGAGAACATACAGAACATTTCAAACATTTTAAAAAAATGAACTGACAAGCAACAATTACTCATTTGTTGAGCTGGAAATGTAAAACTACATCTAGCATTTAAAACATGTGTAATGGATATGTGACAACAGCAGCACTGGGTTTTCTCTACTTCTTCACTAGAAACGATCTATTTTTCACTTCCAGCTTCTCATTTTTATGTAGTGACTGTCCAGACCCTGCACAAGATGCAGAAACTCTGCCACTTCTTCTATCCTGGTTGGGGTTTGACCGCCCACGCCGACACTTGGCTCTGGCATGGTGCTGCTGCGGCACCGCAGATCACAGCGTGGCACAAGGGACACGTGAGAAGGAGCTGTGAGAAGCTTTACTGGGGGTGTCCAGCCCTTTGTTTGCGAGCTGCAGGCAAGCTCAGGCCCTGCAGCTGTGCCTGGCCACGGACCTTGCTGTCCCTGACTTGGTGACATGACATTCTGGCTTGACCTCGGGCTTCCACACCGCTACAGTCTTGTGTGGCGGTCACTGGTCTGTCAGCTGAACCTGGTGGCCACTTTTCTACACGCTCTTCAGTTTTGGTTGGTGTGGGACTGCACCTTTTGTAAGTGAGGTGCCTGTCCCTGTCTGCCTTGCTGTCACCCTCCCTCGGCTTCTGGCTTGCCTTCCCTTGAGAGCATGTTGTTTCTTCTGCAAAGTCAGAGTTGGGGTTGGCATTAGGATTGATAGATTTGTGCATTAAGTCTACATTTCTTGTGCTGGAAGATGAAAATCAGTGAAATCAGTTCTGCTCCTCATCCCAAAAAAATAACGCAGAACTGGCAAAGGATTATACAGGTGATCAAAGGTGCGGAATAGCTTCTATACAAGAAATAACTAAAAATTCTAGGACCCTTCAGCCTGGAAAGGAGAGGACTGATGTGAAACAAGCCTCCAAGTTGTGACTTACCTAGAGACCGCCAAATAAATGTAGTGTCGATGGATTCAAAAGACATAGAAGGACATGCTTCATGACACAACATGTCCCCGAGTTGTGGAAATACTTGCCAATACGTTGTGGGGTCTGAAAGCTCACAGGTATTCAAAAGTAAACAAGGGATGAAAAAAAAAAGGGGGAAAACCTCTACATGACTTACTTACCTACTTCTTTCTAAGACACTCTCTTCAATGATAAAATCTCAGAGCTACAAATCACCAGATGTTTGAAGGATCATTATATGCTTGCTCTGTTCTCATACACTTTCCTGGGCATCCGCTAAGGCCCCCGCCAGACAGGATGCTGGGCTAGACGGATGTCTGCTCTGGCTCGATACAATTGTTCTAATGTTCTTAGCACCCCCGGTTGACACTAAGGAGTCATTTATGCTGTCAGGATTTGTCTATGGAACAAGGACTTACTGTTTTGAATCTCTGGGGGGAAAATAGGAAGTGTCATTTCCCGTAAAGGATTCTGTCCAGCTTCTTTCAGTTCTGCAGTACCTGAAGGAGGAATGCAGAGAACTTTTCTTTTTTAAACTCTCTTTTACAAATTTGGGGTTTTAATAATCAGTTGAAGAAGGATATTTCCAACATTTTAATTTTTTAAAATAAATAATAATGTAGAGATAATTATTAATCAAAGACATATAATTTAAAGACATTTATAAATGTGTCTGTAGAGAGGTGAAGATGCAAACCACCAGCCCTGTCATCACAACTCTGTTTTCCATTCTTTGAGTAGAGTGGAACACAAACTCCTGTCTTCCACCTTTTTCAGCTGAGTCATCTATGCCCTGATCAAATAAGCAGTTAAAAGGAGGGAGGGGAAGCTAATTTGAGGATAATATTAGAGACCAGATGTCAGAAACATATAAAAATAGAGCAAGCTATTCAGGCAGCAGTAATGAATAACGTACGGAAAGAGGCAGAGAAAAGGGAGAAGGTAAAAGGACAGTTTACGTTATTTAGAATGAGGTCTTTAGGTAACCTAGTGATCCAATGTACTGATATACTTAAAATTAATACATTAAAAATAATTAAATTTAATTAAATATTTAATAATAAATCTATTCACCTAAATTTACACAAACGTCTTGCACTTTGCTGTAGAAGTAAGTGCATTATCAACACAGAAAGATTAAAAGTGTATGTGACACCTTTATCTCGCTATCTCAAGGACACAAACTTTTATTTTTATTATTCAGTCTAAGAGAAAAAAAGAAAAGACAGTTTCTGATAAAACAAATGAATAAAGAAGGTTTCAAAGTATCTCAAGCCACACAGCAAAGTAGACTCACACACCAGAGTGGACTGAAAAGTGCCCACATTGTGGAGTGGGCATGGAGGAGTTAGACAAATGCCTTTTTGTATAGGTTTGAATGACTGCTGGAAGCACGCTGGATGAGGAGAGGAAGGGCTAAGATCTGCATCAAAAGCAGTATCATGTCATTGTAGTTGTGTCCTTGCACTGAAGGCATGTAAGGACACTACGAACATGATATTTCCCTTTCATATCCTCTTTTCTGTCTCAATAAGTAACTGGGTCACCATAAAAGGAGGTTCCACCTTGGCAGTTTGGACATTACTTTTCTTGCACCATAAGGTTGAGAAGATACCCACTGGTGCTGTGAAATACACCTGTTGTTTTGCACTGTTCTGCCCATAGTTCTTGCTGTTGGTAGGGACCCCTGGACCTCTTTTGGTCTAACCCTCTGGCTCAAATCATGGCGACCTTAAATCTGTTTGCTCACCGCCTCATCCATTTGAAATATGAATATCTCCAAAATGGAGATTCCACAGCCCTTCTTGGCAACTTATTTCTGTTGTCAGCTTTCAAAGTAATAATATTTTCCTTTAATCTAGCCTGAATTTTCTATGTTGCAACTTATGTCCATTGCCCCTTGTGTTTCCAGCCTACATTTCTGAGAAGAGTCTGGCTGCACTACCTCTATGCCCTCCCATTACGTAGTTCAAACAGAGTAAGATATTCTCTTAACCTTCTCAGGGACAAATAAACTCGGTTCTTAACCTCTCCTTGTACATCATCAACTCCAGTTCCATAATCAAGTGGTGTCCCTCCACTATACCTGCATTAGTGTGGCAACATCCTTCTTGTACTTGGGAACTCCAAACTGGAAATGACCCCACGATCATTAACAGGCAATTTAGTCTCAGCTTAATCCTAAACTCTGACAGAATGTTACCACTTTAGAGCAAAATTGCTTCTTTTCATACTGAATTAAAAATATAAAAAAGACACCTATCTTTAAGCAACTGCAAACCTTGTAGAAGCCTTGTAGGTTTCTTATTTTGCCTCTCAAATAAGATGCAAGGATACAGCTGTTCAGAAAACTGTTAATTGATCAAATTTTTTGACAGTGCTTTTCAATTTAGAAGCAAGATCTTAAATCTCTGCCAAAGGGAAGTTCAGTTGTCCATGTACTTACGAGGCAGTATCTCTCTGATTTATACCATCAAGATCAGGGACTTATATATATAAATGTTGTAAAACAACATGTTTTTATTCAGCTTGGAAATGTTGTTAAGGTAGTAAGTTAGGGTTTCATTAGGGTTTTCATCTGTAGTAGTAGTGAAGCTGGAGGTGGTTCTAAGCCATTCTTCAACATACTTTCATGTATTTACTGAGTGAAAATGATTAATTACATGTTATCTACAACACAGCTGGTACATAAGAGGAAAAATACTGCTAGTATGTGTATTGCATGGATGTTGAAATAAAATATTAACAATGTAATCTGCAACAGCACATTGAGAAGAATGACTTCTCTTACACTTCACAAAACCCAGGGTGCTTTAAATTCTAATGAGTATATATGTTTGAATCAGTTCTGACAACGTAGCATCAACTAGATAAATACAATAGTACTCAAATCTAGAATAACATTTCTGTATTTAACAAATAACTTTTCTGTAACTTTTCTGTATTGGCACTCTGTATAGCCCAGTAAGGTGAGGTTTTATCTTTACAATCTTTTACAAACACTCTAAGGGTTCTGTATTCTGCCATGTAGCTTTACATCATGACAATTCACAGTCTCCCTTCACCAGTCCATTAATAAAGAACACAGACTGATTCTAGAAAAGAGAATTATAAGAATTATAATTATAAGAATTATAAGTTTCAGTGACAACTAATATGAAAATGTACAACTTAACCCTCCAGAAGACCAAGGAGAACCGAGAAAAATGTTCCTTATCTTGATTTTAGGACCCTCTTTGAAGATCAAAATGAATGATCAAAAAAGCAGCTGTGCTGCTTTACACTAACAGAGTGTTCAGCTCAGAATGGTTTAAATACATAGATTTATGTACATTCATAGCACAACAGCTTTCCATCCACAAATGGAGCTTGCCTACCTGAACATGTAAGCAACAGGTAATCTGAACTTGGGGTTTAAGATCAAAGCCTTGTACGCTTTTGCTGTGCTAAAAAAAATATGTCCTCAGGTAGTATACACACACTGTTTAATTAAAAAAAACCCACCATTATATAAATTCTATAGCAGCGCAGTTCCACTTGGTCCATTTGCAGCTGGAAATTTCATCAACCAGGATCTCTGCCATCTCCATGTTTTGTAGTGATGTCACATTAGTCACTGGTTAAAAAGAAACTGACAATAAAAGCACTTTACAAGCAGAGAAGTAAACAAAATCTTATTAGATACTGTTGTAACGAGACTGTTTTAGAAAAGCTGCATGACTCTCCCATGAGTAAATAAAAGGAGGGAGAAAAACTCTAAGTAAGAAAAAGGATGCACGTAAAAAGGCTTGTGATGATGAAGAAACTGGGGAATGGAAAGAAGCCATAAACAGCCAAATGCTGAGAAAATGTACATTAGAGCATCAATCTGAAACCCAGTGGGGCACAGCACAGCAATTCTACCATGTTCAAGAGTGCCAGTTTAATACCTGAAAATTAAGTATAAAGTGAACATGAGTCAGTTCAGTACAGCTGCCTCATCCAAGCACTGTGCCTCGGTCCTTGGAGAAAGACTAAGTAGGAAATTGTTTATTTTAAGAGACATTAAACAAACACATAGGGAGGAAAGCAGGGTTATGCGCTGGTTTAGACCCTGAATTCCAGTACGGAACGGGGTCTCCAGCTTTGCACTGATCAGTCTTGACACCAGCCCAAGCAGTGTGTGTCAATGGGAGCGCAGCTGCTGGCAGCCACATCACCAATGTGCCCGACCCATGCTGGGTATGAGAAGCCATCTTCTTCTGAAGAACTGAGCCTCACCAGGCATCTTTCTTTGCTCTACCCTCATAACTGCATTACTCACTTTAGCAAGGGTTTGCCTCGTGAATAAGTATTGGCTGATGCAGTATTTGAAGTTCAAACTTGAATGTAGAAGACAATTCCGTGAAAGGCCGTGGAAAGGCAGGTATTTCCCTGTGGCCTGTAGAGAGTTAATGCTGGAGCAGGGAAAAACGTGAGGAGCCAGGAGCAGCAGAGGAGAGCTGTTATGGGCTGACCGACCGCAGCCCCCCTTTCCCCATCCCCTGCGCCTCTCGCAGGGGAAGAGTTGAGGAGTCAGGAGCAAAGGGCTTAAGCTGAGCCTGGAAAGAAGACAAGGGGTGGGGGGAGGGTGTTTTAGTTTTGCCTTTATTTCTCACCATCCTACTGTATTTTTAATTAGCAATGAAATATATTTAGTTTAGGCCCAAGTTGAGTCTGTTTTGCCTGTGACAGTAATTGGTCAATGATCATCCTGTCTTTATCTCAAGCCACGAGCTTTTCAATCTTATTTTCTCCCATGTGCTCCTGAGAGGTAGAGTGAGAGAGCGGCCAGGTGGGGTCTGGCAGCCAGCGAAGGTCAAGCCAGCACAGTAACAATAAATTAAACTCATGTTTAGCAAGGCTGGTTTTATCACACCTATCTCAGTTGAGCATAAATCAGAATTTGTTGAAGGGAAGCCTGAGGAAGCTCATTCTTCATTGAACTCTATCTCATTTCTGCTCTATAACCCAAGAGTTCTACAGCAGCAACTTTTACCTTTTGGCTAGTTAATGAAAAGAAACCCTGCACCGTGTGCCTTTCCAGCACTGTAAAGAAAACTATTAATTACTTAATAGAACATTTATGAGTCTGTTTATTAAAAATTTCACTGGGGTAGTGAAAGCTGCTTTAGTCACAGAAGACAGGGTTGTTTAACCTTAATATGCTGCATAACATAGTATGTTATGTCACATGGCATGTAAATGTGGCACTATCTGGCAGAAGCTCTAGGCAGAAGCACCAGGCAGAAGTGCTATGATACTTATACTGCTATATCCACAGTTTTAGTTTCTTTGCTTTTAAGCTTATTTATGTCAATACAAAGTTAGCTCACCCTTACCTGTAATCAGAACAGGAAATATTTTCCTGAGTAAATGTATGTTAATTTAAATAAACTGTTCATATTTGCCTTTTCTGGCACAATCCCTTTGCTCACTCAGCAACCGAATGAGTCATGAAAACCAGTTAGGATCAAGATCTAACATTGCTAAAATGCTTTGGCATTTCCACTTCCACATGTCATATGTTTGAAAAGGAAATGATATATTGCCCATACCTTTTTCTCAAGTTACTTCAAAATCTATCTTAACTGTACTGTATGAGGTCAGGTTGCTCATGGGCACTGGTCTGACATGCAAGAAAACAGGCTGGTTGACACAGAGGAAATCAATCCCAGAGAGCAGAGAGTAGCTTGCTTGGATTTTTTTGTTTTTTAGTTTAATTTGCCAGAGATGACAGAGAAATTATTCCTGCTCAGGAAACAATCAGATAATGAGGAAAGGCCTGAGGCTTTTAAACACAGCACCTCTACTTCCCTCAGTGGGACCAGTAAGTTTCTGGCAAGTTGCCTCTTGCAGGAATACCATTTACTTGCTTTAGAAAGGACTAAGGACTTCTGATTCTGGAGGTGGTTTATTTCACTTTTAAGGTAGTTTTAAATAATTAATAAACAAACAGTGCTTCTATGGGCATCAAGTTTTGTTTCCAGCACTGATTCCTGCTACAGACCAAGAGCTCACATCTTCCTGAGAACAGGGTCTTGCTGATGTCCTACTGGCAAAGTTAGGAGTGTCTTTACAAGTCCGGCTGAAAGCAGTCTTGAGCCTGCTCTGTGTGCTGTCAAAAAGCTCTCTGTGTTGGCATTGCCCTGGGCTGGGGTACTAAATCAATCACAGTCAATCCTATTGGGACTGTATAGCATCCAGACACAATATTTCACATCTGAACTGCTTCAAGGAAAGATGTAGGTGTATTATGACCTGCTCCTAAAGACTATCCTCAAGTATCTGTCTGAGGGGCCTGGAAAAATGCACTCAAAAGCTCTTCCAAAATTCAGAGGGTGGGGTGGGGAAAGATGAGATGAGAGGGGAGGAGAGGAGAAGAGGAGAGGAGAGGGAAGGGATCATTGATATTGAAAAAAATTAAATCTCTACTTGAAGGAGGCATATTTACAGACATTTACAGATATTTAATATAAGTTTTTAATATCGTTCCAGTCAAATGAAGAAGTTCAAGAATTAATGAAGCAGGACAGGGATGTAAAGGGTTTTTAGAAAAATCTTCATTGTACCCGACTGTCCTGTATTTGAAGTGCTCTGTACCATGTCACAAAGACCCTCTTCCTTTAATATATTCCCTTTTGACCAGTTCATTTGCCATTTCATAGCAAAGTTTCTCAAAATACCATCTGCAAAATGTCCACTGGGGACCACGAGAAAGAATACTTCCATATTGCTTCTGTTTCAAACATGGAATATATGGTTTTTGTACATAAAAAATAAATATTTTTCCAATGGGCTTCTGTGTGAGACCAATTTATAAATATGATAAAATGCAAATTCTACATTTTGTCATTAAACTGAGCAGACAGGTTCAAATTACATTTCTGCAAGGTAGTTCTTTAAGACTTTGCCATCAAATATTCAAAGAATGTGGAAATGTTAGGGAACATCTCTAAAAATGACAGAAAAAAAAAAAACCCCAACATTTTATTTTCCTTTGGGAAGTAGGATTAGTTTGTTGTAAAGTTTAAATGTGTGTCAGATATAGAAACACAACTGCAGCACTAAAAACTTCAAATAATTTAAAGTGTTCCACACTGATGTCATATTAGGCAGCAGGAAAATGAATTATGGGAAATCCATTCATTTGTTTGTTTAAAGAAATAGCATAGTGATATGTTAACTATAAAAACCAATGTCACCAAGCTTCTTTAGTCATGAAAAATCCTCCATATAATAATATAATATCTGGTGTACTCTTGAATAGCTTGACAAGTTGCAATTTCTGTCAGTTTTGGCTTTCCATACTTGCTGTCATGGAAAGAAGAGCTGTTTCAAATAAAAGACATGAGATGAAAGGAGTGAATCTGGAGCAAGATTCCTCGGATAAATGACCTTTCAACTTAGGACAGACATGACTATTATTTAATTGGCAAAAAAAGGGTAGATTATGAATATTTAATTAACAAGACTCCAGCGCAAACCAGAGGCTGAAACAGAGACAGTCAGATCTTAGCCTGTGATAATACTGCTCTTTCTCCTATTAATTAGAACCCTCCTCCATTCTTTTTTGTTGTGTTTGTACTGTGTCTTATGCTAATTGTAGTTTTGGCCTTCCTTATGGAATTGTAATTTACATTTTATAACATTGTATGCTTTAGCCATTCATCCTCTTGTATCTCCCAGTCCATATGTTTTGAATTAGATTAATCTGTAGCTGGGTATATTAAATCTGTTGGAGTGTCCATACAGGGATTTATATCCCTGTGTGCTTGATTATGTTATCAATTCTTTCTTGATGAAATTAGTAATTATGTACAAGTTTATTTAAAATAGGTAGAAGAAGAAGTGGATTGATTTGGAAGGTGTAGAGCCCTTATGCAGGTAGCATTTCTTTCTTATCTATTCCTTTATAGTAAATTAGTCTCTGACTCAACATAATGTTTCATGCTATTCCACTATCTACAATAATCAAAATTTTCTGGACTTATCTCACCAATCAATAGCAAAATGATCAGTATTTTATAGATTACTCTTACATGTAAACTAGCCAGCCATTTCAACAATTAAACATGAAAGACATCATAACAAGCAACATAACTTAACTATATCAATGCCTTCAAAATTTGCCTTCAGTTCACACCAGGTATGTTAATGTTCAGAAAATCAGTATCATGCTCCTTGCTGATTCCTCTACCCAGTGGTTCTACTTCTGTTCTCTCCTGTGGTGAATCTCTGTCAGCTGCTTGTCCCTTGTAACGTTTCAACAGATGGTGGAACCTTCTGACTGTTTTCCTAGGAGGTCAGTCCTTAGCACTGTACCCCTTGGGAAGTCTCACACGTGAGATGGGGTAACTCTGTACAGCAGTACAGGCTGGGCACCAACCGGCTGGAAAGCAGCTTTGCAGAAAAGGAGCAGGGGATCCTGGCGTACAACAAAGACTTTAAGTAAGCCTGGTGAGCTGTACGCAGCAAAGGCAGCCAACAACTCACCCGACTGTGGCAGCAAGAGTGCAGCCAGCAAGGGAGGTTTAGCTCTCCCCTCTGTTTAGCGCTAGGGAGTTCACAGCTGCACTGCTGTGCCTGCTGCTGGGCTTCCCAGTATAATGGGAATGGCTATGCTGGTGCGAGTCCGATGGAGGGTAATCAAAATGCTTGGAGGACTGCAAGCACGTGACATATAAGGAGAAACTTCCTGCCCTTCCTGAAGGTGGGTGTGACACTTGCCTTTTACCATTCATCAGGAAGCATCTTCCCTTTCCTCCTCTCCAAAGTCCATAACCTTTTAACGATGACATAGTCCCTTCTTGAAATACCAGCCAGCCCCAACACCACTTCTGAAAAAATGGGTTTTTTTCTAGCATTCTTCCCCCCGCCTCCCCTGCCAGTCTCATGAAGATTTGAGTTAACTTCCAATATTGATGAATATGAGGTAAGGAAACTAGATATTTTCTTGTTGTTTGCTCAGCCCTGTCAAAAGGATGGTTGCTTGAGTTTTGGCTGATTCATGGGTAGTAATTTACTGCCTCCCTAAATGGAAAAAAGTGGTAATTTAGTGTAATGAGGTGGGCAGGGTAGTGTATCAAAACCGAAATAATAATCCATGGTGGAAAGCAGAATTTTCAAAGGAGATGAAGTCTCCCTTCATCTTTAGTATGGTAAGAAGAGCTTTATTTTGCGGCACCTAAGAACATTTATCCAAATTCTGATATTGTCAATGGTCTTTCATTGCTATTTCCTTCAAAGTATAACCACAGATTTTTGACAAACTTGGCTGTGGTGCAGGTTACGAATAAGGCCTGGTCACAAAAACAGCTAGAATCTTGAGATTTCTGTACCTTTAGCTATGTGAAGGTAGAGGTAGAGAAAAAAAAAACACCAAAATGAGGGCTTTGAGGACACTATTGTATGGGCAACATGTACTCAAAACATGGAGATACGTTGCTGTGAAGACCATGAGATTCCAGATTAGCTGACTGTAATAATTAAATCCTCTCATAGTTACTTAGGAGTGACCCAAAGCCATAAATTTTGCTGGAGAGAGAGAGAAGAGAAGAGATAGCATGTCTTGATACTTGTAGTTCACAGGAAGAAAGTCAAAAAAAGGAAAGATACAATTCTTGGTTTCCTAGGATTAGAAAAAAACCCAAACACATAAGTTTGGGTAAGGATAGCAAATTGAGGAAAAAAAAATAAAAAGGTCATGGTAAAAAGCTGATACAGACTACAGTGAAAAGTATTTCTAAATTCTGACCTTTCCTGAACTGATTTGGAAATGGAAAGCATAGACAAGAGGGAGAAAAAGCCAAAGTGGAGCAGAAATACAGGATGACAGAAAAGAAATGCTGTGATTTAATCCAGAGTAATTTCTTTTTCAAATGAGAGTGTTTTTTAATACCATAACCCAGACAAGTGTGCATACGATCTTATTAACATGTCCTTTATCAGAAAACTCTAGGTCTGGGCTCAGAATGTCTTAATGGTTTCTGGGAGAATGGCATCTAGTTAATAAAGCAAATTAATTACTGTACTGTGCCCCAAAAGGGGTAAGGTTATGAATGAGTGACAAATTGTTTTAACTGATTTGTTGGGTGGACTACTTGCCTGTTTTCTAATTGCTCCTTCCCTTTTCTTCCCTGAGCTTGGCCTTTCACAGTCATAGTTACACAATAAACTGTCTCTCTAGCTGAGAAAAGTGTTTACCTGCTTTTCTGAGGTACCTTCTGAGGTTGAGTGCTGCTTGATTCCTGAAGTGTGTATAGTCTTTGGCTATAAATTAGTTTTGAATAAACACACCAAAGGCATAGCTTGCTTGAGATGGCGTTCAGCTTTGTTGCTCATCACATGAACGGGGCGAAATTTTGACTGGCACAGAGAGAAGCTGGGGAGAGAAGTGACAGCAGTCAGCTCATGCTTGAAGCTCCAGAAGTTGGTGATAAATCTGTCTGATCATGGCCAACAAACAAAGTCTGACAAGGTGATACATCTGGTTCCCCTTCCCTGTATCTAGAGCCTGCACAGGGCTCAGGCTGCTTGCTGGATGCAGATGCTGAGCTATGGTATCTGGTAGAGGTCGGGTGTGCAGACCACCCTGGGGTTAGTTAGTGCATATGGGACTATTTGACAGTGCAGGCTGGCAGCGTTGGTGCCTGTCAGCTTTTTGAAGCTTTTATCATATGGGTAGCCTGTGGTAGCCTGCTTTAACACATGTATTTCAGGAATAATATAATTTTGTTATTGAATATAAGACATTACTTGGTAAAATAATTTTAATTAAACTCGCAGAATATCTCTAAGAGAGAAACATAGCCAACCCCATATTCTTAGGTCTTATATAGACCTAAAGCATTGTTATTCTATTACCGCCACTGAGACTCTGCAAAATAAAGCTTTTAATAACTAGGGAAAAGGTGGGGAGAGAAAAGTACTAAATTCCATGTAGTGTTGTCTACCTCAGAGTAAAAATTTCCCCTGGGAAGATGAAAAAAAAATAAATCGCTCTATTAGCTGGCTAGTTCAGAACCGTTTCTGTACCCTAACGAAGGCAATTCTGGAATTACATATCACTCATATTGGTGGAAGGGGCAATTTGTATAAACCTATCTTGCTAGTTATGGGCATTTATTGTTTGTCATAGCCTTTGAAAAAAAGATTGGCCTGTCATTGAGTGCGACATTTGAATATAGGATGACTTATACAGAAGGGAGGAGTCAAAATACATGTGCTTCATGACTACAGCAGCTTTAACAGAACATACTAAGATATAAAATATGAATTCAAACAAAATGTAAGAATGGAGCGTTACCAAGACAAACCCAGGAAATATTATAAATCATATTGCTGTCATAAGCATTAGTCCATACTGGTTAGATTACCATTTAATTTTAATAATAATTTTATAAATATTTTGCAGCTTTAATGTTCTTATGTTTAAAAGTGATAATATTATTAAGACAGGTTTACTTGTATCAGTGTCAAATATATTTCATAGATAGTTATTCTTTCAAATGTTTTTATTAATGGTCTGAAATCCCAGACTGGGAGACTGTGATGGCTAGTTTGAAGACTGAACTGCCAGTGACAGAACATGACTCAGAGCAGCCCGAGCCAGAGTGGCATAATAAACACTCAGAGGATTTTTTAAAAGAAACCAGAGTCAAATTATATGTTACAAAATGTAGCTGCCTACAGTTATTTTTAACGTTCTGAGCAAAGTGGCCACTGAGGCAAAATAAGTGAATGATTGGACAGTAAATCAGTTATGAAGCCCTCTGGGAAAAAAAAAAAAGTTAGAGGGAGACATTGACAACTTACTGCAAACTTTTTTGTACATTTTCCACAGAGAACTGAAAATTTCTGAGTGAGAGCCAGACTGTAAAAAGACTAATGTGAAACACGGGCTGCTTTTGCATGAATGAAGGGGCACCAGCATTGGAAAGACAGCAAAACATAAGAAAAAGGCAGTTTAAAATGTGGAAAGATTTTATTATGTCTCAGAACAAGAGGAACACAAGCTAGATATATGTTTCTCAGAACAGTTGTTTGAGCATTTGAAACATATAATAGAAAAATCCAGTCAGTAATGATCTTGTATGTACTTTATCAGCTGCTGTTGTGCATTTCACAAGGAAAATTTGTCTCCTATAGGAGATGTAAGTTTTAGGTTGTGACAACAGTATCTGGTTTATTTGATAGTGCTTGGTCTGCGCATCTTTAACAAGAGGCAGCTGGCTGAGGAGAGCCTGCTGGAGACAGTGCTGCTCTGGGAGTGCCTTGGGCTGCTCCAAACAGATCCCAGAGCTGCACAGGTTGGGAGATGAGCAACAAGGAGTCGGGACTTTGTAACTTACACAGGCTGCACATTGGTAGAGACTTACAGGTTTGGCAGGTTTATTCAGAGATGAAGGTTGCACGCTTTTCATAAGGCTATACTGCTTTCCATTCCTATTCCTGTTTCATCCTCTCTTCACAACTTTCCTTTGGGGCAGTCAGCTTAAACAAGCATCAGTTCTGCAGCTGCCCATATATCACAAAAAAATTGTCTGTTGGAGTCAGCGTCAGCAGCAAGAGTTTCCCATGGTTTCAGCATTTTTCTGCAAAATGATAGTAATACTTGGCAAATGGACAGCATATGTGCCCAGAGCTCCTTGTGAAAACAATGGGAGTATGAATTGTTCAACTGTGTGAGACCAGCTAAGCCCATTTCATTATTGACTCTTCCTTAGTCTTGAATGCATCTTGAATAAATCTATGGAAAGCTTAGGGGAAGGGTGTGATTCTGTCCAAACCAGCAGAAGTAAATGAATGAAAATAGCCATGGGAGCAAAATCGCAGAGTAACCTCAATTCAGTCACCTCCTTTCTTATGGTTTGCAGACAACGTGCCTTTATTGTTCGCTCACCACCTCTGGGATGCTTCACTTCTGCTTTTACAGACTGTTGTTGTAGAAAAGGGAATACCTTCACGGCTGCTTACGACACTTGAGTTGTGTTCATTACAAGTCAGTTTTAGACGAGCCAGAAAGCAATACAAGAACAAGAACTGAAGCTTTTGGAAAGAGGGAATGGCGCAGCTCACAGTGTTTCCTCTTCTGCTTCATACAGTTTGCTAACTACATAATGAGGTCTGTTTAAATATTGAGTAAACAAAACCAGGACACTTGGTCAGTATGTCTTGCACACGCTGCAGACACTACCAGGTTTAACTTATGACTGAATGCTTAGCTTGCATTAAGATACTTCATCAAAATTCATTCATAATGATAGTACACATATCCACATTCTGAGTAAACATACTGCTTTTAATTTTCATGTTAATTTACAAGGAAAAAGGAAAAGATATAAAATACCTATTTGGAAGATTTAATGTTCTGATCAAAATTTATATTACCAGAAGCAGTGATGCTGTCTTGAATTTGACAACTATTTTAGCATATGTGACAAAGGAACCAGTTTTTCTTCCCCTGAGGAGAGGAAAATACAAAAAAGAAATTGGAAAACATTTTCAGACATTCTAGTAGACTTTGAGAGGTTTTAGGAGAACTTTCTTAATCTTTTCAGAAAATGAATATATGCTATTCCTTTTAAACACTCCCGTTTATGAAACATGAAACTCGAGTATATATAAAAATCAATATTCTTCTGTCATGTCGTTTCCCAATATGGTGACATTATTTGGCAAAAGTCCATGATTTCCCATGTTCACTCAACTTCTATGTAAAGAAGAAAATAATACATCAAAGAAATAAACTTTTGAAATTTATCCAGAAAGAGAAATATTATTTTCTTCGCCATACCTCATCATGCTTCAAAGATTAACCAGACAAATGGAGTAGAGAATAATAGTGTATAATAAGCATCTTTATTTTTCATGTGTGTCTTTTTTAGATACTTGTAGAGGGGAAAAATGGGAGGGGAGGAAGGAATAAGAATAGGGAACTTATTTTTTCTGAATTTAAAATTCTGCTAGAATAAGAAGAGAAGGCACAAACTGTATTTTGACACTGATATTAGGAAAAATCTGGACGCAGAATAAGGTTCTTTAAATAAGAGTCTGTGATACACTTCACAGAATGTAATGCAGTGACGGCTGTGACGAATAAGAATAAAGGCCTTTAGTTTGTAATTAATAAGAAACTCTTAATTAAAAATTTTTACTCTGTATTTTCCTTAGGTACCTTTTTTGACATTTGAGAAAAGATGTAGAACAGCTCTGTATTGTTTTGGCATTTAATATTTATAGCTTTTCTCCAACTTTTAATTGACTTCTGTTTATGACTGTGTTACAACTCAGTACAATATTTTTAGAGGTATGTATTTTCCCAATCTCTGATTTATTCCTAACTGAAAAAGACAATAGTTTCTCTAAATATGAGAAAAACATGTTCTCTATATTATGCTGTCTCTTCACAGTTCTAATAGATCTTCGTCATTTACTGCCCTGAAGTAAACCCAAATCCAAATCCATTAAAACAATCCCGTCACACTGCTGCATACAATTCAGTTATTTATTAGGCTGTCCCTATTTGTTCAGCATTATCTCATCTGTTTGTCCTATAGGGTGTCAATTATTCCACTGTAACCAGTCCAGTACATTGATTTCACCTCCCGAATGTAAAGGCTTAAGGTAATTTCTTTTCACAGTGGAACAAGGCTCTGCTGCTCCCATTATCTGATGCCTATTTAATCCAAGGCAGATGCTGGGAGCCTGTGAGTAATACTTCCTTTTACTTGAATGCATTTAATTTAGCAGTCTTTCACAGCTGTTTAATTCATCCCAACCAGTTAATGAACATTCATAATATCAGTATAGATATATTTTCTTCTAAAAATCAGTAAATTGAATGTACTGAAAATGGTTTCATCAACCCTTACTACTGAGATTCTTCAGTGGAATTTGAAAATTAGTTTGGGAGTGAGCACATGTTCAGAAGCATTATAAAAAAGATGGTACTTTATAGCCAGACATACAACCCAGCAAAATCAGGAGCAAAACAAGGAGCCTATAGACTAGAGGAACCTCTAAATAGTAGACTATTTTTTTTCTAATATATACTGCTCAGTCTATGTGTGGCAGTCTCACTTATGTTCTCCTCCAACAAAATTTTGAGATTTCATATCCATACCACTTATTAACTGAACATTCATGTTTGCCATATTTATTCCAGCAATACAGCACATCTCAGTCAAAGACCAGATTTACTGAAGTTTGGGTTATGCAATCAGCTTTTTGGGAAATATATTTTTTGAGCAGCGATGGGGATCTCTGGGATCCTTGGGATGGATGTTCTCCCTCGAGGACATCTGTGACACCAGCTCCTGACCTTGCAAGCACAGCTTCTGCTGGAAAATGCTTGCTGAATTTCAGAAAGAGGGATTTTGCAGTGTCCAGATCTGTATAATCACTACACCTTAGTGTGAGGAATACCCTATTACGCAGCTAAAATAATTCTTCAGCCAAAGTACAATAAAACAAATGAATGTTATTCAATACATCCAGAGCGCTCGGTTTTCTGCATCTGTCAAAGGAAACTTCATACCTTGAAACATCTCCCATTATTGGTGAAGAAAAGGCAGACAAAAACAAAAGGAAGCTACTTAGAGTGAGATTAAGTAGGAGAATTTTTCTCATTCTGTGCAGTTAGCTAGCTGTTGCCTTTTATACCTTTTACGCCTCAGGGATTTCCAATCTGCCCTGTGCTCGGCTATGAAGAAATTATCTCTAATAAGTAAAACATGTTAGCTTTTTATAGCCAATGTCTGTTGTTCTACAGCATCCAGGCAGATTTAATCTTTCATTATGAAACTAGTAGTTCTTCCTTGTCCCTGAGATGGCTTGGCCAGCTAAAGTCACAGGTTTTCTGATATGACTTCTTTATTTTGTATGAGTGCTGTGGGGCAGGAACAGGCAATCAAAAGAGGAAGGATGAATCTAGAGCAAGACACATGCCTATGGCCTCACACATTAGCTTATTCAATATCTATTTCTAGGTTAAAAAACAAACTTGGCCCTTCAGCCAGTTCTTCACCCAGCACACTGTGAATCTCTTCATCCCACACTTGGACAACTTGTCCAGAAGGATGCTGTGAGGGACAGTGTCAAAAGCCTTACTAAAATCCAAAAAAACTACATCTGCTCCCTTCCCTTTATCCACTAGGCAGGTGAGCTTATTATTGGAGGATATCAAATTAATTAAACAGGACTTTCCCTGTGTGACTTTATGTTGACTGTGCCTGATCGCTGGTGACTGGCTCAATACCCCTCTTCTAAGCATGCTATAAAATATTCTTTGGAGTTGATGAGCCTAGACCTGCACTCAGGAATCCAGTGGTTATATTTTTTTCAAACTGGCAGCACAAGCAAGTTGTTTAGGTGCTTAGGTTTTTTCCACCTCAGTTCATAGCACTAAACTGTGTTCTCTAACACGTTTACCTATGATTATTTAAAAAAAGGGGGGGCGGGGGCATATGGGTTCTATCTGTTGCAGCTAATCAAAAGAAGAACCACGCAGCAGGAAGCCTGTGAACATACTGGAATGCAAAAGATATCCACAACGACAAGTGCAATGTCAGGCACACACCACACTTTGGAAAGTTCAGTAGAAGTTACACATCCCACTCTACGTGATGTTGGAGGCAGCAGCAAAGTGCTATTAATTAAAAGGGAAACATTAGCTTTCTTGGTGGATCTAACATAGGAAATATATATTGAAGGAGTAGAGTGATTCACAGGCAAGATGTAACGTAAAGGAACTGTTAAGGGGAGAAACAGAATATGTCAAAACAAATAGTGTCCAGAAATGTTACATGGGAAAAAATTCTGTGGTGGTTCTTGCTGTTCAAATGAGAAGTTGCTCCTTGGGTCTCTTTTCAAGCACTGCAGCTGGGTTCCTGTGTAAAGAAATGGGGAATTGGTTTGGAAGGGAAAAGCGCTCTGTGTGCACGCTATGGATGAGACGGCGTTAGAGCCGTCGGGCTCTACCCAACAGAGTCTGCCAGCAATAAAATGCTGCTCTCGTGGAGCCCTCTACTCCTGAACGCCACTAAGTAGGTGAATGGAAAGAGGTGCCAGAATTGCATGAAGTCTTTAGAATAACGTCATTTTTTCTTTGTCTCCTTTCTGTTCTGAAGCAGAAGAAACTACAAATGACAAAACTCCCTTGAAACACAGATCCTAGTTGTCATTTGTTCTTAATGGTATTGAGTTATGACTACGTACTCTTAAGTTTGTTTTCTAGTCAAATAAAGTAGATCAAATTAAATTAAATTTTCTAATCATTACTCATTTTCTTTTACTTTATGAAACTTTTAGGTAGGCATCAATTACAAAAGGAATTTAATGGTGGTATGACCTTAGTTCTAATGTCTGTTGTTTTTCAAGTCTAACCTATTTATTTGCTGGAGTTTTAATTCCTTCTTTTACTGGATTAATGTTGTTTTATAAGAACAGATATTCTATTATTTTATGATAACTGAGCTTTTTTTTTTTTTTTTTGATTCAGGCTCCTGTATGGTACTTTTACTAATGGTTGTCACATTCTGGCTGTTAATCTCTTAGTGTTGTGTAATGACATAGATATTTGGAGGATTTAGAAGTTAAAGCTGTGAGAAGACTTTTAAATAACCATATTTGCCACTCAGTCAAGTCACAAATTCAAGGTATTTCTTATGTCTGCCTTATTGCATTTCTTGTACCTTCAAACCTTCTTTTACTCAGTCGACACTCCTCTGCTGCAGAATCATTTTTGTTTATTTAGGTCTACATGACCATGTAATTTATTGTACGCCATTGGTTTCCTGTTAGATATCCTTGTGATAGTTTTATCTTCTTGGTTTTAAGTTAGCCTCTCACATGCAAGATAATAGTAGGGATGAGACTATGTCTGTGAGGCTGTCTGACCCTACAGCTGTTTCATAAGCAGAATATTGGTGAGAAAGGAAAGAGTGATTTTTTGTTGTTGTTGCTAGTACACACCCCCATTTGTTCACTTCTGCTTAACAGCGGACCCCAAGATGGGCCACAGCAGATCATGTGCATGGCAGCACTCTATTTGATCGTGAGGAGTGGTTTTAAGGCACAACTTGCAAATACTATCTCAATTGGGAAAAGCAGCATTCAAACTTGTTTAGAGTTTAGCTGCAGAACTAAAATAAACATTCTTGGGTTGGATACTAAATTACTCATATAAATGTACATGTATTTGTAATGCACGTTATGCAACAACATTACACTTCTTCTAGGAAAATGCCGTAGGGTTAGGGTAGTTGCGCTGAGATCTCCAGTAACCTGAGGAGAAACTAATTTTCAAAACCAATTGGTTCATTTTCGGAGCTTGCATCCCTCTGTGTGTTAATCTATTTCCAGTCCGGTTTTGCAGTCTTGCAGTTTGGCTCTTCTGTAGCAACACTGCACGCAATTCTTCTGGCCGATTTCAATAATATGTGTGGGAATCGATTATTTTTAAGCAAAAGGCAACTATCTTTAAATAAAAAATCTAGGATGCAGAAGGTCCCATTTTGTGCCTACTATTTCATATTTGAGCATTGTCTTTTACTTTACTTACAGTAGTTGCTGTAGAAAGCTGCAGTTTTGAAATAAACATGCTTCCCTGAAGCTTTATGAATTTGCATTCAATATTCCTTTGGTCAGTGGTGTACTTTCCAGAGCTTAGAAGGAGGAATCTCTGTACATGTGAGGTGCCAGGAAAAAGAAGCAAAGAATGTGATATATTTCTTCATAGGTATTTACAATAATTTCAGCATATTTTTAGTTGTTGTTATATCGTGACCAACTACCTAAAACAGTATTTTTTTGCTGACAGTTACTCTCATGACATTTCTTGCTTGTAGTTGCACATTTCATACTGTTGCAAGAACTAACCTTGTAAATGGATCCTTTTTGTTAAAATAAAAGGAGGACTGCAGGAGAAGTGAGTGATTGTGAAATACAGGTTGACTTCTTGATCCTTTGGGGAACTTTGCTTGCATTAGGTTTGCACGTTTTGAATTGTTTACAAAAGCGTGAGGCTATTTTGCAGAAACCAGAGAATAACAATGAAGCCCAGCACCTGAAGCATTACCAGCTGTAGAAGACAGACTAGTTTCCCCTTCTACCCATCTTGCTGAATTTGGCTCACATCTCAGCTGATGCATGGTAGTTACCATGTGAAGTGTTAAATTTATTTTACCCTTATTCCCCAGAGGATATCACTACGAAAATTTATGGTTGTATCAACAGGCCTTGAAACTTTCTGCCACTTCTGCTCAAATGCAAATGAACACTAAAGTTTGAAAGAGAAAACACATGCAGAGGTGTGTAAACTTTTATCTAGAAGTGGAAGCAAACTTCTGAATGTCACTGAAACGATTTTAAATATCAAATTAAAATTAGTCAACAGGATCTCTTGTGGAAAAAAAATCATGTTTAATAAAAGATCATTTTTTTATGTATAAAAATGCTTTAAAGCAATTAAAACAATAGCTTCTGTCTACATACATGTACATTTTCAAACACCTGATGCCTCATATTCCTTGGAAATCCTTAAGAATTACTTTTGAAGGCCCCCTGTAGACAAATGTGATTAAAATGCAGTTTTTGTTCTTTAATTCAGACTTCTTTGCTCTGTGGTAAAATCATTCTGAAGCCTCATGTGGTTGAAAACAATTCTTGGTTTCCTCTGTGCAGAGAATCATTGGAAGGAGCCTCATCTATTCCATTACTGGAATAAAGTACTTTTGTACTTGTACTTATGTCACTCCTGACAGATGCCTGTCGATCCTGATCTGAAAGACCTTTAGCGATGAAGATTTCACACCCACTCTATCCCACTCTTCTGCTGTTCTTAGCAGTTGAAATCTTTCCTGAATATCTAATCAGAATCTCCTCTGCAGAAGTCCACTACTTCTTGCTCTATTTGGAGAGAGGAAAAGCTACAGATTTTTCTTACTTTGATTTCAGTGAAGCTTTTGAAAGGAAAAAATTTGCAATATTAACTCCAGAAAGATATGAAAGAAGTGGAACTCAAAAGAAGAAGGTGAAAACTAATCTTATGCAGGAATAATAAACAACATTAAGGTTGGACGGGATCAGTGGAAGTGACTCTCTAGCAGTCATGCAGAAAAACATATAAAAGACTATGGAGTATGATGAGATGACTTGACACAATGTCAGGATACTGTGAAAAGAGATAAACATCACTTTAGGAAGTATAAACAGACATATAAAGTAACTCTGCTATGTAATACAAAGTAAGGTAGGAGTACTGTAGACTATTAGGAAAGCTTCATTTTCAAGAAAGGTTTAACGCAATTAATGGAGGCTCAGGCAAAAATAGGAAGAAAATAAAGTGTATTATATATGATCTGGAAAGGTTGAACAATAGGTGAAACCATTATAAGGAGAAAAATATGTGATCATTTGAAGATTTTGCAGTTGTTCTCTTAGCTTTTTATAGCATAATTTGCATCAGGCTGTAATCACAAAAAGGTTTTCCAGGAGTTGGTCACATATCAGGAGTGTCAGGACAGAATTTGAGGTCAATTTGCCATCCTTAACATGTGCATTGACCTGCTTTAACAGTATCCTCAGAGTCGGCAAGATATGGGCGAGATCATCTTCACTTGGGTATCCACAAATCTGATCCCCTTGTGCTCCCAAGAATTTCCCTTGATCTCCCCTGAATTCTGAAACCAGGATTCTTAAGTAGGTTTTTATCAGAGTCACTGGCTTGTTGACTGGATCATACTGACATCAATTATTCCATTATTTGTTGACTTGTTTCTTGCTCTCAGAAACTGTGACCCTGGCCTCGCAAGTCTTAACAGCTTTTAATAACACTGAAGACCAAATAGAGCCACTGAGGCAAAGCTTCATCAGCTTCAACACAAACAAAGTAAGCACATTGTCACTCCATTACTATGTAAATCAAAGCGTCCAGAATACTTGCTGATCATTGCAACATTAGAAGTAACTACACAAGTGTATGAAGATAAATTAAAATCAGTTTGTTTGGAATTTATATTGATAAACTCTTTGAGACTTTCTAGAATATCAAATTGTGATGATATTTATATCATTTGCATTGCATGCTCTCAGTAAAATGGCTTATATGTGGGACCTGGGATATAGAATTCTTTTGTTCTTTGTCTGTGAATGGTATGTTGTAGAAGAAAAAGGCCCTTTATATCAGTTAGAAATGTAATTTTATACTTAGCATTTCTTATTTAGTTACATTTACTTGTTCTTTATGTTATTTCACTGTTTCTAGAGCAGCTACAACTGAAATGAAAAAATATCTTTCATTTTGTAGAAGAAACACCATGAAGATGTACTAAGGATTAATTTCAGCAATTAATTTTCATACTTATGAGTTAATGAAGGCTAACTAAAGGTTTTGCTAATTGAAGATAAGCATTGTAATAATAAAATGTCCGTGTTGGCCCTTTTTCATTTTAAAGCAATAATATAATTCTCAACAAGCAAGATTTGTCTCCTTTATATACTTCCCAGATGAGCAAGCTGCTGAATGAGGATGCTAAAAGGATCAGAGATTTGGAAGAAATAGAACCGGAAGGAGTCTAGAGAGATCATACTATTCATCCCCGTGTGCATGCTTAATATCGTTGCTGTGAGTAATCCTGATAATTAAGTGAAGTAGCATGTGACTAAATAAAAAGATACATATCTGCAGGTCTGAGACCACATTCTTTTTAATGCTTAGAATGCAATTTTAAATTTTTCTTAAGTACATTGAGTTATGTTGTTGATTTGAGGAACTCTGAACTGGTCAACCAGCATATTCCACCTATTTACCAGGAAAAAAAGGGGTACTAGAAAATGAAAAAAGGTATTTCAGATAGTATTGTTGTGCATTTAAATAACAAGTATTAAAACAGCTACCTGTGTAATGTAGGACCACTAGAAGCTGACATGTTACATTTTGTTGTGTTTCACAGGGTTAGTTTTATTTGTTTTATACTAATTTGTTCTTTATTTCTGGAAGGAGTAAATAATATTACTTCTGAAAGAGAAGTGCAACTAGTTTAAAAGCATTATTTTAGACATTAACAAAACAGTACTTTTTAAACAGACCATTTATAATATCAGCAGATGCTAGAGAGTTTCCACCTTCAGAAGAAATGCTGTCTCAAACATGGACAGTATCTCTTCCTCCTTCAGAAAATGCGCTGGGGAGAGTTATTATAAACAACAGAATGAATTTCAGTTACAGGGTGTCCCTTCCACAGGAAGGCATCATTTCCACCTTGAAGCAATCTGAAAGTGGAAAGAAGCAGTGTGATGACACAGTATTAGGATCTTAGAAGTTGCGGTCATAGCTTGGACCAAGAGAGGTCAAGGCAGAACAAGAGAGGTGTCATAATTTCCTACATGACTGCCTTTCACAATCAATGTGATAATAAAAGTATTAAAGCAAATTATAAGTGTGGCTTTTAGGGCAAGATTCACCTGCCTGGAAGTTTGCAAATATTTCCTAGTTGTTCAGCTGGATAATTATTACCACGTTTATTGTTGGATCTAGCTCTTATGGCAAAGTCAGCTCTAGACTAAGTGAGAATTGCTGTCATGGATTCCTTTGATATTATGCTTTCATCTAGCAGCTCTAGATTTCAGCTATCATTAACACAAGTCTCTGTGCAAAGAGCTGTATATTTTTAGAATGCTTTCAGTTATAGATATGACATTTGCCTTACTGAAATGCTTGAAATGAGTAGAGAGTTCATAACTACTGTTTCTATTCTATGGCATGTTTAGTATCAGGACTAGAGTGAGAATTCCCAACTTATTCTGGTTAACAATAATCTACAAAAGCAGGTCTACTGAAAACCGTAACAGTTTTTGTGAAACTGTCTTAGGGGCCTTGTGAACCATGTGTCAATCTGGGCAAAGAAAATGTGGTACTGGATTTCCAGCACTCTCTAGGTTGCCTTA
Organism: Tringa tobata; assembly: GCA_033628505.1. NCBI lineage: Eukaryota > Metazoa > Chordata > Aves > Charadriiformes > Scolopacidae > Tringa > Tringa tobata. Next base: position 2,599,049 of record JAHREE010000340.1, read on the forward strand.
ACATTTGTCAAAACATCTGACAAATAATCAGTCAAAATAAACCAATTAACACTTCTAAAGCCCCCAAATTCCAGGGGCTCCTGGTAACATTGACCATCACAGGAACAAACTACTTTCTATTTTGAATAACAGGAAGCTGCCCAGCAACATCAGGTGCATTTGGGTCAGGAATTCTAAGATATGGATGATATACAAATTTCGTCTACCTTCCAAACTGCATAAAACAATTCAATGGCCCATTTCAACCCTGAAATTTAGGGTCTTTTTTTTTTCTATGGGGATAAATCCTCTCTCTTGACTCCATTAACTGATCCTTAACCAATTCAACTTATTGAATCCTTGAAACCTCTGTGACAGCTTGCACTACATGATCAGTTGTTCTTCTAGCCTGCTTTGCATGAGAATACAAACTTGGCTCGTTGCAGCTCCCCAAATACTTCTCCCTTTACATATATATGTATTTCAGAGGTAAATACACAAAAGTTCAAACAGATTGTAATATATGTTAGTGTTAATCAAAAATAGTAGAACAATTCACAAAAGTTGCCAATTAGAAAAAAAAAAGAAAACCCTAACCCATGCAGGAAAAGAGTTCCGCTCATTTGTAGTTTTGCTAAAAGTATTTGGAGACAACTTAGAAGTCCTTAGTCATACAGCTCACATAAATTAACAAATTCGTGAAACTCATCTCTGAGCTAAAAGATGGCTCAAAAATTTGTATTATTTATATCCCTCAAGTAATACTATGAGAAATTAGTCTTTTAACCATTTGGTAGGCTTCAATAACTGCAGTCATGAACTGAAGTCACAGTCATTTGAATACGTTATATATTATTTTACTTTCCCTGTATCCAAAGGAATAAGACAGCATTTCCTTATTGTGGTAAAACACAACATCAGAAAAACAATGCCACCATGTATATTACTTTAGACATAGTATGGAAAAAAAATCCTGGTGGGGAGAAGAGGTTAATGAACAAGCACATAAGAGTGCACAAGAAGAAAATACTAAATTTGTCCTATGGCCAAATTGTAAAGAGTTGGCATTGCTAGAGCTATTCAGAAATGAACATCTATATCAGGTGGTAGCAGGACACAGTGGGAGTTTTCTTCATAGTGAGATGATACCTCTGGTACTATTAATGTTGAGCATGGTTGGAGCAGGAACCTGCTTGGATTAGATGACTGTGGGAAGTTGCTTCTAGCCTAGATTTATAGATTCTATGATTTATTTTTTCATAGTTCATTGAAAGTTTGCATGTATCCTATATTTCTCATTTAATGTAAAAAGATTGACTGTACTAATATATTTTAACTTTCTCATTTTTTAAAAGAGAACATTTGGAAGGCAATATAAACATTTTCTGTATTTAGAATGCAGAATTATACAGTCTTCCAAAGTTTGTTTGGTTTAATGTAAATATAAGGCTTATCTTTGCTATCCATGTACTACAGAAGGCTTGTTTTGTTATCCTGTACAATAAAAATAGTCTCTAAATTAATTAATCTTAATTGTACTTTTCCTAATACATTCGCAGAGCATGTGTTTATCTATTACAGGTGTATATGCACCAGTCATGGACAGCAGAGCTCTCCTCTGAGCCTGTGTGGTCCTTCTATTAAGTCATATCCAGGATTTCAAAAGAAGGAGAAATCAGTATAGCAGATATATTTATAAAATATATGTATTATTATTATACATAAATATACATAAAATATGCATACACATACACAACAGGCTTATACTTATACTTTTATACATGTCATTTATGCAATCTGGAATTAAGTCTGCCAAGCAGCCTTCCAAGACAATTCCTCTTTCCACAACTCTTACAGCCATATCAAAGACTAAAAATAATTCTGTCTCTACAGACACCTTTTTATAACCCACAGAAGTTTTCCCAAGACTCCCATGTGCTCAGGTGCTAGGGTAAGACTTGGAAGGTTATGTGTAACAGCACCACCTGGTGAAATATTTTTAAAGTCTACATAAGGCAGTACTAGTTGACAGGCTGGTAGTCTGTGAAAATCAAGTTGATGTCGAACCAAGCTTTTCCCAAAACAGTTTTTCTAATTTATTGCATATTTCAGAGTTGCTTTGAAGATCTCAAGTATTAAAACCATTCATTTAGTATGCAATTTGCAATTATCTGAATTTAATGGTCACACCATTGCAGCAGTCATTATAGAACTGGAAAAGAAGCCTCAAGAGTTCGTTCAGTCCATCCCATGGCCCAGAACAGGATCATTTACTGTTATGTACATCCTGCCAGCTGTTATCTAACTTGTTCTAGAGATGTAAGAAACTTTCTAGAAAAAGAAAATAATCCTGCAGACTCGCTAAAATGTTCCCTGTTAAACCTACAATTAATTACGTCTCTCCGTGTTTATCATATGAATCAATAATTCCCTTCTTTTTCAGAGTTTTTTCTTTCTCTCTCTTTCCCTCAACTGACCCGAGTGTTTTCCGGTCCTTTACTCATTCTCATTTTTCTGTTATAGATTATCTTTACTCTGGTCTAGCTCCTCCTTGAGCAGCAGTGCCAGACTCTGAACATGGTGCTCCAGCTGCTGCCTTACTGGTGCTGACTGGAGCCGCAGAATCACTCAGCCTGAGTTAGAGGCTATATTTCTGCTTATAAACTCCAGCTGGACATGTAGCTTTTTGGATACTGTTCTGCAACAACCTTTACATCTCTTTTTGCAGGCTTGTACCAGACCAGCTGTTCTTTGTTTTCTGTATGAACTGGATTTCTCCCGCCTACAGGTAGCACTATGTGTTTCCCCCTGCGCAGTAGAATCCTACTTTTTTACACCATATTTTTACAATCCTACTTTTTTACACCTACATATTTACACCACATCCCCAGCTGAAGTTACATTTTCTCTTCAAGTATTCTCTTCCAAATAGATCTCACTTGCGGATTTAATAAACCCGTTCTCTTATCTCATCCTCAGGCTATGCATGAAAATATGAAGCAGAACCAGGCTTAAGACAGACTTGCACAACATCTTCCTAGATCACTCCATTCATTCAGACACTGAGTCAGAAATAGCTGCTCTCTTGGTGCAGATTTTCTGATCTCTAGCAACTCTGCACCTACTCCATAAAAATTTAATCTGTGGATCGTTTCCCTCATTTGCATATGAGAATACCATCTGAGATGATGTTAAAAACCCAACCATCTTCTTTCTCTGAAGTCTGTTACCTGTCATGGACAGAAATCAGATATTATCAAACAATGCCTAGGATGAAATTAAACCTGGTCTAACTCTTTTGAAAACATCTGTTCTATCCATTTATTCCCTCTTGACTAGAAGGTAGACTCTTAATTTTTTCTTAATTATGTTTACCTTGGTAGCACTCTGACTGCAACAGACCCTGAAAAAACTTATACCAAACCATCAGGCCTCTCCACAGAGCCTGTCATAGCATCCCTTCATATTCACTAGGACTTTGGTTTTGATTTCACAACTGAAGTCATTAAAAAAATAATTTCTCACTACAGGTCTTACTGTTACATTTTGTATACATCATTTCATCCCAAGGTCTTTTTTTATTCTGTTCCTTCATATTAATGCTTTTCTACTCATCTTTTTAAACTGGCCCAGATTTACCATCTGCATACTTTTTTTTTTTTTTAGGGGAAAGTACTTTTTTCTAACAATTCATCAAGGTTGTTCAACAGGAAAAGTACGAAAAGCTATTAGTAATATGAGACTTCCTGGTCATGTCTTCCATGGACTTAAACATTTATTTTCTAACATGGACAGCATAGCCAGAACAACAACATCACACCCCCCACCCCTAACCCCCCCCAAAAAAAAAAGCCTGAGAACAAACAGAAAACAAGGAAACCAAGACCATCCTTCCAAGGGCAGGGAACCGGGGACCGACACCGGGCAATCTGCTGCCACCCCCGAATGTCTGTTCTTATGCTTACACCCAGCCCCGCACAGGTAATCTTGCTCCCTCTGTACGTCTTCCAGACTATAAAGGTGCACATAACTTTTCCCAGGACTGTTTAAATTTTACAAAGTATAAAGTTGCTTTCTACGCCATACCTCGTAACAGGAATATCAGTACACAGAGATAATCCAATGTTAAATTAATCTCTATATTTTCAGGGCAGTTTTGGGAAGCTGAGAAATCGCTTCCCTGAAATGACACAATTCCAGAAATCTATAGCAAATCCAGAACTACACCTCTCCATTTTGAAGTCCAGCTAAAGTTGTTAACCAAAAGCATCATGATTCTTCTTCCAAAAAATGTTGTGTGTCATTTGTTGGGTTTTTTCCTGCTGAGATGAGCTGTGCTGATACCAGGAATACTCAAATTTGCTACCATTTCCTATAAGTGGTAGCCATATGGAAACACCAGGAAGACAGAATCTTTGCATTATCTATGGTCCATGCAACTTATCTATGGTAAGATGCAACTCTCAACACTTGTGAATCTGCCCCTGTTGCTAAATGAAATTACTCTTTCTGCCAACATATTTACAATAAAGCATGAAACTGTGGGCTCTACTCTTTCACAGTCCAGTTGACAGTATGACACTTGATCTATAATTCACACTGCTGTGTATTTTAATGCCAATTTTAGTTTTTTTCCTGAAACTGCACAATTTTTTTGCATGCCATGTTCTTATATAACTATTTGGCACTAGTCTACAACTCAATTTTTCTGCACTCCAAGTTAGCAACCCATTCACATAAATCTTTCACACTTTTTTTTTTTTTTGGACAAAATGAAAGCTCTAAGCTTATGAATTTTCTCTTCTAAGATAGTAATTTAACTATTCCTTCCCTATTACACTAATTTCCGATTTTTCTCAAACATGGTATGCTTTGTATATTACACAAATCTATAAAGCAAACACATTGAGGAAGGATATATGCTCCATATATAGGTTTGTAATGTTAGATAAGATATTCCTCATTGTTTTATAGTAAGTTACGGTTTCTTGGGGATACAAATAAATACCTGAGGCATGGTTAAAGCTTTCAGCCCTTGCCCTGGCATTTCCAGCACTTGATTTTTCATCTTCATGATTGCATTAATGCTATTGTCTTGCTTCTAATAACAGTAACAATGTTATCATAATCATATCCCCTGTTTAAGCAAAGTGAAGCAATATTTTTAGTAATAAAGCAAAGTAAAGCAGTTATTTATAGATGAGGGAAGAAGAAAAGGCTACCTCTGACAAATATTGCAGTGAATATTCTATATTAGGAATGACTGGCTTATCAGGAGAATATATTTACCCAAATGGGATTTCAGTCAGGATAAATATTCTGAGTTAAACTCTCTGGTTTCAATCGCAATGTATCCTGGAAAATCAAAATAAGTTTTATTCTCAGGCTGAAGATTTCACATACTTTATTTTTACTTTGTGAACATGCAAAGCCAGGACTCAGTGTCAACATTCAAAGGGTCTGAAGACCTTCAGACTCAATGACACTTGTTACAGTTCCTTCCTTCCTTCCTATGCCTGATCTTCTCCCACAATAAGGAGGCCCTCTGTGTTACAGGAAGATCTTTATTCCTTATCCATTGGCATCATGTCATATATTAATTATACATTTACTCGCTCTTACAGCTTCTCTGCTACTGATCCTTCACCAACATCAGAAAGCACGTAGTGTTAATAAAAACAATTTTTTTTTGCATTCTTGTAGGTTCCAGGCTCACCTAGGAGGTCCTGAGGTTAATAGAAATTTAGCGCATTTTCTATTTCGATACTAGCTAAATGGTAAGTGTAACTATTATTGTATATTATTATTATTATATTCTCATATATCCACCAGAATAACCTTATGCATCATCAGTGCATGTAAAACATTACAGTATTCAAATGAGCCAAGGAATGCTTGAAGGATTCATAAATGGAGTGATACTTAATGTGGAAGTGACTTAAGCACATTTGCAGTGTTCATAGAGAGGGCTTTTTACTGTTTTGGAAATCAGTATGGCTGAAAGAAAACATAAAGCCTAAGTAGAGCCACTTTTCTTTTGATTGAAGGACTTGTATAAACCCCGAGGAAAGCTGAGCATCCCTGCAGAAACAGTTTGTATCAAGGTGTTGATGTTCGGCATTTTTGAGGACTGTGAGACTTATTTCAATTGAATTTATCAGTATTTAGACAGCCTCAGGAATTGGCCCAACAATAACAAAAGAATGACCTTATTTTTAAGTTATGGTTTCTAGTGGTAATTGTGTAATTTAAATTGTTTTACCTTTAACTAGTTTTTCACATTTTGCAGTTGCTGGCATAATGCCAAGACTAATATTTTATGTGCTTTTTTATCATTGTTATGGATGTCTGACTTTTTTAGAGAAAAAAGGCTGTTCCTGTTGTGTTGTAACTGTGCTTATGCCATTTCTATACAGGAATCAGGGGGCAGAAGGATTAAAGTAATATCTGATCTAAAATTTTCTTGGACCACATAGTCCCTTCTTCACTGGCCGGAAGTCATCTGGTCTGTTAATAGCTGGGTGTTTTTTGATTCACCAATTAATTTACTGATAATTCTCTAGAAAAAGTAAAAGAGGGAAAGGCTTTGCAGTTCACTTTTGAATGGTGCTTATGTAGTATTGAATTTAACTTCTGTTTTTATACAGTTTTGGATGAGAGTACAGTGTGGGTAAGAACTTAAAATTCATCCCTTGGTCTGTTTGTTGAAAAGATACCTGTTTTCTATTACCGGTCTTAATGACTATCCTCCAAGATTTCTGAAACACCCCAGAAACTCAAATTATAATAGCAGGAGCGCTGCGTGCGTGCTATTTGCTGCTGTCCAAGATGACAAAACTTTGAAATGGTTCTAGGGGAACAGTTTGGTCACTCCATTGAGGTAATTGTCTCAAAGCCTCAATAGAGGTCCTACTGAGTGCGATGAGAGGTCCATCCATCCTGGGAACCTGTCTCTCACAATGGCCAGCAGTATGTGCTTAGTATCATGCACAGAAGTTCATTTTGAGTAACAAAGAGACCACACATTATGTGAAAATCCTTGACTGGCCTTTACTGTTAGTCTAATGCTGTAACAGTTTAATTAAAGATCACAACCTCTTATTTTTAGTCTAGTTAAAACAACACTACCAGTTATAACCCAAACTTATTAATTCTATTAAAGCTCATTAGTAACATAAGAAAAACAACAGTATCTGCCCTTTGAGCTCTCACCCTTCCAGTGGACTGTCACAGCAAGTTGTCAGTGTCCTGAGTTTTTGTAAAGCAGAATAAAGTGTTGAAGGTTCATTCCCTGAGTTTGCGCAGAGCTATTTTTTCATGGTTTCTGATTTCACCAGGTTTAGTCATACTATGGTTATTTAGGTTTGGTACATTACCGTGATTCCTTTAGAAACAGAACAACTGCAGAGTTGAACAAAGCTAAGCAAAAATTAGCTGAAGCAAGTTAGATAACATCATATATAAAACAATCTTAAAACTACAGGACAGGCAGCAGACACCGGGAGGCTGAGTAACAGCTGGGCAACAGCAAAAGAAGCTTTTCACATATTTCATTGTAGCTACACTTAAAATCAACTTAAAATACCAGGTATGCTGGGCCATAATGCTACAGCAGGAAGGCGCATAAAAATTGGACAAAATGTGTAGTGGTGTTTCCTCTGGCTCCCCTTTCAGTCTTCAGTAATTTCTGGCTGTGAAAAACAATTGTTCGGGAACTTTCTGAAGTGAAGATTGTTTCTGAGCCTAATGGCCACCAGCAGGTTTTCCCCACTGTCCCACAACTTTCTCAAGTTGCTTTTGAACCCTTGGAAAGATTTAGCATTCACAGCATCCTTCAGCAAAGAGTTCCACACCTTGCTTATGCACAATATAAGGAAATATCTCACTTAAATCAGGATAGCTTCTCCAATCTATATTTAACATAAATTCTACAGCTTTTGATTCAGATGTGAAAACTGATGCCAATAAAACACGTGCCTGAAAATTGTCCCTACAAAACACTGTCAGTCTAATAAAATAAATGAGGTTAAGATCAAATAGAGTCTGTGGAAGAATAATATGTTTAATTCCTGATTTGTGTTATAACTGTATCTTCTGTCTTTTTTTATAGCACCAAAGGTCATTAGCCTTATGAAAAAAGCTGGTGCATTTCATTATTTCCTACCAGACCTGTGAATTATGTAAAGAAAGGGACACTTCATGGCCACTTCAGGGAAAATAGCAGAAAAACAGTTGCCTATCTTAATTAGGTATTGATAGCACACAGAACAAGCACTGATCTCCTTACAACCTCATAATGTATTACTGTGACCTTTCTTAATCAATATACTTGTGCAGCTTTTATAGATTCTATTTTTTTTCCCAAGCAGTCAATGAACATGTTTAATTTTAAAAAGATTGGTTTTTCACAGATCCAGAAAACTACTGTATTTCTCTTCTGCTTAAAATGTAAAACTACAGTGCAATAGCAAAAAGAGGATTTCACAACCTATGAGCTAGGAATCATTGCAAAAGTTTATTTTTTTTTATTTTTTTTTTTTTTTTTTTAGATTTAGCAAGCTATCATTCTCTATTGCTTTGGATATTTTCAAATTTGCAGACCAGCACCATCAGTTTATGAATTAGATAAGATTGCATTAGAATTTTCCTCTTGCTTTTAGTATTTTAGCATGGCAATTATGAACACTTCATGCTTTGCTCCTGGGAATTGTGATTGCCTTTTGAAATTTGTGCTTGTATTTAAACTTACACTTACAAATTTTACTCTTTTCTAAATGTCTCAGATGCCTAGGAAATGGCCAATTTTTGGTGGTTTGTTTTTTTTTTTTAACTGCTTCACTATGAAGGACCTCTTTAAAGTACTCTTTTAATTGTTTTGTAATTGGGTAATTTTTGTAACCAGAAGACTTTACTCTAATTTTATTCTTTACTAGATTACCTTATAATTCTTATCCTTTTCTCTATATGTTGATAACTTTCCAAGATACTCCTACACTACTGTCACAGCTGTCTGAGTATTCTCTACCAAGTCATGCAAGCATTCTCTTGTATTTCTTCATCAGTCTATTGCCCTCTTTTGACTTTACTGGTCAGCATGAAATTGATGCTGGACTTTGGACAAATGTTCCAAGTTTCACATTGATCCTTAACTGGTTTCCTTAGCTGTCATCAAGCTGTTGCTTGTTCTTTATTCTTGAGTCTACGTATTTCTTTATTATGTGAATCTTTCTAGTCTATTTTAAAAACGAAAAGTAGTGATTTGCTCCACAAATTCTATTTCTTTTCCAAAGCCTCATTTTTTTTAAACTTGCATTTGATATAGTCCTATCTATATTTTACATCCTTAAAATATTTCTCTATCATAATTGCTTTGTTTATTTTGCTGCCTTTAGCTGCATATGAATTTTAGATGCTACATTGTTTTGCATCAATAAGAAAATGGCCAGTCTGGCTATACACAACCTTGCTACAAGATAGTCATAGAATCAGAGAATGGGTTGGGTTCGAAGGGGACTTAAAGACCATCTAGTTCCAAACCCCTCCCCTCTCCATGGGCAGGGACACCTCCCACTAGACCAGGTTGCTTAAAATCCCATCCAACCTGGCCTTGAATGCCTCCAGGGATGGGCATCCACAGCTTCTCTGCGCAACCTGTTCCAGTGCCTCACCACCCTCACAGTGAAGATCACAGACTTATCAATGCACATATGAGAAATCACATTGGTAGTGAAAAATTATGCCAATAGCTAAATTACTGGCATCACAAAGAATATACTCTTTCACGATCAAAAGTAGTAGCTTTTTCAGTCAGGGTTCTACATAGAAGTTTAATTAAATCCATATAGCAGGTATGATGCTAGGAGCTTATAATGAAACAGTAATTTATAATAAAATGCAAGAATGGCATTATCTTGATAAGAACTGCCATAATTAGTTATGACTAATTCTTACTTCTTTCCGTGAAGGATAAAAATCATAAGACTGTCCATACTGTCTTGCACAAGTTCCTGCCTATTGGTAGTGAAGACTAGAGAAGGCATATAAGAACAGGACATGTATAGGATAATGCTCCCTCTGGTTTAATGACTTAGTTTCCATGGATCAGACCCTATTTGGGTCTTCCCTAGCAAGCTCTTCTACCCTCCTTATAATTTTTAATACCCCTTGATTAACTAATTCTTTGATTTTCTTTTTCTAGTCCATTTTTAATGAATTTTTATTTGTTTTCCATAACAGTGACTAGCAGTGAATACCACAATTTAATTATGTTGTGGATTCTTTTGTTGAAAAAAGAAACTTTGCTTTAAGCCTACCATATGACCGCTTTACCAGCTGTGTGTTAGTTTTTGCATTACAGAAAATAATGAATGGCCATTCTCCATTCACTGCCCTCACAGCTTTCATATTTCATAAGTTTCAAACAGAATGGGAGGATATGTCCTCTTTTGAACAGAGGAACAAAGCAGCTCTCTTCCATTAAGTCTCTCCTCTATCTGGGATCATCATGATGTTCATGTTCAATACTTTCTTTTTTTTTTTTTGAGATGGGACCCATGCAGAGTAAACAAGGTGTGGGGTATTGATACATGAATGTATATATTACCATAATTGCTAGGGTTTTTTTCGACTCTGTGCATTTTTTTGAATTACCTTATATGTAAAAGTCTATAATTTCTTGGTGCAAAAATCACTTCTAGTGTCCTAAAAGTGAAAATGAGGTAATGTAGAAGTATTCTATCATACTAGTGCAGTGACAGTTATTGCACATAATTTACCGTAGTAAGCATAATCTAATCACAATTGTCTAATGTTCACCTAATTGGCATGACTTCAAGAGCATTTCATTAAGTGGTTGTTTCAAACTAGCACAGGTGGTTTCCCAGTAACAGTGTAAATAACTCATATGTCCAATAAACATGGATCTTAGAAGCAAGAAGCTGACAGTATTGGTATAAAACGCGTGATCAAGATTATTCTGCTCTTAACAAAAAAAAAAAAAAATTACTGGGTGCTTTCTTATGGCTATGGGATTGTCCACTGTATTTTAATATATCATAGAAAACAGTACAGCCATGTGAGTTCCAATCGGTTTCCTATTAAAGCAAGAATCTTTGCTCATTGTAACTGAGACATATATTGAATAAAAATATGCACATCAAAATCAGCTACTGATTGATCAGTATGTGTATCTTTTTAAAAAAACCAAACAATTTAGTGTTGATCAGGTGAACCTTGTGTCATTTTTGCACTAGATACTGACAAAGAACAGAAAAGCACTGTGTTAAGCAAAGTGTTTGCTGATAAACCCTATGGAAAATGTTTCAACCTTATATAAGAGGTAGGAAAGAATGTCCTTATTTTTGTGCTACTTTTGTTTCCTAGAGATCACAAAGTACTTTAGAAACAAATATTTGTATTAGCAAACCAATTATTATTTTTGATCCCACCATAATACTAACAATCAGTCAGTACATAAATGAGGATGCAACAGGATTTAAGAACATGTAGTTCTTTACCTTTACCTGATATCTGATAATATGAGCTGTCTGGAAAGCAGCTTGGTAGGAGAGGACTGTGGGGTCCTGGTGGACAAATTGAATATAAGACATCAATCTGCCCTTGTGGCGAAGGCCGCCAACAGCCTACTGGGCTGCATTCGGAAGAGCATTGTCAGCAGCTTGAGGGAGTTAATTCTTCCCCTCTTCTCAGCACTGGTGAGACACATCTGAGTGCTAGGTCCATTTCTGGGCTTCTCAGTACAACGGAGACATGGACATACTTGAGTGAATCCAATGTAGGGTCATGAAGTTGATTGGGCAATTGCAGGACCTGTCTTATGAAGAAAGGTTGAGACTGTTCAACTTGGAGAAGAGAAGATTCAAGGGGGATCTTACCACTGTGTATAAATATCTGATGGGGGCAAGGAGCTGAGAAGATGGAGACAGACTCTTCTCAGTGCTGCTCATTGAAAGGACAAGAAGCAACAAGCGCAAAATGTAAGACAACAAATTCTGTTTAGAAAAAGCAGAATGGGTTTTGGAAGAGGTTACCCAGAGAAGTTGTGGAGTCTCCATCCTTGAAGGTATTCAATACTCAACTGGCCATGGTCCTTAGCAAACAGCTCTAGTTGACCCTGCTTTGAGAAAGGGAGTTGGACTAGACAGTTTTCAGAGTTCCCTTCCAGCCTCATCTGTTCTGTGATTCCGTGAATTTTCTTTCAGTCCCATGGAGGCACAAAGCCCCTGTGAAAAGGGTAGGTCTCTGGTTGGAGAGATTGGCTTGGAGATTCAAGGGTTGGAGATCTTGATCTCAAAATCAAAAAAATTTACACAAAGAGTCTTAGTGATAAGATAGTGTTCAAATATCTGAGAGATTGCTACAACAGACATTCATAAACTTCTGTCCCAGATACATATCAGCAGTACCCAGTTGTATATGAATGAGCTGGTTTGAAGAAAACATATGAAGTTGGGATATTTTGTTAATTAATATCACTGCTTTTTCTCTAAAACAACAAGACCACATTCTCTAGATGAGCTTTCCCAAGGTGTAGTAGGCCTCACTAGTGGGGCAAAGGGCTGGGCTGCATTCTGCGTCTGCCAATGACATTTACCCCACAGCTCCCCCTTCCTCAGTGGTAGCTGCAGTAGCGTTAAACCATGCTGTCAGCCCATAATCTCTACATTAAAGGTGTGACACCATCTCAGGACCTGACTCAGCCCACACACCCAAAGCCTCCCTTCAGAAAATCACTCCAGCCTCCTGAACCCCAGCCTATGTCACTCATCCAATACCAATGGATTTTGTGGCCAGAGTGGCCTCTAATCCTCAGTAGCAGTTCAGTCCCTCCTGCCTTGCTTCAGAAATAACACTTTCTCCAAAATCTTGGGATCTATTGCTCTTGACAGAACTCCCCAGACTTGGGTCCCAGAACATTACCAATTCTTACAACTTTCTGCTGTCAGCTGTGCGTTCTTATCAAATATGCAGCTGAAACCATTACCTCGTACTGTTTCACATGATTCTGGAAGACATCTCTGGTTAACATGTTTTTACTAGGTCACTAGGTAGCCCAGCAGATGTCTGTTTGAAAGCAACCAGTGTCAGCTCCATCTCTGAAGGGAGCATGTGGCGTTTGTCTGTCAGAACGTGCTGAAGCTGTGGAGAAGGAGAGGAAGGAATGCAGGACCTCTGCAGGAATGGGAGAGACAGTATAGCTCTGGGAAATGGGGAAATTATGGACAAAATTTACCTGAGATCCAAGTCTGGAGTGGTATTCAGCTCTTCTGCACTTTTATGCTTAAGTCCAACCTAATTTAAATATTAACTTGCTGATAACATTTTCTACAGTATTCCTTTCTCGGTCAAAGCAAAATAGCAACTGATGGCCATTAAATAAATAGCACAATAATTATAAAAACATGAGCCCAGGTTGACTTTCTTAGAGCCAAGAAGACTATAAAATTAACAGTAGGCAATGTTTAGTTTAGGAAAAAATTCCGTCTTGCAAAACCTTATTTCACTGATTAATTCTCAGTTTTCAAAAAGTCTCACAGAAGTCCTGGAGGTAACATGTATAGCCTTTTACGGGCTTTTAAGTACTTTCAGAACTGGGATCACATCTTGAATTTTGCAGGATTATACCATTACTTTGCACTGTCATTTACAGCTCCTGTTTGAGGGAGCCGCCTTTAAAATAACTGTGACAGCTATGAGGGAAAAACTCAAACAATGACAGAAATTTTGCAAAAATGCCTTTTAGATACATATGAATATGGTTTTCTTTGATATGAAAGTAGCTACTTGTATTTATTTATTTTAACTGCTGGTTTTATATTTAGATTTATATGTTTCCATACTGCAGTAGGGGTTAAGCTGATTAACCTATATAGGTCAGCAAGTGCCACAAATCAGATTTGATAATTGCAATAATTTTGAAGGGTTCCATAGTTCCAGTTTTGCTTTAGGTGCATTTTGTTTTACTTTCAGTGGATTGTGCAGGTGGAGTAAAGTTCATGTCTACAAACAAAATAATTTTACCACTCATACGCCTTCCTTTTCGTGGAGAGAATATTTAAATCATGTTATGTGAATCAGTGGTCTCTGAATCAATGTTCTTGCCCTGTATTCAGGAAATCGGTATCTTTTTAAACCAATCAAAATTATAGGAACACCATAAGGCCCAATTGAATGAGAATAACGAATAATCCAGTGCAGTAACATGTCTCCGGGGAATAAAAAAGCCACATTACAATTCAGTGAAAGGTGCATTGTCACATAATCTGCCTTTCATATTTTTGTCTCACCTCTGTATCTATTGCCTTGCTCTTACATTACTCATGAAACAATAGGATCAACATTCCTTGTAACTTATGTTATTATTGGTGATTATCAGGCTTATTTTGACAACCAAATCCACTTTGTCACCCTGATAAATTTGCGTTCTTAAAAGCTTCCCATGACAGAGCTCCACAAATTAACTACAGGCTGTGTACAACAATGTATCCCACTTCCTAATTTTTGCTTTTCATTCCTTTAATTTCCAGTCTATGTTTTCACTGGGAAAAAAACCCACAACAAACTCTCACCAAAACACCAAAACAAAACAGATAAACAAAACAAAAGATTCCAAGCAGTCTTTTCTAAAGGTTTCATTTTATGTGCATTTACTATGTTCCCTCTTATGTTTTCATTTCTGTGGATAACAGTCCTATACACTTGCTAAAAAGAAAATCTTCCTTGTTCTTTTTGATTACTTTTGTTCTGAAGAATCTGTCTCTAGTTCTGCAATATTTTTAATGAGATTGGGTAAGTAGGGTAATACGATTCAAGATGAATTTGTATGATTGATCAATATAAAGGCATTATTGTATGTTCTAAATTATTAATCATCCAATTATTTATGCATTCTAATGCTGTAAAAGTGTTTTGACTGTAGTCATATATTGAACAGGTCTTTCTTGAGCTGCTTGAGGTAATGGTTTTGAGTTTGTCCAGTTAATTTGGAATTTTATAAAACTGCCTGAGTAGTTTTAAATTTCTGAAGTTTTATTCCTTTCCTCCCACCTTCCCTAGATCTCCTGTCTGAAAGCAGGTTATCTGGAGAAGTAGATCGTTTCCTTAGTAATACCACTAAGTTTGCACAAGCCCCAATATGAAAGAATAGGCAGTGTATAATTGGAGATTAATGTCTTGAAACTGGAACAGTATGACACAGTACAGAATTTGGAAACTAAGTCAAATTATAACAATGAATATAAAGAACAGCATGATCAAAATAGGAAAGGAAAAAATACAAGCAGAGGGAAAACTAATGCATGTCTGGATAATTTTATATTCATCCCATGTTTTTTGAAAGAAGTAGACTGTGGGAATAGTTGACCTACACTATTCAGATAGTACCAATAACAGATGGTATCAAAACTTCTAAAACACTGTGTTTTGCCTCAATGTTTAATAAAAAGGCTGTCTATGGTTAGATGCCCAATGTAGCTACCATCTGTGATGAAAACAGGGAAGAAGGGAGATTACTGAGGTATTTTCAGCTCATCCGGATCTCAAGTTGTTCCTTCATTAACCTCATAATTTATTAGCAATTACTCTTAAAAGTTTATGGAGGCTGACTGAGGCCCAAAGTCAGATACTAGCTTCAAAAAGTGGGAGGAAGAAAAGTAAAAGAACACAAGGAATTATAGATCAGTCAGACTGTAATTTAGCACCTTAAGTAATAAAGTTAAACACCTCAAGGAAATCTGTATCCAACTCAAAAGTGAATTTCAGCAGGTTCCAGATGTGTGAAATCAAATATATTCCTGTAGGAAATTCTGTCATCATTTTTTGAAGAGCTACAGTAGCACATAGCTGTAGTTCTAAGGCTTGAGAGAGCAAGTCCTAACAACTAAACTCAGTGAAATGAATCCAGAACAATTCAGTACAAATTTGCAGTCTTCAGTGTTAAACAATAAGAAAATGTTGTGTATCTCTGATGGAGAAGTTAATGTTGTTAAGCAATTATCCATGTAGCTTTACTATTTCTCAGCTTCCAGGTTTCAAGGTGACAGGGAGTGCCTGGACCTCTGCACAAAATTTAATCTTCCCTTCTACAATCGTGGACAAGCCGGCTGTATTGAAACATTGCTCTTATGGCTGGGATGGCTCATGGATTGGTGTCACCCAAGAGCAACACTAAACGGGGTTTTGTTGACCTGATTTTGGTTGTGCTGCTGTAGCCAAGCTCTGGAAGTGCCCTGCAATTGCAGCTCAGCATAAGGTAGCCTGATGGACATGGGCAGTGGCAGTGCAGTGTCAAGACTATAGTGATGGGTTTGCTCCTATAGGCGGCTTTGGTGGCCAGCTGCTGAGGAGGGGAATCTGCCCACCAGTGGACTTGTGGGCAGTGTATTTTGCTGAGGCCAATTGCTCTGGCTGTTTCAAGTGCTTGCTGTGTTTCAGGACTGTTTCAGGATGTTTCAGGACATCATCTCTTCATTGCAATTTATTTCAAGGAAGATGGCTGGGGATGTCCTAAAGCCGAGTAGAGCAGCTGAGAGCAAAGGATCAGTCTTTCTTCTCCCTCTGCTGAGAGCTAGTTTGCATCCCAGATAAAAACACCCACGCAGGAGAAGACAACAGGGAATAGAAAATGAAGGAAATGAAGGGTGATGGAGACTGATCAAGCCAAAGTGGCAAAGAGAGCAATGCAGAGAATAGGACCTTCTCTTGTATCTCCTGTTCCTATTTAGCTCTCTACCTTGGACCTGTCACAGATCCCTTGACACTAGTAATAAGCTGTGGTATCACAGAATCACAGGACAGTTGAGGTTGGAAGGGACCTCCAGAGACAGTCCAGATAGAAGTTCTTTAGGTTAATCAATCTGCTACTGGAAAGTGTAATGCCTCTGGCACGTGGTTGTGTTGACAACCAGCTGTGGACCTCAACCTTTTGTTCTGTGTTGGTTTGCTTCTCCAGAGAGATACAGCAGATGCTTAGACACCAGCTGCTCAAGGAACAAATTCTTTGACATTGTTGGAGTCCCAAGGGTACCCAAAAGATAGTTTCTGACAATCTTAAGTGCTAGCTTTGCTTTTTTTTCCCTTTTAGAAAAATAAGGTGGAATACATGGAGATCATTTTTCTAAAGGTCCTTTGCTTTTCAGCCCCAGATCATAAAATTCACTGCAGCTTCCTTTTCCCTAAGGCACAGCAAACTTTCAGGTTGAGCCAAGCAAGGTTGTATATTTTAGGCTACCTAGGGAAATTGGTCTTTAGAAACATATGGCATTTTAACTTTAGCAATGACATAATTGTCATTTGACTGTAATAATGTTAATTTAATTAAATGCATCCTGGAAAGGAAAAAAAAAGTTAATATGTTAATTAAAAAGTAATGCATTCAAATTAGAAGGTCAAATTCAGATTTGGGTATTGTGCAGTTTAAATTACCTTATCCATATACGGAATGGTGTAGTCATTAATTACTTGACATGATGGTGGGGTTTTTTTCACTGAACTTTTTCATTCAAACTGTAGATCTGCTCTAAGGACTGGTGGGATTCTAAACATTACGGTATGGGATGTTCCTAGCTGGAGTTTGAAGAATGAACTGAAAGATGCAGGTTTCTAGTTTGGAGAGGGAAAGTAGACGGGGTGAGGCAGAATTAATTGCCGGGAAGGAGTTAGTAGAGGTGAGGTGGCCAAGAAAACACAAAGTGAAATGGAAATATAACTGTGTACTCCCTCTCGCTCAGCTGTTGAAGCACCTTATGTCTGGTCTCTCAGAAGAGACAGTTATGCTGAACACATCACTCTGGAAAGGCATGAGATAGCACTGGGCAACCTTTGGGTTAATTAAGTTTTTGCTGTGGAATTATAATTTTATTTCCTGCGAAATTGCATGAGAATAATATAATGAGGAATTAGTTGTTACACACATAAGATCTCACTGAAATAACAAACAAATGACATGATTGTTGCAGTAAACTCTTTGGAATGGCCTTTTCTGTTCAGGTCCAGAGAGGCAGAAAGTAGTGGAAAGCCATTAAAGCAGAATCAGCTGGAGGAAGAAAGACAGCCAGTACCCTCATCTGTATTAACATATTCTGTACGCTTCAAGTGTTTTTCGGGGGGTGGTTGTTGTGTACATGGAACAGAGAACATGCTTCATTTTGCCTGTTCTGGTCTTTTACACTTTTGTGAGTCTGTACAGAATCATGTAATTATTCTTGTACTGTAAATAAGTACATATGTGAGAGATGACCTTTGAGAGATCAAAATTCAGATGCCTTCAAATCCCAAACATTGCGATCTGCTTGTAAAAGAAGTTTTATATTACAGTTCTCGTTTGTCTCTTGATTTTTTTTAAACTCCCCTTGCTTATCCCACTTATATATGTGTGTGTGACAGTGAGGGTGGCCAACTCCACAATTTTTGAAGTGACTGCAAGTAAAGCCTTTTCATGTTGCAAAAATTCTCACACCCACCTCTACCAACTCCTTCCCGGCAATTAATTCTGCCAGAATGTTCTCCCCACATAGATTTGTGTTCATCCTTCAATCTTATCACTGCTGCTTCTGGGAGTTTTTCGCCCTCTCTCTCCCAGAACAGTGGGCGCAGTTGTAACTTTTCACTTCTTCCTCATCTGTTCTTTCTGCCCCAGCAAGCACTTCAAGGAAAGGAAGAGTGAAAGCCAAGGAGCTTTCCTTCCTTCCAGCCAGCTGAGAGGAACAGGGAGCAGGGAAGCTCAGGGCTCATCCTTGCTTTGATCTTGAGGAATCTAAAAAGTCTAAGTGTACGGACAAGGCTTCTGAGCTATATGTTCTGTTGGTTTCTCTGCTTTGTTACACTGGTGGTTGATGCACCTCCTCTTCTTCTGGATAAAAAAGTGAATAGTGGCAGAGAAAGAAGACAGCATTGGGCGTTAAAGGTGAAAATTCAGTCCGTATCATCCTAGTTACATTCTCTTCCGCCTTGCTAATGGTTAGCCCTCTGCTCAAAATCTCTCGCTAATGACTACTTACAGTAGTGCCAGTTTTGCACCTCTTGTAGTGTCATAGTAGTCCCCAGCCTCTCTTGCTCCTGCCATTACTCCAGTCACCAGGGGCCACCTTTGGGTCATTTATGCTCAGTAGCATCAATGTCGCTTTGGTCTTTTCCTCTCCCTGGAGATCTTAGGCAGCCCTGCGTCCCCTGGGAGATAAGGGATGTGCCAAAGCAACAGCAGGGGCTGGTGAGTGGTCCAGAGAGGGCAAAGAGGGATTTGTCCTGCGGGAAGGGACATTCAGTGAGGCTATGGGCTGGGGAAGAAGCACTGTGTGCATGTGCTCACAAAATGGGTATATGGTGTGCACGATGGATAGGTAACTTCAGTGAGTTACATGTCCAGTTTATTTTTAGCGCCTGCTTTGTTAGGGATAACAAAGCCCTTCAGAGCAAGGAACTCTGTAGATAACTTATGCTGCTTCCTAACTTGAATGTCTGTTTTTGACGAAAATCGAGGCATTATTTTTAAAAAGGAGATTCGGCCCGCGGGCCTCATGTCGAAGAGATTTTCAGAGGTATCTCCCTCTGGCGTCGGGAGATGCTGCCACGCACCCGCGGCAAGGCGCGGCCCCCGGGACCCCCGGGAGCCGCACACGGGGCGCCCGGTGTCTACCTGCCGCCGTCGGGCGAGACACCCGCGGAACCACCGCAGCCTTCCTGGGGCGCCGG
>JAHREE010000340.1:2619116-2952997 GCA_033628505.1 Tringa tobata
GCCGGGCGGGACGGGACGGTGCGGGACGGTGCGGGCGAGAGCCGGCGCTGCTGCTGCTCCTGCGGAGGAAAGTTGTTGGCGGGAGGGAGGCGGCGGCGGCTGCGGGGCCCGGGGACACCCCCCGCCCAAACTTTGCTGCCTCGGTGTTTTGGGGCGGCGATGGAGCAAGCGGCGGCGCGGCTGACGGGGCGAAAACCGAGTCAACAAGCGCATCGAGTTTAATTCGCTTAATTCATTGGCTCTGCTCCCTTCCAACTGGCAGCTTGGCCGAATTGGCCTTTGCGAGGCACGGTTTCAGTCGCCGCACAAAGAAAATGCAGTCCCTACCAGTATATCCGAAGTAACATTTTTATGTTACTAAGTAAACAGGGACCGTTCCCTCCTTGCTCCCCCCCACCCCCTTCCTTATACTGATTTCTAGCGTTTGACCCATTTTCTCAAGAAGGCTTTGGGGCAGCGCAGCCTCCGTTTTTAAGGGAGGTGAAGTTTGGCCGGTCGGATACCTTTTCTACGTGTCCATTTTGGGGCTTCCAGCCTTCGGGAGGAAAAATATGTCACAGCGGCAGATGACAGTCGGTATCAGTTCATCTCACCCAGAAATCTGTGGCGTTTTGCCCTTGCATTGAACGCAAGGGAAAAGCTGCAGAGGGCAGTAAAATTCTTGCTCCTTAACAGAGTTTTCCTGCTGTTAATGATTAGAGGCAGGCTGTTTGCATTTAGTGTACACTTCTGAAATAAAGAATAGGGGTTTGAGGGGGTCTCAGACCTTTTATCTTCTAAAAAATCCTCTAACGGTCTTCCGGAAATCTTAATGCTTATTGAATAGAGCTACTGATCTCTAAGAGTGAGGATGAGTAGGTTAGTATAATATAATGGATTCTCTTCTAGAGGCACTGCACATAACAGTGTTTGCTTAAACAGACGGAGAATCCTGCTTTCTTGCTTGTTATGACCAAACTTTTGTCTCAAAAACTGCAGGAACTGCTTGCAAGGTTGGCTAAACTTAGATCTAATTGCTGTTTTATTTCCTTTTAGTACTTGTATTAATTGTTTTTTTGTTTAAAGTGCCATTCCTACTAAATACAGAACAGTTGTAAAAGAGCTAATGTGAGGCCAGTAATGGCAATGCCTCATAATTCTATTGTTTACTGCCTAAATGTTTCAGTTTTGGAGCTCTGTGTACAAAATATGGGTTCAATAGCTTATCTCATTCTGGTGCGTTAATTTGGGTGCTTGTCTGTGAGGGCTGAAAGGACCAATAATGGAAATGGAAGTGCATCAGGTATGGAGGCTGAGGCATAGTTAGGTGTGGAAACATACATGATACTCACATACAGTCAAGGCAGCAGAATTTGGGCTTGACAGTGTTTAGCATTAAATTTCATACCTTTCAGTCATGGTATGATCTACAGCTCGTTTGCAACTTACACATGTTTATTTTCGTAATTCCATTTCTTGGGGTAAACCATTCACAATAACAACGGTGGCATAACACCGGGCTCAGATTGAAGGACTGCTGAAAGTTATAAAGACAAAACTATGAGCTGGCCAAATCTCACCAGGCATTACTACTTCAGAAAGAGTGATTTTTATAGTTCAGTCTGCATTTGGAATTCCAGACATACCGGAAGAAGAAGAAAAAAAAGCTTTTAAAAACTTTTTCCTGAGCCTTTATCTTCCTGTGTCTAACAACTGGACGGTTGAGTGGAGAGAGAGGTGGGGTTCATCCTTAAAGTTTCCAGTCAGCGGATGAAAGTAACTTCAGGCAGAGAGAAAGCTTGCCTATACAGACTTCCAGCCACAGGATGTTGGGCAAAATCCTTTGGAGCCCTTCCCAGAGTTTCACCTAAAAGCATTTTATTATAGTCTAGCTCTGGTTGCATTTCTACTTAAAATATTCCTGAAGGTTTAGATCTGTTTCTCCCGCACCTGAATAAAGAATACTCCTTTTATGTAGCTGTGGAATCTTCATCTTTTTTTTTTTTTTTTGTGCCTGTTGATATAAAAGGGGCAAGCAGTTACGAGCCACAGGAGGCAATATTAATATTCTTGTCTTTATTTTGCACATCCAGTATGCATGCAATTGTTTTGACAGAAGGTTTAATTTTGTAAAGGAGGCGCAATGGAAGTGAAGTGGGATTGCTGTGTGTAGGTCTGGGCTGTGCATTTGAAACAAAAGGAAATCTTCCTTAACAGTTGTTTCCTTTAGATTTCATGCAAAGCAGTTAAGATTTTACTGAAAGTTACTTAAGCCCGTTGTGGAAACAAAACTCCCAAATGACTCACCGTAACACTTAATTTGTGTTTCTCACTTGTACTTCAAAGAACAGCTTAGAACATGGAATGTGGGATCGGACAATGTTCAGGAAAAATGGATATTCATGAAGTATGAACCATTTTTGCGTTTTAGGCTTTCTTAAGAAAACCCTGAAATCAATGGAAGTGAGAGGCTTTCCTTCTATTTTAATTTTTTATTTGGTTGTTAAAATATTTCACTGTGATGTCTGAGTTGCCTTTTTTTTTTTTTTTTGGCAATGTATTCTTAAGTGTTCCCAAACACAGCCAACCACACAGGGATGTATTCCACTTACTCAGCTGTTTCAACCTGTCAGAATACGAGCTGTAGCCTTCCTGATTTCAGATGAAAAATTTATAAAAGCTGTTGCAAAATTACAGTAAACAAGGTTACTTACAGAGCGTGCCTGGAAATCTGATTACTTTTCTTTCAGACAATGTACTGCTTTTGTTACTGAGAGAGGTTTCTTGGGAGGTTTTGCTTTTGTTTGTTTTAGAAAAATATTGTGATTTTGACCTTTGGAATTAAGCACTTAATCTCCTCAGACACTAGATAGAAGACTCCCAGAGTCTGCTTGAAAGATGACCATTCACAGCTTGGACTTTTAAATAATGCAGTGATAGTATCAACCTTTGAATTCCCTGTGTCAAAGTATCCTCTGTATTTCTCTGTACCTGGCATGAACTGAAAACTGGTAAAATGAGATCAGTCATCCATGTTTAGCTGCTTGCTTTAATCGATAGAGAGTAAATTGTGTTCCCAAACCTGTGAAAGCCTTCCAGTGCTTAGAAATGCAGGACGTCAGCTTAATTTTCTGTCTGATTATTCTTGTTCTTTCAATACAGTGTGAAGGACAAGCTCATTATTTGCCCCCCCCCCCTCTCTTTTTAGTACTAAGAACTTATGACCATTTTTAGTGGTATCTAGAACAGTTTTTTCCTGTTGCCAGAGCATATATATTATAACTTCAATTTGTAGGGCAAGAAAAAAAAAGCCACTTTAAAATTCATAATGTAAAATGTGAGTGTGTCTGAAATATCTGCAGTTTGTGTTAAACAAAACTCTGACAGAAAACAGGGATGATGCCCAAATTGTACAGTTTATTGGAAGGCCATAACTTTCCTTTACTCATGTATTTTCTAGACATACAGAGTGCCCTGTCGATAGATACAGGCTTCAATAAACTGTATCCCTACAGTTCGGGATATCAGAATCGTTTAGCATAGATAAGGACTTTGTGATGACAGTGGGAGAAGACCAAAGTTTGTCAAGATATTCTTTCTGTCCCTTTGGTCCACCAGTCTACCTCCAGATATACATGTGTTTTCTTTTAGGCTGGCCCATGCCTCTTGCTCAAAGACTGGAAGCCTGCTAGGCAGTGTTTACCTTTAACACTAGTCTGGGGTCCTTATCTGTCTCCAGAATCCTTGCTGCTACATGTGACCTTGTAAAGCTCTTAAGATGTGGTTGTCGATGTGTGGACATTTGTTGATGTTGATCTGCATGCTTCTTGATGGTATAATTGGTCAAGTAGAGCATGTGTTGGGTGAAAAGTGCTTCTACAATGTGGTATTCTGATACCTTCCCTCTTCTAAAGCACTATGAGATGTTTTTCCATCAGCTGCCTAATGATTTTCTGTGATGATCTCCCCCAGACACTACTTTGAAGTTTCTGAAAACTCCACGATCATGCTGGTAGGCTCAGTTATGATTCCTGAACCTTTTTACTGGTTCATAAACCCAAGAAATTAAAGGTTGACTGCACATCTACATCACTGACCTGCCCAAATACCTTCTGTAGCAAAAGTGGGAGTAGGCAATCATTCTTAAAGGGGGAGTACAATTAACTAGGGAGGTGTACTTACAGCAGGGCAGATGTACATTCTGCAGGAGCTGGTTTTCTGGCATTAGACTGAATTTACCTTCATCTGATCCTGCAATGGAAGCCAAGGTAGCTGCCTCATTCTGAAGTAGCACATTAAAACTTTCTAGCTGCCAACATGACTGGCAAGGAATTGTCTCTGCACAAAGAGAAGAGCATCAGAGAGTCCTTTAAGTCTCCTGGGGCTTGAACTTGGAAGCTCCGTTTCTTTGGGCTTTTGGTCAGAATGGCAGCAAATCCTCTCTCCCTTTAACTGGTGTTACTTTGTCTAAAAGAAATCCTTGCTTCTTCTGGTAAAAACTGGACATTGGCCAAACCCTTCCAGATTTCCATGATCAGAATCTCATTCTGAAAAGGAGGGGGGGAGGTATTCAAGTCTATGAGGAAAAAAGGGCTTTGGAAGGCATGTTCCATCATTCTCATCACAGTGTCTTAAGGTGTCTGCAGAAGGGTGTCTGCTGCATGTTTCTGGTAATGTTCTCATCAGTACTCTGGATCTGAAAAATTCATCCATCCACACCAAAAGGTCACCACACCACTGACGTTGTGGTGATGTTATACTTCTATTCATGAGATGCTCTGTTATAAGCTAATTGTACAGAATAATGCAGTCGTACTGTAAGTTCACAGCCATATTCTAAGTTCACTTGTACTAGGAAATCTTTTGAGATCAGCTCTGTGTAATTTCAAGTTTTTTTGGTCCAAGAGCACTGACTGTCTTTCCAAAGACCAAGAACACCCAAGGTCCGAATGCATTCCTTGGAATCCTTGCAGACTGGAAGTAAGCCAAAGCATCTGCAATACTGTTTTCGAACTCCAGCACATCCATTCCCCAAAAAAGAAAGCTAAGTCAAAGCAAAGGTAATGAACCAGGAAAATCCTCACTAATTGAAGGACAAGCAGAAACAGGGTTGTTTGCATGCTTGATGCTGTGGTTCTTGTGCCCAGGAGGTATCCTACCTCTTCTTAAACTCATTCTGCCAGATTATTGCTACTACTGAGATGAGGAAGAATACAAAACAAACATTAGTGTATTTATGCCTTTTCTTTCCTTAATTCCAGCTATAATTGAGCATACAGTTCTGCTTTCAAGTCTCCTATTAAAATGTTCCATGAGGAAATCCTATGTTTCTGATTTTTTTTTTTCTTGTCTCTAGGCACCGTAATATTACAATATATTCTTTCAGCTATAGTTGCTGGCTATTTGATGTAGTCTTAGGATATTGCCATCCCTGCCAAATGTTCCTTCTAGTATGATCTTTGGTTGCCTGAGCATCACTTCTTTAGCCAGTATTACCTCTTTATTTAGGCCTGTAAAGATTGTTGCATCTTCCTGCCTGATGCAGGAGTTGCCCAGCTTTGCGTCTAGTTTCATTACTCAGTACTATAACACTCTGGGCCTTTTCTTGTTTCATTTGCTAATGACACTCCCAGTACATTTGTGGTTCCTTTTAATGCTGCTGAGAGCGTGTCTCATTCGCCAGTCCCTAACAAGCCTGTGAACAGAGAGCCATCAAGATAATGAGGTGCCGGTGGCAATCTCACTTTGCATACCTCTGTTTCATCCTTCCTATTGAATAACTAGAATGCTGAATAAGAAGTGGATAAAGCCATAGATAGGGCTGTGTTGGAAAAAAGCTTAGCCTTGAACTGTAATCTTAAAGTTTGGTGAATACCCAGGCAATGGGAAGCTTATTTAATGTCACAAATTGTGACTCAAAACAGTGGATCCACAACTCCTAATCATTACTGCAGCTGACAAAAATGACAAATAACATAGTAACTAGAGCAGTTGTTTCCTAAAGTGCAATGGGAATAAGACAGATGATGGATTAGGCTACGATTGTCTGCTGTCTTTATCAGCATCAAGCCAGGTATGTGGATTCACAAATCATGTATTAGCAGCTTCGTAGTGGATCTGCCACAGACCTGTGGCAGAATAGCTAGTTACACAGGATAGCTCTCTGTGTAACTTGCTTAAATTTTTTAGATTTAGTTTCAAGTTCCTTGTTGTGGACAAATATATCTGACCCATTTATGGGGATCTTAAAACTCCTACAAAAATGGTGTATAGTTTTCTTTGGTTGATCCTTCAAGAGGTCTCCTAGATTAAGGACATAAACTAAAGATCACAATCCCTATGTTTATGCTGCAAACAAGAAAATTCTCCACATTGTAATGGCAGTAGTCACTGTAATCTTGAGATTGCACTATGCCTCTCTCCAAGATGATGGCGGCAAGGACATTTAACACAGATAGAAGTGATTTACGAATTTCTTGAGTGGCTGGATGTGCTAGCATCATGGGGAAAAAGTGCAGCTGAATACCTGTAGCATTTCATTCTGTGCCTACATCCCCAGTCATAGCCAAGTTGTGATCCCAAACAAAATAAGTGTTTCCACAGTGGCTTCTGCACGTTTTACAAAGAACTGAGTCATCTCAAGCCTTATTGATGTGTGACAATGAGAAGATACCAACAGATTAAACTTCTGGTTTTGGTCATCTGAACACCAAAATAAATGAATTGGCACAGTTCTGCCCATTTCCCCAGCCTTCTCTTTTTTCCTTTGAGCAAAAGTCCCATTGAAAAAAAAAAAAAGCAGCTCTACACATTTTCTTCTCTAGATCTTTTATTTTTATATCTTGAATAAGCAAACTCTGGACACTGAACCGTATTCAGATGATGCTGAAAATTGAAGGGACTGTTACACCATCTGTGCAGAGGAGGGTGAGGCTGTCTCCACATTTATCCTCCCAGTTGTCTCTTTCTCCAACCTGTATAGAAACATTTTCTTTGTCGCTTATCTCTAAACAGAGCTCCTGTTCTTAGCCATGCCCATGTGATACAAAAGTCTCTTGCTGTTCCTGGTGAGAACCTGTTCCAGGTTTGTGTTTGTGAGAAGCAATGGAAGCAGCACCATCACCACTGGCCTCTCAGCCTTGCCCTCTGGCCTTTTGTCTGAGCATCCACTTCTTCCCTCACCCATGGTTCTAGTTTTGAAGTTTCTCTAACCTGGAAGATGTGCTCCAGAGTACAGAAGCAATGGCTTCTGGTTGCACACTCAGAGTGTGCTACAGAGGACAGCTGAGGTAAGAAGTGCTCTGGCCCGAACATCTTTCCTTTAGAGCTTCAGGTGCAACCAGTCTGGTGTTTGAATATTGGAGAGTCCCATGAGATCCCATGTAGACTGATGGCTTATTAGAGCCACTCATGGGGGTCTGCAAAGTCGTTAGAACTTGCTTTTTCCACCTGCCTTCTCAGGCAGCTGAACTGTGTGCTGCGGAATCTCTTAAAGACCCTAAATGTTATGGTATGCACAGTGGACCTGCCCGCTGGCTGGACGAGTGGCATTGCTGTCCTTCCATTCCATTTTGCCATCCACGTATCCCATTTGCAAGTACTTTGGACAGCCCTGCAGGAAAATCCTAGTAAGACTAGATTCCCCCAGCTCCTTTTCCAGCAAAAATGAATTCAGGCTGAAGACTCAGACACCTTATTTCTCCTGAGAGGTATGTGAGGAAAACAGGTGCTCTTTGAACTTGGCTCAGCATTTGTTTGCTAGTGCTCCCACACTCATAGAATCATTTAGGTTGGAAAAGACCCTTGAGATCATCAAGTCCAACTGTTAACCTAACACTGCCAAGCCCACCACTAAATCACGTCTCTAAGTGCCACATCTACACAGTTCTTTTAAATACCTCCGTAGATGGTGACTCAACTACTTCCCTGGGCAGCCTGTTCCAGTGCTTGACAAACCTTCGTGGTGATTTTTTTTCCCCTAATATCTAATCTAAACCTTCCCTCATGCAACTTCAGACCATTTCCTACCGCTTGTTACTTGGGAGAAAAGACCGACTCCCACCTCTCTACAACCTTCTTTCAGGTGGTTGTAGAGAGCAATGAGGTCTCCCCTCAGCCTTTTTTTCTCCAGGCTAAACAACCCAAACTCCCTCAGCTGCTCCTTATAAATTGCTCCTCTTGCTTTATATACCCTGGCAGGCGGCTTGATTTCCTTTCTTTGGTGCAGCCTGCTGTGGTGGCCTGAGCACAGTCTACTCTGGTCAAGACCTAGGAGGTAGTAGGTCGTCCAGACAAGTAGCTGGTCCTGTAGTCCCTGCTGGTACCTGGCTAGCTTGCACCAGAAAGTAGCCGTAGTCTCTCAGCTGCGCTTGTTTTCTGCTCCAGGGAGTTCAGGCGATTTCCAAACCTGACTGGTAGGTGGTGGGATTTTAGACACTTCTTCAAGTGATGCAACATCTATTTAATATGAAAGCAATTTACCAGGTTGTTTTTGTTTTCTTTGATTTTTAATATTTTCTTGCTTGTGCGTTAGTGAAATGGGTAACAGTATTGGTTAAATAAGCCTTCAGCTAACACTAAATGGAAATGCCTGGATTTGCAGAATGTCTTTTGCTCTATTTCCTATGAATGTCTGTGATGTTTGCTCTTTTATGGAGCTGTTATTTGGCGTAGTTATATTTTAAATGTAAGCTAACACATTGGTTACCTTTATTTGAAATTTTATCATTATAGAAGTAATACCCATTGCAGAATGCGGGCCTGATCCTAGAGTCAAAAATGAAATAAGAAACCTCTTTGGTTTGAAGTCAGTTGAACTGAGAGACCTATGAGAGTGTGGAAAGTGTCCTTAGGGGAGTAAATTTTAAGAACGTTTTCTGCCATAATAATAACTGTGTTTAGTAAGTAATTGTAAAACCTCAGGAAAAACTTGAAAAGTAATTACACAATGACAGTAGTGACTTTTCAATATTAAAACTATTTTTCATGTTACCTTATTATGCCGATACGTTAAATCTGTGGAATATTATTGCAAAACGTATTTTTAAAACCTAGTAGAGAAAGAAACCTCAGCTTACCTTTTTCTTCATTAAACAGACCTTTAAAATGAACACTGTTTCCTCATGTGATGAAAGTCGTGCTCCCTGGTTCAAAGTTTGTGATCCTTCTTTTAAGCAAGTTCCATCTTGACATTTTTTCTTGACTACACCCAGATTCTCAAGTTATTATGTCAGAAGTAAAGTAGTGAAGGAAAGCCACCTTTTAGCTTCAGTTTAAAAGTGACAGCCAAAATATGTAACCGTCAGTATTAAGCAGCTCAAAGAATCAAACAGTACCTCAATATATTCTGACTTCTACAGATCTATATGGGTACAAGCCATAATTTCGCTTTTAGTATGTGCAGGTAATCTGCAAAACATGTCTTTGAGTCCTGTGAAGGAATGTATTATCCATAATGTTTAGCTGATGGATTTCTTTCAACAGTGACATATTTTGAATATGTTTAACTGCAAAGCATACATTTTTCCTAAGTGTTTTACTCAATTTATCTTTGTATATCCACATTTTGGGATGTTGCATAAATAGTAGTTTTATTTATTGAAGAGTTTCTTTAAGATTGTTTTGATAGTAAAAGGAGGAAGGATTTTGAGGACATGTGCAAAACAAGCTAAACTAAGTTATTAAGCCACATTTTTAAAGGGGAATTCAGAACCAATGCAAGTAAAATAAAGTGTGCAAGAAGGATATATTGATCACTACATTTACATTAAAAATAATCTAAATGATATGAGTAGGTGCTAATTAGCTCTGGAGCCTGAAATAATTAGGTTCATCAAAGTACAAACTTTTGCTTGCTTTGCTGTGCATTGTCTCAGCCCTTTTCTGAAGGGGACACTTCAGGGAGCGGAATGTAATTAACTGTCGTTGCACTCTGGGTCATGATTTACATTCTGTGGCTGCCAGCTAGTATCATTGGGTAGGACAACTTTGTAAGCGCACCAGCTGAGTGTTGGAGCATCTTGTTTTTCACAGGCTGTTAAGTGTCCCAAAGTAAAGCTACTTTTGACAATTGCCAATCTGAGAGAAGATTGAGATGGTGCTGGATGATGGAAAGTTCTTGTTCCCTGACCCTCTGTGAGCCCTTTGAACCCCAGCTTATTCAATCAATGGTTGTATGCACTGATAGATTGTAGATGATGCGTGGTTAACAAGATGAGAGGATACAAATTCATGGAAAATAAATTAAGAGAGAAAACTTCCAATGTGCCAAATGAGGGTGTAAAAAGGAACAGGAAAAGCTGCTCACCATTCAGATTGGGTGCATGGGGCTTGCACAGGGCATATTTATGTATATAAAATATACAAACACACAACCCCTGATTCTTCAAATTATGTTTTTGGCAGGGATAGGTTTCTGTCCTCTGTCCCATGGCATATGATACAGTAGGAATGGTCACAGTCTCAAGGGGTTTCCTGGCTACACATTTACATGCAGACAGCTCAAGTGGAGGTTGTTCTCTGTTGCTCTGAGATGGACAATGCCCTTTAAAATCAAAAGAGCTGTATCAAAAGACAGTTGTGCTCAGTCCATGCAGAGAAGAGGAACTTTAAAACCAAATGTTACTCCATCAGTAGCAAGCCACTGTGTTGCAGCTTTGGACAACTCTGGAAACCTATCTTTTCTAGTTCTTTTGCATTCATTTGCAAGTGGTAGTGGTGGAAACAGAGTAGTTTAAAGTCATCATTATGTTCTCTCTTATTTATTCTTTTCCTATGTTCTGCATTTTGGGTTGTTTTTATTTGACGATGTTTTCATTGGTCTACCTATGATAAACACTAAATATCTCAATTTCTAAGTGTTAATAGTCAACTAAGAGCCTCTTCTGCTGTATAGAATTAGGATTACATTGTCTGATCTGCATCACTTCACATACATCTCCACTGAAATTCATCTGCCATTTTCTTGCTCAGTAGTTACTATTATGAGATCCTTTTGTAATCCCTCATAGATGGCCCTCATCTTTGTCAGATTGTTATTCATCCCTTTTCCCAAATTGTTTATGGATATGCAGAACAACATATATTCTAGGATTCCCGAGGACTCTTATGGGCACTTCGGGACCATTTTTTTTTTAAAAAATTCCCAAGATAGGCACCAGACCCACTGGTACTTCCCTTAGTCTTTGAGAGTGTTCCCAGGAGACAGGGGTATCACGTCACATTCCTGTATTTGGATACTGGGGCACTTTTGGGTGGAGGTTACTGCGGTTTTAGCTCTTTCTCCTTTGAGTCCCATTGGCTCTTTCTGGTGAACCCTATCTGCTTGTGGTGATTCTTCCTATATTTCATGTTCCTGCTTTTGTCTGTAATGCCTTATACTGATATGTCAATTTGAGACAGATCTTCTGATGTGTTCCCCCTGCACAGAATATTCTGTAATGAGAATTACGCCACGCTGAACACAGATACAAAAAAACCCCTCAACTCCTTTCTGCTACAGTCTGCTCTTCTCTAACTGTTCTTTTTAAGTACCTGCATCATCTGTTTCCTTAGAAGTCCTTTAGCAGGCTGCCAACTCCTGATTATGTTTCAAAAAATTTTTCTACTTATTTTTATACAGTTTTTAAACAATTTCTTAAGCTCTTTTCTTGGCCTGAATTATTGAGTCTTTATATTAATCCTGATAAATTTTTCTTGTTATTATACCCTTTCAGTTTTGTGGTTTTGTTTTTTTCTTTTTTTTTACAGATAGTTTTTAGAAGCGTTCCTTCTTGACTGTTCAGGCATTCTGGTAGTGTTTTGGTCTTTCTTAAGTTGCTTTTGGGAATTCATTAGCTTTTGGCCTATGCCTCTGAGCTTTATAGTGTCTTCAGGCCACCTACAAAGAGTTTAGTCTGCAAGCTTCTAGCTCCCCCTTTCAATTTTAGTGTTTAGATGTTGTTTTTCATTTGTTTGCTTAAGAAACTCTATCATTGTTATAAAGCAGCTCCTCAATATTAATATTTTATGAACCAGGTTCTTTCCACTTCTTGAGATCAGATTGAGTGTTTTCTCTTTCTTTGTATTGGTGTTTTTTAGTTTGGTTGTTGTTTAGCTTACTTATTTGTTTGCTTTATTTTTCATTTGTGCATGAGACACAGATAGTGGTCTCAGCTTCAATCTACTGTTGTGATCTGTAGCCAGTCTAGCTAGGAGTCACTGAAGTATCTCTTGACCTGTTGGGTTTCCTTCTTTATCAGCCTTTCTTACTTGTGTTTCATAGAATCTCAAAAGGTTTCCATCCTGATTGGATTAGCGGTTCTGTAGGTCATTTATTTTGATAAGCCTTTATTGTTCAGTCTAGTTTTTTGTTTCATAGGAACTTTATGCTATTTGTTGATTCTCCTAGATTGTTAATGCAAGCCTTTCTTCAATCCCTGCCAAAGTATTTGGCTTTCAGTCTTTTCTGCTTTTTCAGTACTCTGCTGATGCTCTTTTTTCCACCAAGTTTTCAGTAAGACTATTGAATAATAATGTTGTTTTAACAACAGGCATTTTAGTTCTTCCATCTAGCTTCTTAGGCTTTTAGTTTACATAGAAGAGCATGCGCTTTCTCATGGGTGTTTTACTTCTCTGCAGAATTTTTTTAAAAAGAGAGACAGTCTGTTCTGGCGTTCCATTGTCATTTCATCCTTGCTTGAGTTTAACCAACTTCTGTCCTTTACTTTAGTTAAGAATTACAGGTCTTCATTGTGTTAACACTTCTCTTAAACCATGTACTGTCTTTCTGTACCCTTTTCAGTTTGAATGTTTTCTTATGACCTTTGAAGTACCAGCAAACTCATTCTTTTCTCGTTTAGAGCTTCTAGAGGCTCTCCCTCCCTATTCCCAAAATTTTCCCTATTTGAACTCCCTTTTTAACATGTTTTCTTAGCTGCTCATTGAACTTTTGCTTGTCAACCTATCTTGTTCCCATAGTTCTCTGCTTCCTCACTAGCAACCAACATTTTGCCTCCAGAACTTTTCTTTTACCCTGCCTTATGTTACTGTTATTTGCACAGCAGCCATGGCCTTGGGCTCTTGCTCAGCACCTCCAAAGAGCCTTTCCAAACCCTCTGTGAGGTCTGATGTTTTTGAATTTAGCAGAGAAGTCTGTGATCT
The DNA here is from genome assembly GCA_033628505.1 of Tringa tobata. NCBI lineage: Eukaryota > Metazoa > Chordata > Aves > Charadriiformes > Scolopacidae > Tringa > Tringa tobata. The sequence continues at coordinate 2,632,236 of JAHREE010000340.1, forward strand.
CTGTTATGTTGGACTTTGTGTTCCCGATAATCATTGGTGCAACAGTGGAGCAGGTGAGGTTCACTTGTAGTTATCAGGCAAATTTAGAAAAATCTGGATGCAACTGTTTTCTTCTGAGTAAGTGAGAACATGAACAACATCTATATGTAGTTGGACTCCGTAAAAAGAATGCCCTGGTAAAAAGTATTTGGCACTGTAGTCAAGAACATAGGTGGTCAGCAGAAGGGTGTTCACAATACCTACATGGTTGGTCACTGTATTATCACTATTAATCCCCTGTGCCAACTAGGACAGACCCTCTAAAGTCAGAGAACAGTTCCTGTTGGTTTCAGCAGAATTATTGTGCTGTTGTAAAATGCCACACTTCTCATATGGGGGGGATTTTATACCACGCACTGTTCATGACTTTCAAGTTTGAGGAGAGTCTCCAGGTGACCAGAATGTCATCCGAAGTAATTTGAATGAATTCTTACTACTTTATTAGTTTCACAGTAAGCTAACAAATACAAAATTATGTATAATCTGGCAAGGAGTGCAGAACTGTTTCTTGCTCCTTGTATATGACATCATGCAGCTGCTTGGTGGTTGTAATGCTGGTCAGAACTACCTGATCCATGTGATGTCCAAATTGCTGGACTGATTTCGGATTAGCGAGGATATCGCCAAGTGCTAAGAGGAAGTGTAGACTGCACATCAGTCTCATTAATAGAGAGAACTGACCTTCTCAAGACAACATGATGCTATGAAACAACTGGATTTGAACCTGGGGCTGTTACCATTGATCCACCAAGGCAAAGAGGGAATGCTGATTCGGAGGGGAAAAAAATCTCAGGCATGGAATTACATAGGGCCTTAGTGAAAATCAAAAACTTCGTTGACAGAAACTTCAGGACAGTTTGAGTAAAAGGTACAGTTCAATTAACTTTCTGCTAGTGTCTTTGATCATGTTGCACGGAGCTCAATAAAATACCCCAAAAAACACATGGGAAAGCTTCTAAGGTAGGTAAGCAAGAAAAACATGCAGAGCTCTGTGTTATGCAAGATAAATGGTGGGCATCAAAGGCAGAGGAGTTTTTCTAAGTTGTGGATCCAGAAAATACCATGTGGGCTTGGAAAGATCATCTGGCCATAAGACACTGCACCATTTCTGAGGTGAAGATGGACTAATAATGACGGAATTGATGGAAAAGAAAACTGAGATGGCAGGCCAAAACTTTTCAGTTGTTGTCCTAAATGATGAAGTCCTAGATGAAGCTGTACAGCTATTTGGCGAGGAGCAGAGCACAGCACCTCCTAATAAAATGGAGATTTTCCCAGCTGTTTAGCAGCTGGCATACAGTGCAGTCAGCTGTAAGCTAATTCACCAAAATATAAAACCATGGGATAAGAGTCACAAGCAGCCAAAAGACTTTTGCAGATTTTTGGCTTTGTAGAGAACTATTTCTGAGGTGTTAGACTATTGAAATGCTGTCCACTTCTACAAAGAGAATGATGATGACATGTCTTCTGAAAACTGCTGTGTTTCTAATTCTCTCAAGTCCTGGAAAAGGCTTTACAGGAAAAAATGAGCAATTTTTGCTATAGAGGCAACTAAGCAGATTATTTCAGTCAGTCTGGTTAAAGGAAGGCGTTGTTCTGTTTTGGTGGAGAGGTCAGTGAGGTAGCAGTCCTTAAGCCCTGTAGTATTTTTTTTTTTAACACTCAACATTTTTTGAAACAGATGTATGAAATTGTGCATAGTTTTGATGTCTGAAGAATATTACTCACTTATTTTTGTATTTACATTTAGAAAGTGCATCTCTGATCATAGCAAAAGTGATTTTATTAGAAATTTAATATAGTAAAATACTCAAGTTAATTGTAAGTGTGTGGTATTTCAGACCCCAACAGGCATCCTCTGTATATAGACTTCTGTCAAATTCCAGTAGATGAAAATAATAAAGGAAGAAGATTTTATGCTAAAACTAGCATTTTAAATGCTTGTTTGTTCATTTTTAAAGAATACTTTGTCAAGCTGTATGGTTTTATACAAAACAGTGCAGTGCTCTACAGCAGCTTTGCTGTTTAAAATTAAACTGAGGGCATGGCATTATCGGGAAAGGAAAAAAAACGGGATGTAGAATGAGAGAAGGTTATGGACTTTGGGAAGTTGAGTTAAAGTGATTCTTCAGATTTTAGTGGTGATAAGATTTTCACACACTTGTGAAGAATTTATGGGGGTTGGAAAATCTTCTAAGAGTAGACTTTTTAATTTCTTCAGTAATTAAAAGACAGCAAGCTAGAAAACACCCAGGAAGACGGAGCTGTCAGGCAAGAGCATGTATTGCAGGCTTAGCCATTATGTTTGAAAGTGTCATGCTGATATTTTAATTCCATTACCTCTGGTGTATTTTAATTTCTGAGGCTAGCAATAAAAAAAGAAGGAAAATGGGCTTGTTTTTGTCCCCATCTCCTTGGGAAATTGTTAAGGAAACATAACAGCCTTCAGGATTTGTCTTTGCATCCAGTATCATCTTTTAACTGGCAAAACGCACTGATGATTGCAAATATTGATCAGGAAGCTACAAGTTTTAAATGTCCTGCTCTCAAAGTTACAACTTCATAACGATTTAGTTCCTCTGAAGTAATAGGAAAATATTGTTAAAAGCAGTTTCCAAAATAAATCCCTGCCTCACATGGCCTGCTTTTGGTGACCCGACATTAATGTGTGTTTTACAGGCAGGACTGTGAAAAATACCCCAGTACACATTAAGACTTTCTGGAAAGGATTCAATTTGTAATAAGAATTTTTTTTTCAGATTTTTTTTTTAATTGCCTAATGTGTATACTATTCTGTCTTTAATTTTGTGTATACTATTCTGTCTTTAAATTCTGATGCCTGTAAATGTAGGGTGTGATGCAACCAGCTTGCACCATCGGAGGCAGGTTGTTTTGTAGTCACCTCAGAGAGGTGACGTCCCACTGTGGCCAGTGAGGCTGCATTCACTTGCTGGTGATGAGGAGCAGATACATCCTGGTCTATTTTTATTCCTGCATATGTTCATACAAAAAAAAATGCAAAATTGTGCAATAGCCAACCAGAAAAGAGGAGAGAGCAGAGATAAGATTTTAGATTTAGTGATCAGAAGGGCTCAGCTGAGTGTTGAGAACAGTGTATGCTTAAAAAAAAGAAATAGACTGATCAGCTGTTCATCTGGAACAAACATTTTGATGGATTGATCTAATGATACAATACATACAGAAATATGTAACTACGTGACCATATATATGCTCAGAACTGAAATCTAAACATTGTTGATTTGTTATGAAGCAAGATTGTCCTAGAAAGCACAATACTTTTATTTTATTTTTTTTTTACTGAAATGGAGAAGCATGCTGTTGAAGTACTTGTGAATACTCTTGCTGGTGTATTTGTAGCATGATTGTTATCACTGAGATACCAATTTGCTGTCATTTGAATCTGTGGTTTTCCTGAGGCTCTACCTCCTCCAGGAGCTTGCAGGTCCTTTCAGTGCTGCAACCTTGACTGCATGACAGATGCTGCAAGGAATGTAATGTCCTGTCACCGGTGAAGGGACTAATTCTTCTGACCTCATAACAAGAGATTTGCAATCCCATCTGGAAGTGCAGAAGTCAAAGGTCAAAGTTAAATGCTTTTGGTGTTGCCTGGGCTGACATTAGTTGTGAAAACTGATTCACTGAAAATCAATTCATTGTGAAAATCAATTAATTGAAATAAATTTGAGGTGGAAATGATCAAAATCACAAAATTCAGAGACGTAGGTCAGTAGCTCTTAGTACGGCTAGTTAGGTTTTATATTGTCTTGTGCTACGCAAGGTTGCACCCCGTCTTACTTCACGCAGCTCTGTACTCATGCGGCCAATTACCTCTATGCCTAACTTTAAGCCTGTAAAGTTGTTTTCAGTGTGACTACCCGAGTGCTTGAAAGCCTTGATGTGTGTATTTAATATCTGGAAGATTAGTGTTTGCATTTCGGAGTTAGCACCATCACTTACAATTTCTCAACTCTTCTTTTGCTTATACCCTGACCAGCGGTGCTGCACTAATAATTGCTTAAATGTGTGACTTTGTAAATCTAAAAGGGAAGAAAGAATAAGAGGAGCTGAGCTCTGCATTTTTTTTTGGGGCAGGGTGTAAGCTATGTGAAAGACGATGTGCAGGCTGCCCTGTAAGACGTGGACCCTCGTCATGCCGTTTCCCCTTGGTTTCACTGAATTTCACTGAATTTCACTGAATTTGAACGTCAGCACAGAGGAGAGCCTCAGCTAATGCAGAGAGGTGATGTGCACCTCTCCCGCTGAAATGTAGAGGGTTTCGGGTGAGGTCTGGCAGCGGGTTCGTGTGTAGGAGTGGCGGGGGTAGGTGCCAGCCTGGTGGCGCTGGGCTGGCGGCAGCGGGCAGAGGTGCCTGATGCTGCAGGTGGATGTGGCGACGCGCAGGACCACAGGTGGCCAGGACCTCCAGCAAAACAAAACAAGTTTGAAGAGAGGAGGGGGGGGAAAGGATCTTACAGCGAGTGTCTTTTTATAGATGTCAGATTGTAAAACTTACTATCTGGAAGACCACCTCACCCCAAAACCCCCAAAAATGCTGTGACAGCACTAGTAAGTTTTTCTAAGTTTACAAATCTACTTGTAAAGTTTTAGTTTTCTTCTAACTATAGTAAGTCTTATACACATAAGAAAGGGGGGGAAAAAAGGCACATCAAACAGCTTTTACTTAAAATGTGAAGTATTTAAATTGAAACCTCACCAATAAATAAGAGTTGTCAGGGCAGAAAGGAAGCAACCACAAAGCTAGGGAAAAAGAAATGTTGTTTCTTTGTGCTTAGACCTCTTACAAATCATCAAATAGGTACTTTCAGATTGTTGCCAAGATTTCACCAGCGTGAATAAATGGATACGAGGCTTTTCTTCATGAAGTCTGTGGTTAGTGGAGGATTTTATGCTGTTGCAACAGTCGCATTTGGGGCCTGGTTTTGCCATCCCTTTTGCTACAAATAAGGCTGTTAAAATTTGTAACAGCTGCTGAAATGAGTAAAGATCCTGTAACCAGACTTTGATATAATGCTGTTGCACTTCAACCAGACATGCTTTTGAACACATACAGGAATATAAAATCAAATATTTATTCTTTTTTAATGCATCTATCACTAGATAGATGATTTAAAGATATTAGCATGGTAATATCCATGTAAGTTCTGTAAATAAATTTAATTATTGTTTATTCTGAATCCAACTTCAAGTTATATTCTAGTCCTTGCTCTGGGTGGTGTTTGCACACTTTGAATTAAGCAGTTGCTAGGAGAAAATTTATATATGTAATCTAGAGCCCATCTTTCCAGATAAATACTTTAAACAGGAGCAAAATGTATAGTGCCTGGCAAAAATCAGGGTCAAAAAGGCTTTTATGGAGTTATGGACACAGTTGATTTGGGAGGCATTCTGTCAGCTGCATTCTTCAATGGGAAAGGTTGAATATCACTTGCAAGCTACACTAATCAGAGAAATCTTTAGAATTCTGGAGCAGAAAAGCTATGCAGATTGGGTTTGCCTTTTAATTCGCTCAGTCCTACAAGCCTGGTGCATTACTGTAGTGTGATTTACAGCTTTCTCAATCTGCTTCAATTCCTCAATTTAGTAGAAGAAGTACCATGCAACAGTGAGGTTAATAGTTGTTTGTGAAGTTAATACTCCAAATAACAGCTTCTTACAGTGAAAGAAATCCTATTTTGATTCATCTCCCTTTTGATATTCAGTCATATCTTTCTGAGATCTCCATGTGCCAGCAGTTCAGAGTATGTTACTGCTGTCTGACCTTTAAGTACATTAGTTTTTAACTTCCTTTTTATTTTCCTCTCTTTCCAGGAAATTGAAGACCATGTGGCATTTTTAATAACTGTTCCAACGGCCCTAGCAATTTTTTTTGCTATATTTATCCTTGTCTGCGTAGAACCGGTATTTAAGAAGCTGCTTCGTGTATTTTCCCTGGTGGTCTGGGTATGTCTTGTTGCCATGGGATATCTCTTTATGTGTTTTGGAGGAATCATCTGTCCCTGGGACCAGGTAAGACTGTTGTTATTATTATTAATTTTACTTCATTGGGTACATTTCCAAGAACCATTCTGTGCAAAAGTATTCACATTAATTTTTGTGGGACATCTCATAAAAAGTTTTTGTGACTAAGTGTTTGTATGCAGAGACTCACCACATATATTTATAATTATGAGAGATGTGCATACTTAGGATATAGAAATATTTGAAAGACTTTGTTTTTTTTATTTTAAGCTCATGTGCACAATGAACACTTGATTTCTGTCACGAAGTTCTTTGTATAATGAATATTTGATTCTAGTGACCAGTTAACATAGTAGAAATGCTAGCTTTGTTCAAGACTGCTGACGGTATCTTCTTCAGCTTAAAATGTTCAGGCTCTCAGTGTAGGCTTTCGGTGGTCCTCAAGATGTTCTTTAGCAACGTGTGAGAAAAAAGGACTAGGAATTTCCTTGCATTTCTAGAGAAATAAATGAGTAGAGAAACAGTGGAATACCCTTCACATTTTTTTAAATTTTGGAAATAAGACAAAGCAAAAATATAATTGCCTTTTAATAGCAGCACTTTTGAAACATCAACAAACGATGTGCAGTATCCAACACTGTGTCTGAGTGATTCTTCTGTGTTTTGCCATATCCTTTTCCTTTTCCCAAGCCTTGTACATGAGAATACTCCTGATATAAGAATTGTAAGAGCCTTCAAAGGGTGGAAAAAAGCTTTAAAATATATAAATATATCTTCTGAAAATTTCATGCTGATTCCATGAGTTTGTTATAACCTTTAAATGGTAGTGCTGTATCTGGGATGCCTTCTAGGTCTTTTGGATAAACTTGAAACTAGTTCTCTGACTTGTTATTCAGATCTTGCAAAGACTTATGCAAATACTGAACTTTAAACATGCAAGTAGTTCCTTTAAAATCTTTAATTCAAATAATTTAAATTACTGGTGTATGTTGGAGATATTAGTTTTGGAGGTGGGTGACTTCTATATTCTCATTTTCTTGGAAGGTTCAGGGATTAATTATCTATGAAACTGCCTTCCTGTCTTCTTTGTTTTGTTTTGTTTTGTTTTTTAAGTATTTGACACTAGCAAACCAGGTCATACTTGCATGCAATAAAAAGCAAATCAGAATATATAGTGTTTTTCTCTAGATACAGGTTTCACCATAGGAGTCCCTGTATCTTTGTGTTATCAAGTCTAGATAATTTGCATGCTCTTACTTTTTTGATTTATTTATTTTCATTGTCAGTTGTGAGACGTCATGCTAGAATATTTCAGGATTTCAAGCTTAGATGCAAATATTTAATTAGCTGTATTATTTGTTCATTGCAAACTCTACGAAGTTTAATTTTGTTATTTCAGAGATACAATAATGATTTTCAAAAACATGTGGCTTAAAAGAGATCTAAGAGGGATGCTGATGTCTCAATCGTGGGATTGCATTTAGTTTGTGAAAGCAGTTTGTCCTGCCTTGCTTTCCTCTTAGGAGAAATGTAGGCATTCCCGCAGCATCCAAGGGATGTGTGAGGCAGGAAGGGCTGCAGAGCTCTGGGGGAAGGCATTGTCTTCCCGCAGGTTGCCAGGACACAAGTTTCAGTCTGTTCCTCGCTTTGTGTGCAAGTGCTGCTTGGAGAAGAGGATATTTGGGAGGGAGTTGCACTGATTTCTCTGCCAGCAGCAGCCTTGCCCAGTGCCGCGCAGGCTCCAGCCTGGAGCAGGCAGGGCTTTTCCAGAAGGCCTGGACCTGGCTGCAGGTGTATGGCTTAACATCAAGCCTTTGGCATCTGGCAGGAGAGGGGCTGTGGCCAGGAGGTCCCTGGCCCTTGCTGGGAGTCAGAGGTCACCTGGCTCCCTGCAGTGAGACCCTTTGCTTCCCCAAAACCATATTTTTTTTTTTCTTCTCTTTGAATAGCAGCACTGTTTTGTTGAACAATTCTGTAGGTATACTTTTGTATAACACTAATGTCTGTGTTAAGAGTGAACTAAAGAAATACAGGAATCTTTCTGGGAACTTGACACCTTACACAATAGACTCATCACAGGTTTGATGTTTTTGAACATTTGTAAAAAAGCAGTGAGCAGTAAAATACTGCCGTGTGTTCCTCTGATGCTGGTGTTTTGATTGCTCTGCATCAAGAATACGTAGGTCAATAATCAGTGTTCACTCCTATAATTATACGTGAAAGCAAATCTGAAAAATCCTTCCTCAGTGATAACTGACAGTTTCTTTGAAGTTTTACTTTTTGTGAATTTTAAAAACATTTTACTTGGCTTATTAGGGTGTTTTTGTTGTTCCTTTATCCTTTCTATGAAAGAAAAGAAATATAATATAAAATTTAAATTAGTTCTGTTTCAAATATGTCTTTGTCAACATAGCTAATTATAAAGTTATTAAAATAAAAAAAGAGGCAGTTCATGCACACTTATTTACTAAACAAGTGCTTTATTTTCATTTTCTTCGAATTACAGTCTAACTTGTGTTCTAGTTCAGCAGAGTTTAAAAATACTTCTATTTTTCATGTCTTCTGAATCCTGAGCTTGTTAAAAATACGGCATTTCTTGTGTACTAGTAACTACAAACAGATAAATCTTCTGCATACCATAGTTTATAGAAAGAACATGTTATTCTCATTTGTGCATGAGCCTTCTCCCTTTAAAAGACAACCCTGCATCCTTTCAACTTTGGCTTAATGATTTTAATGTTCCTTTTGGCTGTTTGCAACGGCTAAATGCAGTATTTCCTCTGTTGTCTGAAGGAACCTTAGGTGTGAATTTTTGCAGCTTTTGTTTACAATAAAAATACCACTTCAGAGAGACTATTTTGGTTATGAACTCAATATATATTTAATGTGGAGCAGTTCCTCCAGACCCTGCAGGCACATAGCTCAAATAAATTTGATGAACAGTAGAGGGCTGGAAATGAAGTGGCTGGTCAGGGCCATTGTTGTTGGTTTTTTTGTTTTTGTTTTTTTTTTTTTTTTTTTTTGTTAGAAACCTGTGGGCTGATGTGAAATAAGTGCAAATCATAATTGGTTCCAGCTATCTTTTTTTGCTGTTCCTGCAGACTCCTTTTATCTGTCTGCATTTCCTTGTCTCTTGTTCGGCTGCAGCTACAGCTCTGGAGAGAAAGCTGTTATCAGGTAGGTATCTGGCCGCTGTTTGTAGGGGGAAGGCAGTACAGCCGTAGATGGTTTCTCCATCCGTTGGGCTGGTCCACAAGCCCCATGCTGGCTGGGTAATTGCTTGCTGAGCCTGATCCAAAGGCTGTAATTGTGACTAGGCTACATGGGCATAATCACAAACCCATCTACAAGAGGAGCCAGAATATTTGCACCATCAACCATACCAACCAACTTACCTCTTCAGTTAGTCCACGTTCCCTTACTCCTCTACATGGATGATGAAGGGAAGCAAGTACATTGAGAGGGAGATGGTGGGTACCTTAGTGAAGCAGTGGGTGCTTTATAGGAAAAAAAATTAGGACAGTGTTTGCAAATGTCTTTGGTACCTAAAAAAACTTTTAAAAAGAAGTGTGGCAACCCTCTCTTGGTGTCAGCCCAAGTTTCTGTCAGTGTCAAACTCGGCGGTGGAGCCCCCTGGTTTGTGGTCCAGGGAACTTGGATGGTCTGATAGGAGCTACATACACTGCGTTGTGTTACAGCCCAGAAGGAGGTTGGGCTTGTCTGGTAGGAGTTGTGGGACACCTGGCCAAAGTTGGTAGGAAAGAAATAAAGGAATTCATGCAGGGGGTCAGAGAGAGCAATTGCCTACTGGTAGTTCTTTCTAAATTTAAGGTATAAGCAATAACATATGGAGGTGGTTTCAGTGAGGAAAGACCCAAGGAAGATGCTTAGAAAGGTCTGCGTGGAGATCAGTGGATGGTGTGTTTGGTGGAGGGCCAGTAATGCAAGGTGGAAAAAGGCAATGTATAGATTTTGTCACGTTAGCACTTCTCCCTTCTATAGAAAGGAGCACCTTTCCTTACAAAATGTAAATCTGGTACCTATCTGTAGCATTACACTCCAGGGAATGAATTTAAATTATTCTCCTCTCGTTTCACTGACAGTGTAGTTATTGTACCACAGTCGCCTTTCCATGTCATCCTCTGACATGTCTAATACTTCCTCAGCCTTTTATACAGGGTGTGTGTAAATATGTCATAGCTCATTGATATCAATGGGTAGAATGAGCTCTTAAAGCATACAGTGGATGATATAAAAAAAGAGAGTAATTATACAGCATTATACTAGTCTAATGAATTCTATCATTGCCAGATTTTGGTATTCAATTCTACTTAATTATAAATACGTTTGCAAAGCCCAGGCACCAGATGTGTTCCTCCCTGTCTATATTCAGTTTCAGCACAAAAATTACTTCAAGCAGGATTTGATACTTCTGGTTTCCAAAAAATTTATCCACAGAGTTGTGTGTTTAGAATTTGCGTTTGGTTATTTTAGCCTAAATGGTACTTTTTGAGCTGAATCTAAAGCTTTTTTGTTTTGTTTTCTTTTAATGTGTTGGTACGGAATGGTTCCATTTGGGCCTTGAAGCAGCCCTGATTTATGAAGTGTGGACAAAATTTTCTGCATTAGTATTTATAATTATAATTTTTTGATACTTTCTTGGTAGTCTATCATGTGCTGAGGGGTGAGGGCCTGCACACAGCCATGGTAATTGACTCCTGCATTAGGCAGCAGGCGAGCTGGATGGGTCTGTGGAATGGGAAGGATTTTCTTTGTACAAGAATTACATTGGGTCCCATTTCTGCACCTTGCTTGGGACCCGCCTTATCTAAAGTCAGACGTGCTGTAAATTGTTAATAAGGTGTTGTGTGATTAAGCATGCAAAAAAACCCACTTTTTTTTTTTTTTTTACGTTGAGAATGAGAGCAGGGCAGGTGTCAGTGAAGTCCCTGCAGCACAGGACAGCGAGGATGAGTTGCTCCCAGCTGTACTGCCAGCTCAGGATCTGGAGTGCAGGGGATACTTGACATCTTTTCAAGTTCCACATTAATCAGACTATCAGGAATAAGTATCCTGAGTAAGGAACTAAATCCTGTAGGAGCATTTCTCAGTACCTTGTTGGTGAATAGTCGCCTGAGAAAGGACATAAGGAAAACCAGGAGGTTTAGATGAAGATACTTCCCAGCAGATGATACTGTGCTTTAGGAGTAGGTGTGATAGAAAAGGAAGAAACCCGCAATCCACAAGTATAAGACATATTTGCAGTTATACTCGAGGAAGGAGAAGAACAGATGATTTTTATCTTAATATTAATATTTTTATAGACATATGAAGTCACAGGCTTAATAGCAAGACATTTAAATGTGTTTATCAAGTCTGGTAAGGCAAAATCTGTAGAGAAGACAGGAAAAAGCTGAGCTATTAGAGACCTGCCAGTTAGTCATTAAAATCAGTAATATAGTAGATTAATATGGTAAAGTAGTGTGTGGAGCCCTTGGAACACCTTGTTAGCAGTAATGTGCCATTGTTAACCTTTGCTGTGTCATGGCAATGCATTGTGATAGCTGCTTATGGAAAGAGAATTGCTTTATTTTTTAAATAGGAAAAGCAGTTTTGTTAAAAAAAAAAAAAATAAATTGGTTTAGTCCCAAAAGGAAGACTAGTATTAGAGGAGATGAACATTATTAAAATAAATGTACATAAAGACTAGGGGAGATGGCAGCTGTTGTGACTTCAGAGAGCATCAGGCAGGAAGAAGATTGCTGGAGATCTCTGGGGAATGTTTGCATTTATTAGTGCTTTTTACTAGTGTGGGGGGACAGAACGTCACTGCTATAATGACGTTTGTTGATGACCCAGTTAAAAGATTTGTAATACAGCAAGAGATCAAAATGTTATGGGGAAGAAAATCATGACCTTGAGAAATGCAGTAATAGCAACTAGATGAAATTTAATAATAAGAAATGTGAGGTGCCTGCATTTGGGAACTAACAGCAGAAATTTCAGCTATAGGCTGAGACTTCATCAGTGAAAAATGAGCAGGGACAAACAGAATGAAGAGCAGAAGCATTAGTTGGTTACTGGGTCATTAGGATATGCATCCAGAAAAGACTCGGTAATGACAGCAAAGGATCCAGCTAAGGATGAAACTTCACCTGGATCACTATATACATTTCTGGTCAACTGCATTCAAAAAGCTAAACTGAAACTGGAACAAATGCAGAGACTGCCAAACAAGATAGCCAGGAGAAAGGAGAGTTTTGTGAGAGAAGATGCAAAGAGCTTGACTTTGGTATAGATCAGCAGAAGAGAAGAATGCTGAGAGTGGTGTGACTGCCATCTACAGATAATCGGTGGTTGCGAACATCAGATTTGAGGAGAAGCTACAGAAGATAAAGGATTATTGACATATACACAACGCCCAAGAAAATCAGCCAGCCATTAATGAAATTTAAACTGGAAATTAGAATAAATCCCTTAGCCATTAGGGCACTGGGTTTGTGGAGTGGCCAATATTCTCCAGATAATAAGGATTAAAATAATAGATTGGTTTTACAGTGGAATGCTCACCTTAGCTGACAGTCAGTGTCTTCCATAGCAGGGACATGGACTTCAGTGATTCAGGAGTATCCTTTTAGCTCTTTATTCCTCTGTACTGCTTACATCTGGGGTCTACTAAACTAGTTTGAATGATGATTTACTTTGACCTGTCCCTGAAGTTCATCTAAAAAGTGAAGAGATGGATTTTCTGAGCTATAAAAGCTCACAGCTTTTTGCTATTTAAATGTCTTTTATCTTTCCAGTGTTCTTCTGGAGCAGTAGTCTCAAAAATTACAACATCAGAGGATAGTAATCTTGCTATATTTCTGATTTTTTTCAGGCATTCATTATAAGGTTTATGAGAAAGGTTTAATGTAATACAAAGTAGAAGAGACTGAATGTGTCCTGCACCTTTGTCAGAAGAACCTGATGAAACCCTTGTTTCCCTGCTAGTTTATTTTTCTTTAGTCCATTTCCTGTAGTGATTTTTCCGTCTCAGAGCATACAATTAAGTACAAAGGCTGAGCTGATTGTAGATTTCATCAAGATTATTGCATAGTTTGTGTGTGGTGTGATATTTGCTGTGCAAGTCATGTGAATGAGTTTTGCTAAGTGAAGCGTTAAGGTAACTCCATCGAAGTACAATAAAAATGTGAGTCTCTGATAAATATGCAAAACTGAATATGGAAAGATTTTTCTCTCTGATGGGAAATAACACTTATCAATAAGTATACTAATGTTTCTGAGAGTACTAAAACTAAGCAATTGTAATTTCAAATATCATCATATTGTTCAGATGTTGCTGAAGTCAGATGACAAATGGAAATTAATAGTCAGACTGATCTGGTCTGAAGTCAGACCAGATGACAAATGGAAATTAATAATTTAAGCCATTCATGAAGCTTCTTATGTTCTTAATAATTGATTTAACATTAGGAAATAAACATTTTAATAATTTCATAGTACATATTAGTTAACAGTTACTTGTATGATGTGAGCTACCAGAGAATCATTAAGGAAGCTCTCTAGAATTTCTTGTTAGCATAATTTAAAGTAGCCATGCAAGCCTTTACCTTTCATTGGAATTGTTTTCCACTCAGAAATGTGACAGTTAACCTGACTTCCAGGATGGAAAGTTTTGGCATGATATTTCTCGAGTCTCTTGGTTTGAACTCTGACTTTGCTTACCCACCTGCTGTGGAAAAGCTTGTACCTATACATGGCCAAACTCTGTTATTATTTTTGCGAATTAGGTAATGAAGGGGTGTGTCATCATAGATCCTGACCTTTCATCATTTTTCATAATCTGTCTCGAATCTGTTTTTGTTTGCAGGTTTCTAGAGCTGTAATAATTTAGCTAGTGAGGTGTTATACAAATTAAAAATAAAATGGATGGTGAAAAAGTTTCATAAAAGCTGCATAGGAAGACTTCAGTTTACTTGTTTGAGAGTGTTCCCTGTTTTTATAGATTTTATGAAGTTTTTGGCACAACTGTGGCGCTAAAAAAATAATTCTTAATATTTGGATTGTCAGTGTCACTTCTATTTTAGTCTACGAAGCAGGTAACAGAATTTCCCCCCATGTGCTTGCAGTTTGTGATAGGCTAGTTCTGAAATACCTTTCAAATCTATAATTACACAAAAACATAAATATCTATAATATTTTATATANAACTGATTTGTTAGTGTGGTTGAATCCTCTTAACCGCTTACAGAGTTTTACAAAAGTAAAAGTTAAAGAGATAGAAATACATTTGATGTAGTAACGCTCACTCAGTAGGAGTGGCAGAAGCATATTTAAGTTTATATATTCATATGAAGAAATATAATTTGAGAAATTTATGTGAATAAATTTTTATACATATCTTAAATGCATCAATATAATTACGTTATAGAATTGTGTTACTGTATAATTTTAAATGCATTTAAGTTCAGGTTTTTAAAAATAATATAGAATTAAAATGTAAGTTATATAAATAAGAGATAAATTTTAAAATGTAGATTTATTGAGAGCTAGAAACTAGATGTGTGTTCAAGAGATTATTCATGTTCATTTTGTGATTTTTTTTTTTCTTTTATTGTATGTCAAAAATATTTTTTTCTATACAAAGCACTGTGTGTTGCTTGTTTATTGGGACATAGCTTTTATGTTTATATTGGCTTAATTCAGTAATAGGCTGTCTAGAAAAATAGAAAGGAGAAAAATAACGGACCAAGGTAATAGTAAATTCTCAGAAAACATTTCAGTGTTGCAGAGGGACAATCCTAGAACAAATTTTTTTTCTGATTTTTGCTGCCCTAGGTAGTGTATGAGATGATTTACACGTTGATATGAGAAGGGCTGAGAACAGGATAGACAAGAGGACTTTGGCAGGTTTAAAACGTGCAGTCGTTCAAAAGGCAGCCAGTAACTACTTGGGAGATCCAGACTGGGGAGAAGAACACAACGTCTCCCAGCTTCATTACTGTGGAAAAGCTTAGCCTCCTGGGTCACCATCACAGGAACTGAAGTACCAGTTAGAACTGTGTTTGTCTTTTAAGAGCTTTGCTTTTTCTGCAAAAAATAAAAAGTGAGTGAGTGCTAAGAAGAATCATGGATCAGACTGTCTTATTCTGACCACAGTAGTTACTGCTCATCTTCGCACAAGGGAGAAGCACAGTTGCCCCAGTTCATCTGAACTTGCAAGGTGAGAGCAGCCAACATTAAGTAGTGCAAGCGAAAGCCCAGGCTGCGCTTCATTGGTCTGGGGAATCTGGGACAGGGATATGTTTTAAAAAAACACACCAAGAAACCCACAAAAAAAATCCCCCCAAAAAACAAACTGAAATGCTAGAGATTTAATTCAGAGCAGCCGAAAAGCCAAGAGACTTGCACAGAGCCCAGTATCTGTGACAGTGAGAGAAAAAACCTTTTCAGTCTATAAGGGGGAAAAAAAAAATAATCACCCGCTGTCCCTCCACATACATGCATTCACAAGGCTTAAAATAAATAAATTATGTTTTCATGCAATGAAGCATGTGCTGTTGTGCCAGTTTTCTTTCTGTTACTACAATGAAGCTTCATATTGATTTTATAGCTTGAAATAAACTTCCTGTAAAATAACACATTTATCAGTAGTGTCAGTTATGTAATATTTTAAGTTCTTGAATTATATTGTTCTGGCAGAGTTAGTTTGAACAGTTTAAAATTTGACTACATATTAATCATGTTGAATTGCATTTTTCTTCCTTTTAACTAAGACACACGTGTAAAAATTCTGTGGTTTACTTTTCAGGGCATTGTCTTTGCTTAAATTGGCAAACCTGAATCTCTTCTTAAATGTTCTGATTTCTGTACCATTTGCCTGATTTGCTAATATCTTTGTTTTGCCAGAATCATATTCAAGATGGCAGGTGGAGCAATGACTTAGACAGTAACTACAGTCTCCCTGTTTCATGTCTTCATCTAGCATTGCAAAATAATTTGCATTTTGTAATCTGCAGTCTTTCCACATTAGTGCTTTCTAGATTTCTTCCTTCTGTAATTTATCAGTTTGAATGTTTGGATTATGAATGTCCTTTGACTATTTTCTGCTTGTTTTCATTATTTCATAGTTCCTTTGTATTCCTTTTTCAGCTCTTCCTTTCATACATTTCCTCCTAAGTTGGCATCACCTTCTCCTGTTTACCGTGACAGTTGTCTCCTCTCCCCCTTATTAACGAAGACAGACTTTCTTCAATTTAATATAGTTATTTTTCATCAGCCTGTATTTTTTGTCTTGCAGTCAGCTGTAGTCTTCATAACAATATTTCTTGTCTCTTTCAATACAGCTGAGTTTACATAAGTAACAATTTTAGGTGTCATTAGTGACAGTCATAGCATTGCAAGTTCAAATATGAGGGCTCAATTAGAGTTCTGTCATATTCCCTTTGACCACACTTGCAATTCTGCTCCCCTGAACAAAAGAAAAAAATCTGTGTGGCAAGGTTTGTTTTTTTTTTTTTTTTTCTCTTTGTTGGTAATATAAGCAAGCAAAATATTATGGCTTTGTCTTCCAGATTCTGGGTGGGGTTTTTTTTGTGTGTTTATTTTGGATAGAATTGATCCCAAGTAAATAGGATTGTACTTCTAATTTGACAGTATTGTATACATTTTTCTTTATTATTGTGTAGTTATTAGTCTTGATCATTGTATTTTTTTCTAAATAATTTACAGCTATGAAGGAAATGGATCAAATAGTCTCCAGTATAAAGAGGGTGAATATCTAAATAAATCATATGAAACATACGTGTGCCTGAAAGCTTCTACTTTCCATAAGGAACTAAAAAAAAAATCTTACCACAATTAAATGAGGCGGAGATTTGAGTAAGTCTTTTTCTCATGTCACGCTCTGATTATCCATTATGACTACATATGTTATCTAATGACAGTTCCTGTCAGTGTGTACATATTACTTACACACATACATAAACAAATATAATCTGGTGTTTTAAATGACTTTCACACTGATGAGATTGCGATCTTACTTAGATACACATGGATGCTTTTTATTTTCTTCTTACAATAACCTGAATTTACTCAGCATTTAGAATCTTATTTAAGAGTACTGAATATGATTTTCGGTCTTTGTCAGGTCCAATGTGGATACATTGCCGGGTCTACCTGATGACCCTGGGTATTTACAAGGGAAGGAAAGTTTGCATGACATTAATTTGTATATTAAATTCCATTTAAAGTTCAGATTGGTGCACAAGAAAAATTGGGAAAGATCATGTTTCCTTGGTCAGATTCAGACTGGAAAGTGAAATCCTGACTGATAAGAAAGGCCTAAATGCAGAAAGGTACACTAAATGCACATTATCATGTGTGAATCATATTTATTTCTATGCTACCATATAATTTGAGCACAGGAGTTTGATACTCATTGGTGATGTAGGCAGGTGGTTACAAGATATATTTCTCTAGAGGGGCTAGCAAAAGAATCTATACTTTAACAGCTCTTAATTTCTTTTATTCTTGCATCTCCTTATTTATTTTCAACGACATTTCAGCAAGTACTACTTTTCTCAAGCCGTGTGAACATTTCTGCAAATGGTGTTTTACAGTATTGCAGGCACATGTAGAAGTCAGCTACAAATGGAAAATCTTTCTGGATCCATAGAATTCGTATTGTTTCTGTGATTCATTATTTAGCCTAACGATAGAGATCACAGATTAGTGATTTCACATAATGTAGAAATGCAGAACAAAACAACCTTATCTCTTGTGTTGTAGCATTTATATTCTTTTTTACCACACTGAGCAACCACATACCATTGGGATTTATAAGTAAAATGGGATTTGTTTAATAAAATGTCAGGTTTCAGTTTTCAGTACTTTTGCAATTGTGTTACGATTTTACAGGAGAGGGTTTTTTTTTCACCAGTTTTATCAAAACAGAGTGAGATTGCTAGGCCAGATGTAGCCCTTTCTTGAGGGTGGCTGCAGTCTTGGTGATATCGGGAGAGGACTGAAGTCAGGAGGAAAGCCCATCACTGACCTCTGTGTCTGGCTTCTGCCTCCCCTTCTTTCCATGAGATGAGACCTGTCCCCAAGGGCAGACGGCTGCCATTTGGTGTGCACAGGCTGAGCACCAGAGGCTGGAGAAACGTTGGAGTTGCTGTGTGAGGTTGTCAGGGAGGATGGAGGACACAGGTTAGACTGGCCACAACTCTTGGGGCTTGATGCCAGGTCCTGAGGTTTCAGTACTTGGAAGAAGCCACCCAGAAGTGTGCATTAGATGTGGTGCTGAGGGATATGGTGTAGGGGAGGACTTTGTAGAGTAGGGTAGATGGTTGGACTCGATGATCCCAAGGGTCTCTTCCAACCTAGATGATTCTATGATTCTATGTGCACTCCTGCAGCATGGAGATCTGGGCATGCAGGTGAAGTAATGACTTGTGTGGAAGTGGTGCTTTAGCAGACAGCTTTCCTCACTACTCTTGTGTTTTCCTTCTTTCTGGGAACTGGGAAAGTTGGTCACACAGTCCTGGACAATAGATGGTTCCTGGGCAACAGCGTGGAGAGAGAATGACTGAAGGGAAAGGTGAAGAAGAAGAGTCGAGGTAAAACTGTAAAAGAAATATAATTTTTAATTAGGGATAAGTTAGTGTAACCTGGCGGAAAACAAAATCCCTAGTTGAAGTAGGCAAGGAGCAGCGCGCATTTTGTGTGTACAGGAAATAGACTTTCAACTCTTGTTATTTGTGTACTCGGTGGCAATGGATAGAAATGGGATGGCAAACAACAATCTGCAAAACTATTATAGGAGCTATAAAAATTAGAACAATTTTGAAGTACAGAAGGTCAACAATATTGTGTATTTCAGGCTGCTGTGTCTTATGGTCAGGCGGCCATAGTAAGGCTTCTTGCTGTTAAGGAAATTGCTTCTTAAAAACCCCACATCATCGAGTATTTTACATACTGAAATTTGTCTTATGTATTTTTAAATACAATTTAACACTTGGCACACTAATGTTAATTTAACTCTCCAGGTGTTTGAGAAAAAAATAATAATGCTAGCAAGAGGGTGTGTGCGTTTTGAGCAGATAACTTTAATGCAGAATATGTGTAAGGAACTCAGTCTTTTTAGGCAAGTTCTGTTGTTGAAATCATGCAATATGAAGTAATACATAAAACTTGTCACAATTTTAGAATATTTTTTTAAAGCAAAGATATTTCTGGGGAAAAAATGTCTAAAAATGTTCTTCTTATGAAATATAACTGAAAATGTGATGGTTTCAGTGACTTACTGGTAATAAAAGTGAAGTTTTTGCTTTTCTCCTAGATGACTTTTCTGTACTTTGTTATAATTGGAATTAAAAAAAAAGAAAATTTACAAACCCAATGTAATGTTTTTTAATTAAGTTATCTTTTCGGTATCCCTTAACTGGCAAAGTATCATCATCAGTATTGAACTGTAGAATAGGTAAAAGATCTCCCAACACTTGTTTAAAACTGTGGTGCTTTAACCCTCCTTCATCCTGAGCACTCTTAACCTTGAGATCCTCCAAAAGAAGCCATCAGCTAAACTAACTGCACATTAAAAGACTCATAGCTGTGTCTGTGCAATTGAAACACTGCTCTACTTAGGTTTCTTCTTACTATTAAGTAAATTACTACTTGAAGATCTCCTTTTTCAGTTCTCAAACTAGTGACACTTTCTTAGTGTCATTGTTTTTCTGACTGGAGATATTAGGAATATTTTTAGTGTTGAATTAATTTTATGGAACTTTAATACTTAGGGCTATATTTTTTTCACAGCTAAAGCCACGAGTTAGGGAAGAGGCAGCACTAGGCAGCTGGTGGGGTGAGAAACCCCAGTAGTACCCGTGCCTAAGCAGGCAGAGCTACCAAGCGGCCTAATGGAAACCCAGGTCCTTGTTATCCAGAAATGTCTTCTGCTCCTGGATTCCCACCCCTTTTCCTTGAAAACTCAAATCTTTCACTCCTCCAACATACTCCAACTCTCATACCCAACCCCTTCTGTTCCAAATGATCTCCTAAATTATTCCCAAACTTCTCTCTCAGTAATTCTTCTCATTCCTTTCATTCTTGCTTTTGAAGTCCTCCTAGCCAGAAACCGCAGGGCCAAGGTTCCCTGCTCCCATCTCAGGGCATGTCTCTGTACCTTTACTTCTTATGCTTCGCATCCCCAGTTTTTGCTGCAGTTTTTTCTGCTCAAGCATCAACATTACTGCAGTTTCTTACTCCTCTGTGGTATAGTATTCAACTGCTTGCCAGCAGATTAGCAGTCTGTTGTGGGGCTTTGAAGATGCACCTGATAAAGCAGACCCAGCTATTTTTAAAGAAACATATCCACAACTTCTGTTTTGGTATTGTTTAAATATTCAGATGTGTGTTATTTATCAAATCATTTTGGACAAGACTCTTGAGAGCAGGAAAAGCAGTAGGACAGCAGGTCTGTTCATGGTACAGTTAAACTTGTTTATAATTTCTGAAATATTTAACATAATTTATTCTGATTTTCAAATTACTATCTCACTGATTTTCATTTAAACTTGTAGGATAATGCATACCTGAAATATTTAGGCAACTTACAGAATATGCCAGTTTATGTCTCTTTTTTTTTTTTTTTTTAAAGAAAGGCTTTCTACTGCTGGAGAGAAAATAATATTAAAAAAACGTGGGGAATTGAAAAAACCTTAGTGATTGAAGTATGTAATTTCTGTGAATGCATGAAAACATCTGAAGTAAAGCAGATCAGAAATCATTATGCAGTATTAAGAGATAATCACCACAGACTTTTACGAGCTTCTTTCCCACCTCTCTGTCTAGTAATTTTATGGTGGGCAGTCCTATCTGATCTCAAAGGTTTGGGAATCCCTGATAGCAAACCTTTTCAACACACTAAATTAACCCCTTTATAGTATTGCAGTTAGCACACTGATGCAGCCTCTGGTACTTGAGTTAATTCAGATATAGCTGGAGCAACTGTCTGTTTCTACATGTTTCTTAGTGTGCAGGACCCCCAAAATGGGGCAAGGGGGATGCGGGACAGTGATACTTTCCATCGACGTATCCAGAGTGGAATCTTTCCCAGAATAGTATCTCTCATCCAATCCGTCCATCTGTGCTCCTAATGAAAGGCTTTGTTCCATCTCCAGTCCAGAAAACTGGCTTAAAAGCTACAAAGAAGCCTCCTGTAAGATTGTTCTCGAGTTCTTCATTACAGTTTAAATCTCTTGCAGTGAGAAAACAATGTTATAAAGGTCGTAATTAGATTACTACTATTAGAAATTCCCAGATGATGCATTGCCATTGTCCACTTTGACATTTACATAGTTTTAATGTTGACAAACTACCCTAGAAGAGCTCAGTTGAGAGTGAATATGTTGCAATCATTAATCCATTGTGCTTGGGCAAGCATTTTATCATGATTATCAGAAGATATTTGCATGAATACAGGCAAAGGTGACATATGATCTAGCCTCCTCGCGCTCAGGGGGTAATGGCTTTTCAGCTTACTCTGAGGGAAAGGAGAACAGCTGAGGAACCAGCTGGAACAATTCCAATGTTCGGCAGGGTCTGAAGCCGAGTAGATTTCCCCTGGAGCAGCGTCCAGGAATGACAATGGTTCAAAGCCCTTCTGTGCCGCATCTCACACATACATTTTGTCCTTTTTTCATTACCTGAATACTAGTATGCTATTTTTAGATGTAATGCAATAGCTGGTCTTGCGTTACAAGTGCTTATTTTTATTTTAAATGTCTGAGTTTCCTTGAATTTTGGAGGATGCGTCATGTCCCCATTTGTTTAATAGGTCATCATGAAAGTAATACTAAGCAGGGATCATTAAAGGGGATATTGTGTGTGACGAGTGGAAAGTTATTTTTAACCATAAGACTGAAGAGCAGTCTCTTCTATCCTAGTCCCCCAAAAGACAAGAATGACTCATTTACATTTCAGATGAGATACAGATACCGTCTGTTACCAACTTTCTTCAGATCTGAGTTGAAGCCTTCAATAGATTGCTTTCAGATGAATAAAAAAATGACAGGTTATTAAATATATCAGGAGTAATGTTTATTCGGCTCTGATTACACTGGATCTCTAAGAGATAATGTATTTAGCCAAGTTGCATGCCATATTGCAATTATTTTAAGAAAAATTCTTTATTTTTATTTCAATCCTTTAGAAACAGTAAGGGACACAGAAAAGCCTTGGTCTCAGAAGTCAAGAACTGTTGAATTCTCTACTTAGTGTCTCGGCTTCTCACTTGAGCTGCTTTGATGTGAGAAAGAATCACTTTATCACTTGCAGAATATGAAGCTTAATAAAATATGTTCCCTCTCCCCTGGAAGACCGTACTTTTTTGAGGTAACATGGAATAGTGAATTACTTCATCTGGAATAGTGAATTACTTCATTACTTCACCTTTTGTATGTTACTGTAAAAGAAACAGCTTTTATGGCTGAAAACTACTGTTTTGTCTATATTGATAGTCAAAAGTGAAGGTTTTTCCTGTAGGAGAATAAATTCAAGTACTTGTAACAACTGCTACAATTTTGGTGGAAGTACTGGAAATTCCTCATCGGATCCTATTTGTGGAGTAGTGGCCGTCACGAACATTTACCGCTCAGATTTTTCAGGGAGCCCTGGCAAAGCAGAATCAATCTCTTGTCACAGTGGTGTTTTGGAGGCATCCTACTTTATTGCAGTTGATTAGCGCTATAAAACCTCCACGGACTGCTTTGAGATGGATCAAGGTAATGCTTAAGAGAGAGTATTCCTGCCCGGCGCTGGCGCGGGAGAGCATACACGCTGGCGAGCCTTAGATAAAAGCAGAAGTGGCAAAGAGCATGCAAAGCCTGTTCAGGGCAGGCTGGGGAAGGATTCCCCAGTGCTGCCTGAGCTCGGGAAGGGCTAGCAAACTGGCAGTGATGTCTTGTGGCTGGGGCTGCTGTTGCCACCACCACCATTTTTGCCTGCCAGCCTGTTGATCAGGAGCTGGCTCTGGCAGCTGGACAGGCCTTTGTGGCTGCACCACAGATGTGTTCACGGTGTTGGCTGAAAAAATTAAAGAGCATAGGAAAACAGATAAGAAAGAAATTGGAGTGTTCCCATTTGGTTGAGGTTATCAAAGGTGTGACTGCTCACCTGCTGCATAGTTTTGCCAGTAGCAAGACACGTAAACTGACAAATTGGGGAGCAGAGTGGCTGGTCTGATGCATGCTTGTGCAGCTGGTTATTTGGAGGACAGCTATAATAATAGTATCCTTTAGGTTGGAAAAGACCCTTAAGATCATTGAGTCCAACCATTAAACTAATGCTGCCAAGTCCACCATTAAACCATGTCCCTAAGTGCCACGTCTACACATCTTTTAAATACCTTCAGGGATGGTGACTCAAACCCTTCCCTGAGCAGCCTGTTCCAATGCTCAATCCATATGGATGTGAGAGAAAGTGGGTATGGAGAAGGCAGCACGTTTTAGGTCAAAGGATGGTGACAACAGGCTTCTGTGCCATCGGTACATTGAGAGAAGGAAGACCATGTTTTATCTTCAGTGACACTTGAATTGTTACCTGGACCAAGAAATGGGGTGCCTTTATGCTGAGTCTCCTCTTCCATGCTCCCCTGTGCAGCAGGCAGGTGCTGTGCTGCACCATCCCTGGCTGGTGGAGGATGGAACACAGGAACCTTGTGTGCTACTGGTTTGCTTAGTGTTGGGTGGCAGGAGTGAGTGCTGGGGGCTGCGTGGTGAGCTGGGGACATGGCGGGGAACAGCCACAGGGCACGGCAGAGAGGAGTGATGTCTGTAATTCCTAGCAGAGGAAATCTTAAGTAGGATTTACAGCAGCAGGTGCTCAGTCCCATATTACAGTGGGAGAAGAGAACACACGTTTCTGGGACTATTTTCTCCGCTTCCCTTTTAAGTGTTACCCACACTGATCACTTCTCGCTGTTGGTGGAGGGGGCACTGGACTATGGAGGGTTGGTGAAATGCTCTGAAGGGTGACACTAATGCGTGTAGCAACCCACAGAAGGCAATTCTACTTAGTTTTGGTTGAATTGAAGGTCTCCCTCACAGGATCCAGGCTATGACATTGACACCTGAAAATATGACACAAATTAATACTTCCAGTATAATCTTGGTAAGTGTAAGGATAACATCCAAACATTACACAATATGAAATCACTGAACTTTTTTCTTTATCTGCTTCATTTGAAACTGGACTACATACAGTTTTGCAGCACAATCTGGACCCACAGCTCCTGTCAGATGCATCAAAGCCTTAACTTCAGGCATACTTTGTGAATATAATCTTCATGTAGATAAGCTTTCTGTTTTCAGCTGCAAAAAAAAAAAAGTTTAAATGAATGTGCACATTATTTTGTGCACATTATTTTGAGCTATTTATGCAGTACACAGAACCTGGACATAGATATGTGATTTATATGTATCTAGCTATCTGTACTTGATTGGAGCTTCAGAACTGTAAATAGTAGCTAGAGATTGCTTTCATCTCAAGGATAGGGAAAGGATTCAGACAAAAAAATGAATTGCCAGTCGGTGTACTGGTTTCCTGTCAGTGCCATAAAGATAATACTTGCTTTGCTAGAGGTGACCTCTTTTTTTGAAATGGAAAGGATGGAGGAGATTAACATATATTTTATGTTCATTGTCACAGGTGTATGATTACAAGGAACAAATTAAAGTAACAACAGAGAGAAATGTCGTCTTTAAATGTGGAAAAACTGATTATGTAAATGGTATTTGGGTAATGCAGTTTCTTCCCCCATACCTACACTTCAAAGAGATACACCAGCACTGCAGGATAAATGGAATGAAGCAGGCATGTATTCAGATCTTCCTCCACCCACCATCCCCTGCTTTAGTGTTTCTAAATGTTTGAGTAGTTCTGAATTCGCATTTTCATCACTGAACAATTCTAAATCCAATCCAGTAACTATCAGCAAAATACCACATCAGAATTCAATCTGGCAACTTCCTAATGGTTATGCTACTGTGACATCAATGTAATGGAGACTAGAATAATATTTTGCATGTCTTCTAGTTATGTTTGCTTGGTTGATTTACCCATGTGAAAGAACTAATGCTTAGCAGAAAGTCTTGCTGTTTGTGCTGCTTCGGGTAACACTGATTGAGTTGCTACAGAAGGGATGGTGTATGATGCAGGAGGAAAGCAGCTGATGTTCCAGATGCCAATTTGAATGTATATTTATAGTTTATAGAACAATGTTTCTAAAGCTCTAGATCACGGTTTGTAAAGCATTCCTGCTTGAATGCTTCATCTGGCAACAGCAGCAGCAGCTCAAGGAACCTGAGAGTGTTTATGAGCCATCTGCTGTTTAGGAGTACTTGTCCTGAATTTGTTAGGAGTTCAGCAGATGAAAAATTAAGATTGAACATTCATATTTTCATTTTATAGTCATATTCTCATTAGGGGAATATACCTGACCTTTGTTACGTGCTTCTTAAAAAAAGTTTATGGTATATGTCTTTTTAAAAAATATTTTAAAATAGTATCAGGAAAAAGAAACCTATCAGAGCTTTCAGTAGTTCTAAAATAACTAACTACCTGAAACACTAGGTAGCTGTATTCTGTGTTACACAGAATTTTCCGCTTTGTGCTTGTAAGTCCTGTGTCATTTAAAGTGTGGGATATTGTTTTTCCCGTATTTCCCAGTTGTAATGGCTGCTCCCTCTGCCATTGTAAGCATGATGGGTTAGCATCACGTCCTCCCTTGTGGGAGGGTTGTTCCAATTCCTTACAGCCTCTGTCCGGTGCAACTACATATTTTCAAATTCAAAATATCTATCTATCTAGATATATAATGTCTAGATAGTTTCTAAATATCTCAATCTGAAGAACTGTCAAAAGAGTCAGAGACATTCTTTCTATAATGCTAGATATCTTTAAAATTTCCAGGCTTCTTTCTCTGCCTTGGTGGGAAATTCCATTCTGCATTCTCTTCATAGGAGGTAGGAAAAAAGTCCTGGTTCCTCTTATCATAACCATTGTTGCTTGAAGCAATGTCAAAAGTTGAGGCTTTGCAATTGCCCTTTATCTATTGGGTGTTATTGGAAGCCTGTCATGACAGAGAGAGCTTTTTGGTTTACAGTTTTTAAGTAAAAGCTGCATGCTGACATAGAATTATTAAGTCATACATAGGTCCTATAGATCATCACAAATGAGTCATTCAACAGCTAGCAAACCAACACAAATATGTATTTATTTTAGGAAAAAAACAACACCCTTAAACAGACAGAAAATATGACATTGAGTGAGGACCAGTCATGGTTGGTTTCTTCTTTTACGATTTCTACGTTTGTCCTCTGTAGCTGCCCCCTTCTATAGCCCAGTTATGTTTGTGTGAGTTATGTGCTGTGTGAGCAGCAGCAGCACATACACATTATTATGAGGTAACACATTTTGCGTACAATAACTTTTATCCGTGCATCCATTTAATTATTTTACTTGTTGATAAAAAATACTAAATCCAACCAATCAAAAAAATTATTCATATTATGTGATGTATTTGAGATTCCTGCTAGAGCAGGGCAGGTGACATTTTCTTGCAGATAACTTGGTCAGTAATGAAAAACAGGACTGCCGAGGAATGATTTCTTCAAGAAGCACATTTTATCTTTAAAAGTGCACGGAAAAAGCAAGTAAAATCTGCCAAGAAGTGTGAAGGTTAAAAAATTATTGTCTGAAATTTCTGGCTGATTTTAAACATCAGCTTTTAGAGGAAAACAGGACTGCAGATATCTTTTGAAGCCAATTTTAGAATGCCAGCTTTAAAACAGAATTGTTCCCGGGCAGTTCCACAAGGATTTTGTGCATTCAGAAACTTGAATTGTTTAGAGAAATCATATGGGTCGTTGCTTTGCCTGTATCTATGTACTCTCTTTCATAAAACTGAGAGACTGAATCTCTCCTAAGACGGTAGCCTCCACCTCTCCAAACCCCAAGCCACTAAGGACCAAATTCCTCTGTAACAGAAGACCAGTGTAAAATATGACTGACTTTGAAGCAGATATTTTACTTTGCATTTAAATTCATGTTTCACGAGCACTGGAGGCCAGACACCAAGTGTGTTTAGACTGATGATACACTGCTGTAGTTTTGTTGAGTGAATACCATACTGAAAGATGCTATACCAGAAATGGAAGTCTTGGAAACAGGGTCAGTTACAGCAACAGCAAACATTTATGAGAGACAGGAATCTTTTCGTTCACCTTGGGCAGCTGCAGTCCAGACAGCAAAACAAACAGAGAGAACTGTGTTAGTACTTGGTATGTTCCTGAGTGAGACTGACTCTGTCGCTAGTATATATTGATTTAAATCTAGGGGACACTAAGGGAGGAAAAAACCAACCAGGACTGATGAGAAAACTGTTTTAGAACTCATTATGAATAAATCGATAACATAATTTTATTTCTACCTGAGTGATTGATAATTGCAAATCTTTTCCCAAAACTCTTATAATATCAATATGCAAACGTGTTATGCATATGCTCTTCTTCTGCATAAATATTACCATTTCTCAGCTTGTTCAACTTTATGGGTAACCAGCATGGCTTGTATTCCCTGTATAAAGAGTAGAAGATAAGTTGGGAATACGTCCTTTAAAAAAACAAAGATGGGTTGTGTAGAGTTTAAAATTTTTAGATATGATCTCAATGGTATTTTCCCATATGTAAGTACCTCCTGAAGTTGCTAGGGGATGTTTCACAGTTGGGAATGAATTTGGTCTCTGCAATTGCCAATAAGTGAGTAATGGCTTCGTGAGATAAACCATCCCTATAAATATGTTGCCTGTACTGTAAAGATGTCTGGGAGCCTTCTGCAAAGCACTAGATCTTCCTGTTCTCCTAGGAAAGCCTGTAAAAGAGGTTTCTCATTTCAAAACAATTATTATTTTGCAAAATACTGCTTCTAAAGAGAATATCTTCATGAAATTTAAATATAAATTAACAGTTTATTGATTCATTTGCAGGCTAGCATAAGGGATAAGAGAAAACCTGGTTTTCCATTCTGTTGAGCAAATCATCTCAAGATCATATGGATTACTTGACAGAAAACAATCCTATTTTGCCTGATTATGCCTGACTCTTCTTTTACTTAGAAGAAAACTGATCTATGTGGTACAGATTTTTGTTACCTATTTTTTGTCAATATTGAAAAATAAGAGCTTCATGGCGTCAGTCCTACTGAGAAGTGGTGTGATCTCAACTTGCATTAGTAATGGAAGGGAAGCAGAAGTGTAGCATATGTCAGTACTGTATTTATCTTATGGTTATCGTTGCTTGAATTGTGTTGAAAGAAGAGTTTTTAATTTTTTCAGTGGATGTAGAGTCAATTTTTTTCCAGATTTGGGTGGAATAAATTGTTAGTCTCGATGGACAGCTGTCTTTCTTATGTGAGGGAAGGATGGGTTTATAACTGGTGCTTTTACTGCTGATGAGAACTTTAGTAGGAGGTTTCATATGATTAAACCTAAGCAAGTTGATGTGACATTTTCTGTATGGTCTGCAGGATACTTAAAAATAATGTGCCGCATAATACTCCCTGTTTTTTATAACTCTAATTACTAGGTGAAAAATCTCCATTGCTTAAATATTCAGTACATTTTAGGTGTCTATATAGTATAGCCATGAGTGGTTTTTGAAATTTTGGGAGCCACTTTTTCTCCAAAATGAGTTTTTTTGAGTCTTGAATGGGTGTTTCTGAAGCTGGTATGTTTCACTGTTTGGTGGTGGTTGAGAAGGTTTGTTCCCTGTTTTGTACACCTCTGTAGGCTGATGGTTTGAAGTTGTTCTTGGCTAGCTGATGCGGTACAGCTGGCTGCAAGTGTGTTACATGTTTGATCATCTGCCTCGGAGAGGAGCTATCATCTCTCCCCCTGTATGTTTCCTCAAACCCTTCCCCTCCTGGGTGGCCTCTTGGGCCCTCCTGTGTTTGAATCATTTCATAAACTCTTTAGCTCATTTTTGGGAAGTCAGAGTTCCATTTTGACAGCTGGTTGAGTCTACCAGCAGGGTTGAACAATCTGAACTAGATAATGTTGCTAACTTCAAAAGAGGTTACTCTCCCTATTTCTGGAAAATGACTGACCATTGAGTTGTTGCCTAACAGTTTCCTAAGTGGCCTTTGTTGTTGCTGTTCTTGAGCATGAGGAAGGCCTCAGAGAAAGAGAGACAGAGAAAGCAAGCCAGCCTTTATATTATTTAGGCCTGAGAGACTGCATCGGATTTACTCTGTCGTATGCTTTGTAGACCTGACACTCATGGTTGAATCCTGATCAAAGAGCATGTTTTGGCGAGACTTGGGTGCGTATCGTTCTTTCCACATTGCCATTTCCTTTGAAAGGAAATGCAGAAATATGGGGAAGAAGTGAGCTGTAGGGTGCTCTACCAGGAGCAATGGGTTTATCTTCCTATGTAGGGTGTGAAGGCTCTGGGCACACATCTCTTCCACCCAGCATGGTGGTTTTCACACTGGTGTACATTGTGCTTGCCCAGTAGCCATTTTTCCAGACATGCTGCTTGGGCTCTGTCTTCAGAGTTGGTATTGTAAACTGAGAAGACATGTTTAGAAGCACGAAATACTGCTTTCCCTCAGCACAAGAGAGCATAGAAAGGGGAAAGAAACCTCATGTTTTGGAACATTCACAGTGTTAGGTAGAAACCCCATCCCTGGAATTGTCCAAGGCCAGGCTTGATGGGGTTTTGAGCAACATGGTCTAGTGGGAGGTGTCCCTGCCCATGGCAAGGGGGTTGGAACTAGATGGTCTTTAAGGTCCTTTCCAACTCTTACCATTGTATGATTCTATGAAAGACAAGTGGAAAAAAATGTGTGGGTTTTTTTTTTTTTTAAGTAAATAAATAAAGGAAGTAAAAGTCAAATTTAGAAACAGGAGATAATGTAAGTATTTTTAATTTTTGTGTCTTATGATTCTCAGTAAAACAGTTACAGACTCTAGCATCAGACAATCCTAGTTTTCACCTAAGAAGAATAAATTTCTGGTCTTGAGGACGGCAACAGAAGAGCTAGGACAAAACAGAGTATAGTCTGCACATGACTAAACCTGAAATCAGGGGCAAAGTAGTCTTTTTCAGTCTGAAGCAAAGCCAATCTGACAATTTTGTTTGTTTAGTCTTTTTTTTTAATTTGTTTTCTGGGTTTTTTTTGGGTTGGGTTTGTTTTGTTCGTGGTTTTTGTTTTTTGGTTGGTTTTTTTTTTTTTGACTGCTTGGGAGGCAGTACAAGCAATAAGAGATAAAGATTATCTTTGCTTTGGCAGCAGAAAGATTTGTCTGAACAGTGCTGAGCCTGAAGAGCCTGCTGTCCCTTGCAAGGACACTGCAAGAATGTGCTTGGGAAAGGACAATTTGCGAAGTAATCAGGATGTGCAAAAAGAGCCTGGTCTTTTGATAAGAAAAAATACCCACCAAAACCCCCCAACAACTGGGACCATTTTCCCTTCTAGATTAAGTTTCATACTCTTCAGAGGTATTTTTTCAGAGGATGGGCTTCCTAAACACACTAGTGCAGCAGTGCTGCCACACAAGGAAAATTATTTGTTGGATGGATGACAGGCCCTATTTAATTCCCTACCCTGTGAATGAGCAACCGTACTATGCCATTGCATTGTTCATCCTTTTCCCACTTTTCATAAAACAGTACAAAACATAAAGTATTGTGTCAAAAAAGAGAAGATGATGGCATGAAGCATGTTTAACCAGACTCCGCAGTGGTTAGTGATTTGTATTTACTTCAGAAGTAAATCAACACATTTTTTTCTTGATTACCATAAACTGTAGGTAATACATTGTCTCAGGAGCGGAAGTAAGAGGAATGTTTGCATCAGAACAAATTCGTTCTTGGCAGAGATGACTGGGGAGCTTGCTGGCAGGATGAGTAACTCTGGATGCTGCATCTTAGTTCCTTATTCTCAGAAGATATCTATGAAAGTCAGCAATCTAAAAATGAAACATCAATAGAATTTTGCATCATATTAGCACTCTGTTTTGATGAAAATGACAGTAACGTTTCATTAACGTGCATCATGAGTTACAGTTGCTGTTACAGAAGAGCATTTGATCTGGAATAGTAAATGGAAACGTTATTTTAGTACAGGGCTACTGCAAAACCTTGATATTCAAGCTGAGAAAGCATTTCACCAGTCTTGCACAACTTGGTTCTTCTCACACATCAGTGGTAGCAGGCAGCTGCTTTAGCTTCAACAATGCAAGCATTCACTGAGTTAGTGTAAATAAGGAAAAGAATCAGATCATCCAGAGGATCTTTTTCACTCCAGGGAGCACTGTGTCTTCTTTCAACAATCCAGAGGCACTGTAATATTTGTACTGCCCTCACAAGAGGATTTCCCTGAAAAAGCCATTTCTGGGGGGTTGTCCGCTAGCTTCCCTTTCATATGTTAGCATGGGGACATGCTGTGAAAGAGGACTGAGGAATCAGGGAGGTGAGTTTTATACCGCTGCTGACAAAATGTAAATACGCCCCTGAATTGGCAGCATTTGGAAAGCTGCTGCTCTGATTTCCCCTGGGGAATGAAGATGATCACATTGAAGAAGGTGGAGTGGTGACCCTCAAGACCCTTTGCTCTCCTCCTGGGAGTCCTGGCTCCTTCTCTATTCGCTCTTCAAGGCTCTTTTTCTCTCCAGGCATCTAGTCTTACAGTTTGTATGGAGGGGGTCTTTTTTCTGTAAACCCACAGGTTTTAACAGTGCTGCTGTATTACGTAGGCTTGCTAGCTTTTTTGAAGAGGGAAGTATGTCAGAGAGAAGATAAAATAGGCTAGAAATGCTGTAGCAGTGTCTTGTCGCTGTTCTCATTTTTGTCTGGGAACAACTGGTAAATGGGGTCCTAGAGAAAGACAAGAAAGAGGAAAACGTTGTTTGGATTTTGTTAAGCAGTAAATATAGAAAATTCAAGGCAAAATTTTTTACCACTAGGACACAGTAACACCTGTCTTAAATAAGCCTTTGAAGAAGTAAATTACTGTGAAAGAATTTAAATGAGAAGAGGAAAGAAACCATGATATGTGATGCTGGTAACTAATCTTACCGTGATGTGACGTTTCTCTGGAAGTGCTTTTAATTGTGCCAAATAACCTGAGAGCATTCTGAGAGCAGTATCTTTATCCTTGCTTTGCAAATCTAAAAATAAAAGAAAAAAAAATGAGAAAAGCAATAAGAAAGATGTAAGGGAGAGAATGCTGTATTACTGATGCTAGGTAATTTTAGCTACCTTTTCAACATTACTGCCTTAACATTAATTCTTCGGAGAAGAAAGTAAATTTCTCCTCCAGATTTCAAGGGTTGGAGTTTCAAGTGAAAAACCACAGATTAAAGTGCACATCTGATGGGGTTTGAAAGTTCTTGTGAAAAATCTAGAATTAATAGAGGAAAATTAAAAGAATCCTTTTAATAAAAACAGAACCTATACTTGAAGCTTTTGTTTGACATACAGGCTAACATTTCAAGAGAATATTATTATTGAGTGGAGATGTGGGTCCAGATTTAAAGCTGGCAGTTTAAATCAAAACGCTATTTACTATCCCCATTAAAAAATAGTGACCATTGATTTACACGTTTAATAAAAGGAAAATAACTAACACATCAATTGGTAGCTAAGGAAACAGCCTTAAATCTGAGACCATTTTCTGGCAATACATTAATTATTATTTTTCCATAACTTCCCCAGAGGGTGGAATTAATGACACATCAGGAGGTGTGAAGTATTTTATTTCTAAGGTCAGTGGACCTACTTATTTGTCTAAGAGAAGTGCTTAAAGCAGCAGATTTTAGTTTCTCCAAGGGAAGCCTTTAAAGGAAGAATGCCATTTAAAAAAAATACAATAAAGTTTTAAATTATTTTCTTAGGTTATTATTGATGTAATCAAACTGACTTAGTTTTGTAAACAATTGAATTTTTATTTTTAATTTCATTTCCTTATTTACTAAGATCAAAAGGAAAATTTGAAAGTCAGTTTTACTGTTGCTTGCTTTAATGGCTCATTTCAGAGTTTCTGGACAAACAAAGGCCCCTTGGTAGAGTATTTCACCTTGAAAAGTCAAACAAATTTCTTTTGTTTCTACAGCTTTAGTGGGCACTGGTCATAATTACTGACTGACATGAATGGCTTTGCCACTGTGGCATATATAGTCACCTATTCTTTGCTTAGTAAAGCTTAGCTTAGCTTTACTTAGTCTTTTCTTAACACTGATGCTCTAGTTGTATATATTTCTCCTCTGCCAATCTATGGTACAGGGTTTTCGATATGGAATTACTCATCTGGGTGGGAGACTAGCTCACACAATCCAGCAGGAGGAGCTTTTTGTTATGAATGAGAAACAAATACATCCGGAACCCAGGTGCTGAGTTTGGATGCAGACTTCTGCCTGCCCTGTGCTTGTTCATTTTTAAGCTTTTCTGCAACACAAATAACCTAAAAGTGTTGAAGTGGAATGTTCCAAAATACTGGGGTATAATAATTTTTATTTAATTAAGTAGTACTATGAATAAGTAGTGGTATTTATTACCTTTTTCTAGCCTCATAACTAAATAATTGTTACTCTTTGTTTTCCATTTCTTGCATTAATGGAAGTCTTTGTTTTGATTTCTTTTCCACTCTGCTAGTGCATGCAGAGGTATGTGTGTTGCAGCGTATTTAAAAGAGTAAGCATTTTCTCTGTGATAACCAATTCTGCCTGGTGCTGACAGCTGTATGAGTCTGATAGGTTTGTGTGGGAAAGCGCTTGAGAAGTTTTACTTGGCTTACTTAGAAATTCAAACATTAGCAGAGCTATAGATTCTTGTAAATATGCATTTGCACATTTAATTATTTATAGATGAGAACAATTATATATAAATGATGACAGAAGACTTTTTTCTTTCTTTTCATAAGCAGCAAGCTAACAATAACCGAAACTCAGAAGATACACCACGTAACAGAGAGGCTTGGGGAAGTGTATGGGGCAGACATGGCAGGGGTCGGCAGCGGGGTGTCCTGTTCTAGTTACAGAGAGGTCCAGACAGCTCTGAAAGTGGCGTGAGCCCCCCATCTCATGCCAGCCCCAGCAGCATGCAGTGCCCCTGGAGCGGCAGATGGAGCCTGGGGGAGGGGGGAAGGCAGGCAGGGAGATGCTCTGGGGGAGACACGGGGAGGGAGAGGCTGCCGATGAGATGCATGGCTGGAGGTGTCCTCCTGGAATAAGGTGGTCTGTCCCAAATGGGCACCCTTCTGAAGAGACTGCGGCCGTGGGTAGCCCATGCTGGGGCAGGGACATCCCTGAGGGACAGTGGCCGCGGGTGGCCCACACCAGGGCACCACTGGCTTAGTTGTTCATGTTCTTTTTTTTTTTCTCCAATAGCCAAAGCAGTGATCAGAAGTTGGTGCTGTCAACTCATTAAGCAAAAATCTCACAAGTTGACACCATTTTGCTTGCAACAAAAAGTTAAAAAGAAGAGCTAGGTAGTTCAGGTCTAGCACGCTGCCATGAAAAGCATGTACATTTCTCTTTGCATTTACTGTGTCATAGTCTGGCAACATTACAGCTATTTCCCAGTTACCAGCTTCCTTCTTCCCTTTTCTGCAAATTATTTCACCGTCTTGGCTTGGGTCTGTGGGTTTTCCCTTTGTTTTTAAGGCAGAGTTAACTGTTTCCAGTATCAGCTTTGTGCTGCTGACAGTCAATCAAAACCCCTAAATCCTCCCCCCAAACCTAAACCAAACTGTGACTGGAAGAGGCAAAGACTTGATGTCATCATGAATGAAGAGCAGAATCTGGGAAGAGGGATGCCTGGCTGTTTTGGAGGCTTGGAATCTTGTCTGTCTCTGTAATTATGTTTTATGACATTAGCAGGCATTTGGAAATAGAGGACAGTGCATTTGGCAATAGAGAGGAGTGTTTTTGCAGTGGACATCATATTACTTCATATTCTTACACTGAAAATGCATAGACATTTTCTTTATACATAGAAGAACATAGCTAGGCTAACAGTAGTTATTTAGTACCTTTTGAAAAGGGAGATTCCTGGGTTTTGACCATTGCTCAGAGCCTCCTTCTATCCCTAGCATGATGGAATGCATTGAACCTTTGTCATCTTACATGTTGATAACCCATTTTAGGTAGTTGTGTAAGAGCTATAAAACCAATCAGTTCTTTCCCATTTAAAACTTCCACCTATGGTAGCATGTGTAGAGCTCTGTCAAATATCTTTAAGATATTTTTCTGCAAAGCATGTGAAATATTGCAAGACAGATGAAATGATTTAAAATTATTACCTACCTGAGTAATGCAGAGGTTGCTTTGATCAAGGTGGAGCTCTGGAAACATTTGCAGCTCTGCAGGCTACCTCTCAGGCTCCACATTAGAAAATGCTCCTTGGTTTCTTGGCAGTTCTTTGGTGAGCAAAACTCGAATGTTTGGTTCAGTAAGTCTTTCCAAACTGTAAGGGAAGAAGTGTGAAGGGGGAAGGGAAAGAAGATAAAGCATACTGAAAATGTCCAGTTTTGCAAAAACTGTTGTACCGTTTAATTTATTCCAGTGCCTAAGTATGCGAATAAGTCTGTGGGCCTGAAAGAAAAGGATGGGACAAAGACAAGTGGATTTAAGAAAAAACCCTTCATTGTATTGCAAAAGAAAAGTGCTGTTGATAAAACCACACTCTAGCTGCTGGGCACTGTGATTTCTCATTCATTTTAGACATGTAAAATAATTTTATCCAATCTGATAATATTTTAATTTAAATATTTTCACCTTTATTTATTCTGAAGTTTTGGGGGGTTGTGCCACTTCTAGCTTCAATTTTACCTTATTGATCATTTCTCCAAAATTTTTTTTTAGCTATTGCCCAGCTACTGCAATGAGTTAAATGAGCGTATTAAAGTACGTAAAGTCAATAAAATATAAAAATAAAGAAGTTTAGAAATTTTGGGTTGACTGCCTGAATCCAAATCTGTTCCTAACTTGTCAAACTTGAGTCTGGTCTCATGCTATTATATATCAAAAATAACTCCCCTGCTACCAACATAGTATAACCAGGTGAGAACAGAATTAAGCCTGTACTTTTTCCTTCCTCAACAACAATTTCTGTTCTACTGTTTGTGTAAAAGAAAATTATGGGATAAAAAGCATTGTTATTTCATGAACAGTGGCAAGTATAGTACTGATGATGTCTGACTATCATTTTGAAGTAAGTCAACCTTGTAAACCACCTTGACTAAAGTTTGGAAGCGTATGAGTGATTTGGCTTTTCATATGTGAGGATAGAAAAAGACTTTGAACTCTTGCATTCTCAAAATTTCCTAGTCCCATTCAATCCTGTCTGCATTAAATTGTACCCCTTTTTTCCCCATTATGTAGTATGGAAACATCTGTCAGAATGTGGCAGCAACAGAAGAACAGCGCCTTTATTTTCCCTTTTTGTAGGATGTGTGCTGTGATGAAAGTCAAGTTACTTTACTCTTTTTAATATTTGATAAATATACACTGACTCCGGAAAGCATAGTTTCTGCATGTTTACAGAAAAAAATAATCTCTTTTGTTGGTAAGACTTAAAAAGAGGAAAGAAACTACTGAGAAAGAAGTACATAGTTTCTGTAATTTTGCATCACAGCCAGGGAAAACTGATGTTTTCCAGTGAAAGGAATTGGCAAATTTAATTCTTTAGGCCATGAATCTCCAGGATGCAATCTGAGGGAAAATCCTTGTACATATCTGTAGTAATATCACTGGACATTTTACTGTTAGGCTTTGGTGCCAGTGGTCGGGAGGGTTTTCCTTAGTCTAAGAGTTTGTATGATATGTAGCAGACAACATATACTCTTATATCAAGATGTAAATGAAAATGCCTTGATCTGGAAAAGAAACATTTTTGTGGCTTTATATACACTAAAAATGTCTCAGGACATTTTAGTGTATATAAAATATACAGGAATAAAAATTATAATGTCTAATGTGGTAAAAAGAAAATTATAATTGGAATAATGATAATTTCACCTAAAAATAGATGAGGGTATACATTAATTATCTTTTTACTCAACTTCAGTACAGTGCTGACAAATATTGCCAACCTTGCAAATGTAGTTAGCTGTCTCTCATAAGAGCTGTTTTTCAGAGGAGCATTGATTGTAAAAGGTACCACTGAAAGCCCCAATTTTAATAGTGGCCTGTTTTTAAGTTTTAATCCTGTCATCTTTAATTCATGCGTCTTTCCATTTGTAGCTAAAGCTTTCACGAAACTACTCCTGTAGGAAAAAGCTACTTGCAGGGGTGGACTGGATGCAGAATAACGCTGAGATTTGTCCATTAGTACCTCAAAGTGTAGAAAATTGCATCCCAGAGCTGCGGAGTTCTGTTTCAGATTTCTCCTGTCATATTGGTGAAATAAGTGTAGTGTCTGTAAGATGTGTATAATTAGATGTTGTAATGGGGGTTCAGAAGTACTTTTATGGATTTTTAGAAGTATGAGTATAGGAACACTGAAGTCTTGTGTTATGTGATTTTCTTTACATTTCCCCTTCTTGGTAAGTACTGACATATCTCTTTCAGATGCTGTTAGGGTGTACTGGCATACACTGGCTTATGTCGAGCACCAAGGGTAATGTTATTTACCTAACCTGCCTGTTAGTCCTCGGAGCTTACTGATTGCTATATCATGTTTCTGACATAATTGTGTTGCACCTTAAAATAGTAGCACCTGTGTATTAGAATTAGTTGTTCTGTGTCACCTACTTGGCATTTTGGTGCAGCTATCTTGCTTTCATTGACATCCTTAGCATGAATGGTGAAAAAAAACCCCAGATATAAATTATGATTCCTGATGCAAGGGAATAGATTAAATAAACTGAATTATCTTCATAGGTGGTCGAAACTTGCTGGGAGGCTCTTTGAGGTACAGCCGTTGCTCATGTGTTTCTGAAGGCATTGGTCTGTGCTTATCATCAGAAGACATCTCTTCTGTACAAACTCCCACTGATCCAGTTTCCAAGCATTTTATCTCGCTCAACACTTGTTTTTACATTATCTGGAGTTGTACTGAGCCCTATGAGAGTGTGATTCAGTATCTCATTTTTGGGGATTACCACTTTGACAGGGATAGTATTTGTCAGTTTCCTACCAATCAGTCATAACACAGACCAGGTTAAAATAATTATAACAATATTATAAAAATAATGCTTATAAAAATAAGCAATTTGTTTGCAGAACAGGAAAACAGAAAGCTCCACAGTTGCAAATGTTTTTGAGATGGAATACAACAAATAAAGGAAGATCATACTTAGGTTTAGTTATCCTTAAATCAACTCCAGAGCGTCAGTCTGTCTGGTTGTTTGCAGCATCCATCTAATCATGTGACTGGGCATCATGTTCTTATGCACAGGAAACCTGTTCTTACGCAAAGTCTACATTTTTATTCATGGAACAGAAATTTGATCTGGATGTGTATGTTTCCTTTACACCCAGTCTGGACTGCGGTTCTGTTCAGATTCACATCATGATCCTTTTCTCCTTTCTCACCTGGAGAAAAGCTGCTCCTACCTGAGGGCAGAGATAGTTATTAAGTCTCCTCTCACTGGACTGTTGAAAGACCTGGTGCTATGTTAAATTATTAACCTACAAATTGCCAGCCTAATGTGAGGTGAAGCACCCACCTTCACCGGTCAGGGCAGTGTTCACACTGCGTATATAGTCTTTTCAGCCTTTGAATCTTACATTGTATGTTACAGCTGTAGCTTGTCGGTCTTGCTTTATCCAGTCGTTTAAGTGGAATTAATACCTGTGGTTTACTGGTTTAGATTAGACACACTGATAATCAGTCACTTTGCTATGACTGACTTTTAACCTTCCTCTGCAATAGTAGGAGACAGTTGTCATGCTAACGGGTAGAAGCAAAAATATATCCCATTGCTCCCAAGTAGTTCCTTTTTTTTTTTTTTTTTTTAATCTGGGAGAGGACAAAGCAAAATAGAGGAAACATTTGCCCCTGACATGAACGAAGCTTTCTTCATGCTTGGTGTTGTAGGATTCCTCTGTACCACTAATCAGGCAGCTGGATCCATTCAGGGAGAAGGAATGAGGCAGCTGAGTTTGTGTAAGAATATATGCTGGCATAGATTTGTTGGCGGTGGTGATGTGTTAGTCCTCTGGATAGGCTGCCTGGGAAAGAAATGGGGGATCCGAGACCTATGTTTAGTTTAAACTCTAGTTTATTTCTCTGGGTTATTCAAATGCTTGGGCATTTGAATTGACTGCAAGAATAGATTTTTTCACTTCAACTGTCATGGAGTGGCGTGAAGTCCAGCTGCTTCTGAAGCACATGGCATATTTTTTTATTTCTTTTGTGAGCACTAAATCAGGTCAGTAGTGACTTTGGGTTTGATGTTGAGCACTCATTTGTAGTTGGTGAGTCTCCTTGGAAATATAGTGAGAATGTTGTCTTATGACCGTATTCTTCTTCTACAAGCCATGTCTGGTTTCCATTGATTTTTATAGTATGATCCACAACCATTTCTTAGGAGGTAGCATTTAGCCATATCTGTTAATGTGAATGTCTGTGTGTTTCCATCTATTTCAAAAAAAAAGAGAGAAGACCACTACTATATTGTTGTAATAACTGCAAAGAGCGTGTTTGTGTTTCACGCTTCTGTTGGAGTCTCTTTCATCATTGCATTCCCAACAATATCTGGAAATTCTTGCCTTTATTTTCCAGCTATCTTTTCATGGACATAGTCGTGCAGTTCCATTGAGTGAGACTGTGGTATAATTTAAGCAGAATGTGACCATTTATTTTTTAACACCTTGTGACTCTTCTAATTTTGGCAGTTATTTTCTTCCAGTCGTATCTAATAAGATCAGGACCTTGACTGGATTTGGAGGTCTGGCCGCAATAGTGGTTTGGGACTGGATATGTCAAAAAGGAGAGGAAAATTATTCCTCTTGTTTTGGAGGAATTACCTTGTTCTGTTCACTTGCAAAATTAAACATTATTATTAATAATACAAATGGTATTGCCTACTATAAAAAAAATAATTAAAGAACAGTTCATGTTTTTGTTATATTTCTCTGCTTGAAGCTTTTCTTTAATTAACTCATCACTGTATAAAAGCACATACAGTTTTAGTAGACAACAATAGATTAATTCAAGATTTGTGCCCATTCTTTGAAGCAATCTGAACTTTATCTATCTTTGAAACCAGCCAGGATGTTGGACCTGGATGTTGGACAGCGCTACAGGCTTGGGGAAGTGTGGCTGGAAAGCTGCCTGGAAGAAAGAGACCTGGGGGTCCTAATTGACAAGCAGCTGAATATGAGCCTGCGGTATGCCCAGGTGGCCAAGAAAGCCAACGGCATCCTGGCTTGTATCAGAAATAGTGTGACCAGCAGAAGTAGGGAGGTGATTGTGCCCCTGTACTCAGCACTGGTGAGGCCACACCTGGAGTATTGTGTCCAGTTTTGGGCACCTCAATACAAGAGAGATATCGAGGTGCTGGAGCGAGTGCAGAGGAGGGCAACGAAACTGGTGAAGGGCCTGGAGAATAAATCATACGAGGAGAGGCTGAAGGAGCTGGGACTGTTTAGTATGAGGAAGAGGAGGCTGAGGGGAGACCTCATCACTCTCTACAACTACTTGAAAGGACACTGTAGAGAGGTTGGTGCTGGTCTCTTCTCACAGGTAATTAATGACAGAACGAGAGGGAATGGCTTCAAGCTCCAACAGGGTAGGTTTAGACTGAACATTAGGAAAGAATTCTTCACGGAAAGAGTGGTCGGGCATTGGAATAGGCTGCCCAGGGAGGGGGTTGAGTCACCATCCCTGGATGTGTTTAAGAGACGATTAGATGTGGTGCTGGGGGATATGGTGTAGGGGAGGACTTTGTAGAGTAGGGTAGATGGTTGGACTTGATGAGCCCAAGGGTCTCTTCCAACCTAGATGATTCTATGATCTAAGGAGAACGTTGGCAATAAGTGATGTATGAACGCTGCGAGGCTGCTGACTCCCTCCAGTTCAAACCAACGTTGTCTGGCTCAGGTCAGCACAAAGCGAGCCCCTCGTCGCCGCTCCGAGGGCTTGAGCTCAGAAAGCAGTTTCAGGGAGATTGATGCAGACACCAAAAAGGAATAAATGTCACTCCAAGAAGCCACACTGCAAATTTAGTTTCGGCGTCGTGGCGTGAGAAGCCACGAAGGTGTCTCCGAATACGCACTCAGGGCACTTCTACTGCCATCCCGAAGGGATCCCGAAGGATGGAGCTCTGTCTTCAGCACGGCTGAACGCTTAAACCACAGATTAAGTCTCGGGAAGAGACAGCAATTGAGTGCAGCAGGAAACCTGGCCTTTAATAAAAAGCCCAAAACTCGCAGCCCACCCCCCCTGATGCTTTGCATCACGGTACCTTTTTCTTCTCCTCTCGTCTCTCGTGTCGCTTTGCCCATTTTCGCTGTCTGGGAGCTTGGCTTCTCTCTCTCCCGTCTGCAGGTTTAACCGTACGTGTGACCCTGCAGGAACAGCCTGACCTGCAAACAAAGGGTGGGAGGCTTTAGACACGTGCATTATTCCAGCTTTGAGCAGGAAGGGCGAGCTGAAGGAGCACACTCCTACCCCAAAGAGACATAATCCCCTCCAGCAATGTCCCTCTGATCCGAGTGACACTTCATCCTCGTGGAGATGCCGCCCTGATGCAAGGGGAGGGACCCCAAGCTCAGCAGAGCACCAGCTCCTTCCACCCTCCTGGGCCAAGTCCTAAAAGGACACTAAAAACTCCACATCAGGAGGAGATTTGGAGACTGTTGGGGAAAGGGGAATTGGTTGTTGATGCCAAAATGAAATCAAAGCTGACGGCAGAGCACAGCCAGGTACGCTGAATATCAAGCGTATCGAGGGGAGGCTGTGTTGGTTTGGAAATATTGTATGAAAAGGAATATATGATCACTACTACCTGCCAACAAAAATACACAGAATACATTAAGCTTTAGTTTTTAAATGCAGCAAAGATGGGAAAAGGGTCGGTTTTTCTCGGTCGCAATTCACCACAAACATGTGACAAGGGCCAGCTGGCACGCTGGGATGGAGGGACGGCGATATTTGGTTGCTGCTTCTTGATGTCACCTCCTCTTCTTTCGATGCAAAAAATCTGCCTGCTGAGTAGAGGGGGGTCACAGCTGAATGAACAGAGAGGCTGGACAGACACAGATGGACAGAGACAGACAGACAGCTGCAAATGTTCCTC
Source organism: Tringa tobata (assembly GCA_033628505.1). Taxonomy (NCBI): domain Eukaryota; kingdom Metazoa; phylum Chordata; class Aves; order Charadriiformes; family Scolopacidae; genus Tringa; species Tringa tobata. Next base: position 2,674,584 of record JAHREE010000340.1, read on the forward strand.
TCATTCAGGAGGTTTCCCTGTTCAGCCTTTCCTTTATCTGTTTCCTTTTTTCCCCAAAAAGATGCCTCAGGAAGACAACGCAGCAGGCAGGAGACAGGTAGTGTCTCCTACCAAAGGGAAGAGAAGACAAGGCTAATTATTTCATACAAGAAAATACACGCACTCCGAGACAAAACGCCGTACGTTTCTAGGGAACAACCGGATTGATCCCCCCTCTTTGAGACCAAAGAGACATTTCACTGATCAAAGGACCTGGTGCTTCCTACACGAGACCGGGATGTTTGTCACAATTCAGACAAAAACATTTCAAAGCCTAAAGCCATCCAGCAGGTATAAATGCATTGAGAAAAAAAAAACCCGGGAAAATCCATTTTGGAGGATTTCCTATTAAAACAGGGTGTATTTCTGATAGCTCCTCTTTCTCTCCATCGCATCCTGTCCGTGGGAAGTTGTGTTGGTTGGATACACGAGGGGACAGACCTGATTATTTTCCCATCTTAAACTCTGCAAGGACATGCTGGCTATGCCTCCTCTGCACTTGGTTTGCTTTCCATCCACAGACCCTTCTCCTGCTCCTTTACTTGTGATATGCAGGAGCTATAATCTATATATCTGTCTAGAGGAGCATCTTCCCAGTTTGAAAAGGTGAGTTTTGCAGAAATTCCCTGCGATAGCAGAGCTTTGCCCCTCCCAAGTGATGCAGGCAGTGCAGCTGGGATGCCAGAAAGGAGTTTGTAGGCTCTCCACAAAAAAGCCAAGCTCCAACAGGGTAGGTTTAGACTAAACATTAGGAAAGAGTGGTCGGGCATTGGAATAGGCTGCCCAGGGAGGGGGTTGAGTCACCATCCCTGGATGTGTTTAAGAGCCATTTAGATGCGGTGCTGAGGGATATGGTGTAGGGGAGGACTTTGTAGAGTAGGGTAGATGGTTGGACTCGATGATCCCAAGGGTCTCTTCCAACCTAGATGATTCTATGATTCTATGACTGTATGACCTCCAGAGGTCCCTTCCAACATAGGTTACTCTATGATTCTAAAAAGTAGAGAAACATGCCAAACGTTTAATTCTTTAATTCAGAAAAATTTCCTTTGATGTGTGTCGTATACACTGCCTAGACACGTTTCACTGTAAAAAGGTGCTATTCTTATTCCTGGAATCTTCTGACAAGTTTTCTGGGGTGTTGAGTATGCTTTTATTTCCTTTGGGGACCCAAACTTCCATACAAATTTGTTCCATGAAAACTTTTGAGGAGAAAAAAGCTTTGTGGTGTCAAAAGTGTGAAAAGGAAGGTGTGAAACAACACAATCTATTCACCAAGCAATGCCTGGAACCTTCTGCAAAATAACATGTGAATTAGTTGTTGACTAATTTTAATATTTGCAACGCAGTGATACATGAAAACCCATGATTGATAAAACAGACTAGATTAACTTTTTCTCTGTATTTGTCCTGCTGGGATTAATTAAGTCTACCACATTTAACTAATCCTATAGCTACATAATGAATCTCTTTGTAATTAAAAGATAGCTACAATTAAGAATTGCACGTGATCACTAGTCCGTGAGTATCTGGGCCTACATTATTCATTAAATCAATAAACACTTTATAAAAATAATTACAATATTTTGAATGTGAAGAACTCTGTATTTAAAATCAGGATTATTAAGATTATTAAAATCACTCAGCCTAAGGATATGCTCCACCGCTGCAAAATTGCTTTAAATTTTACATAATATTAATTTAAGTACAGATGTTACATTAAAGTAATATCAGTTTATAATTATTTACTTATATACCCAAATGACCAGGATTATATTTTTCATTTTCATGACAAAGTGTGTGTGTGTGAAATTCATTTGAGAATTTCTCAGCAACAAAGATATCATCTGCATTACCATTTTTAATTGATTTCCACATTGCTATATTCACTGTTTCAAAAGAAATCCACAAAAATCTCTGGAGAAGAAATCCCAGCTGCATTATGACAACAAGGGTTGGATTTAGGAGGAAAAGCAGCTCATTGTTAAAACCTGAGCTGAGAAAAGCATTTGACCTTGAACAGTTTACAGGCAGGCAGTGAGAGAAGTTTGGGATGACTGTGCTAATGGTGAATCTGCTTGGCTGTCAGGTTAAATTCAAGCCTTAATATAATTTCTGTGTAGTTTCTCCCCTGTTTAGTCTTCTTTCTTTCAGTCTTCAGGTAAAAAAGGCCAAACTTCTGACAGACTTCTCAAATGGAGGCCTATCTGTGTTATCAAAACAGGTTGAATTTCTATGAATCACCATGAAATTATTTTACCCACATCTTTTTCGTGAATTGCAATTGAAATTAAATCCCTATTAGAGAATGAACAGCTTTGATCCATATCCTTGAATCTAGTAGGGATTAACTTTCCTGAAAAAGGCTGTTTTAAAAATGGGGCAGTGGGAAATAAATGTGTGAGTACCCTCTCCGTCTATTTTGCTTGGGGGAGTGTTATGAGTAAAAATACATGCAATTTTTAGGTGTCAAAAGTGCAAAAGAGATGATGATGATTATCGCTAGTACTTGGTTTGGTACACATGTCCATTAATGTTCAGCCTTTCCATCTCACACCTTTGCCTTTTGCCCTGCCAGAAGGTTTGTCTGGAGTGAAAGGGGAAAGAAAACTTGGGCTGCCGCTTTCACAACAACAGTACTTTCTTCTTAAAGAAGCAGCATCCAGGTTGCTAGCACTGTTGCTCCCAGGGGTTCATGTAAAGGTTGTAGCCTTAGTGGCTCCCAAAACCTGATGACTTTCTAAAGCTGGAAATCACTTTGTGGTTTTCAAAAGCTGAGGTGTAGGACAATGTTGTGAAAAGAATGTTGGGGCAAGTTCCCATGTGGAAAGATTTATTGGCAGGATTTGTAGCTGATGGCATGCCTTGACTCTAGTGGTGAAGAAACACAAACAAGATAGGAGAGAGAGAGACAGAGACAGAAAAGGGAAAGGACAAACTCTCCCCACTGGCCAGCTAGGAGAAGTATCAGGGAGACTCCAGATGAGCATCCTTCCTTGTATGTCCCTCTCTAGTGCAGGGGTTGGTTCTCCCTGTAGTGCTTTTCCCATAGTGACTATATGGTATTCTTCAGGGCCTGCTCAGACTCCCGGATGGTTGTTCGTGCACGCGATGCTGTTAGTGCTGACTGGAACATGCTTTTGTGAGGGGCGGGTGCTGGATGCTACTCGTTTGTTAAGTTCTCTGCATGCTCGTTATTGGGTCCCCTAATGTAAACCAAAAACCACAACTGAAGAGAGGGAAAAGGAGGGAAAAAAGAGGTGAGACCCATGCCAGTGGCAATCCTTTCCCATGAAACCCCCCCAAAGCAACACTGCTTGGTTTGGCATGTGCAGACTCACGGGCATAACAGCCAGGGTTGCAAATAGAAAGCCCTGATGAGGATGAAAGGCTGAGGTCCCAAAGGCACTGTGCAACAATCAAAGTGGTAATGTCACCCTGTATTAAAGTCTTTGGGAATATATTAACAGATGATCCGAATACCTTTGGCAAAGGCGTGTCACAGAGGGATAACACAGATTTTTTGTAATTGCTACAAAACCTGTCTTAGCCTTGTGACAATTAAATGCTATGGTTTTTTCCTTTGTTTTTTTTTTTTTTTTCCCTGCCTCAAAGTTGAGATTATCTTAACACGGTTTTGTCTACTCTTCTGACATCATACACGTCTAAGCATGTTGTTTCTATGATTAATAAAATTTTCCAAGGAGGTGTTATGTCGTATTTTGGCAGCTCTCCTTAAGGAGAAATCTGTTTCCTTCCTTTCAATTAACATTATACTATTACCGCTCTGTACACAGTCACGGTATTTCATGGCAGTCTTTGAGAGCCTCCTTTCCTTGGCAATTTCTTGTGTTTCTTCCCTGGTTTGCCCAAAAAATAGATGCTTATGAAAAAACATAATTTGCAAAAAACCATCCATTGAGGTTATCAGGTTTCTGTAAGTGGAGTCATATTGCTCAGTCGTTTCAATTTACCCTGTCTTTCCTTTGCAGCAGATTCTGTCTCGAGCTGTTAAACGACACTATTGATCTGTGCACTATTGATCTGTGCAGAGGAAATCCAAGTTTCCTTTGTTCAAGCTCTTCACTATTTTAATTTTTTTTCTACCAGATATACCCCAGCCATGACTCTTTATCACACTTCTGGTTATTTTTCGCTCATTCGGGAACCTGCCACAGCAAATATCAGCTCACCGGGGCTGTTGTCCTTTGCTGACCCTTGCGTGTCTCAAGGAAAGGAGGCCTTCTGTTCTCCAGGGGTAGTGACTACTCTTCTCAGTGTTATCATCTGCATACTCCTGCTTGATAGTAGCCAAGGTCAGGGAGAGGTATGCTCTCCTTCCCTGGGAAGTTGCTTGGTTACTGGGTACTGTACTAAGGGTACTTCTTGCTCTCTGGAACATCAGAGATGTTCCTCAGCAAACAGAGGTGCAATTACTCTGTTTAGCAGCTCTACCATTTTTGCTTTTCTCTTTTTCCCTTCTTTGCTTTCAAGCACTGCTCTTGGGGAGTTCCCTGATAACCATGAAAACAGAAGTTTTCCAGGGCTTCTCGATGTGTTGTCAAGGCTACTCTGATGGTTGCAATGTTACTGTGGGTCAGTGTCAGAGGCATAGGTCTGTCAGGACTTAGACTTCCTCAGGGGCTTGGGTGGTACTTTGTTGGACCTGGTCATGCGATTATGCCTTGGGCTACGTTAGTAAGAGCTATCCCAGCAGGTCGAGGGGTGATTCTTCCTCACTGCTGGTGGCACCAAATCTGGAGTGCTGGGTCCAGTCCTGGGCTCCCCAGTACACGAGAAATAGGGATTTACTGGAGTTAGTCCAGAGAAGAGCCACAAAGATGACTGAGGGACTGGAATATCTTTCATTTGAAGAAAGGCTGACAGAGATGGGGCTGTTCAGCCTGGAGAAGGGAAGGCTTAGGAGGAATGTTATCAAGATGGGGTTTGTTCTTTGGATTTTGTTTTAAGATGGGGAGAAAAAAATTGTATGAACTAATCAAGAAATAAGCACATCATAGATTCGATCAATGTTATCATGATGCTTGATTCTCTATTCTTTTACTAATAATTGCTGCCCCTTTATTTGCCTTTCCAACTACTTCTATCATTTGTTCTTTCAAAGAGCTGCTCACAGCGACTCCTTTATCTTTTTCTGAGGTTGTAGTAACTAAGCTGAAATCTGCTTTTGTAAGTGTTTAGTTAAAGTTTTTCCCATGCTTCTTATTTTGTACTTAGTATGTCAGATTTTGTCTGCTATTTTATGGCCCAGTCAGAGTAGTGTGAGGCACTTCTGCAACTTTTCCCATGTGTTGTTACTTTTGAATACCCTGAATAATATTAAATGGTAAACATTGCCACATCATTATTCCACTCTTTCTTGCAAAACATTTAGAAAGCTATTGAATAAATTCTCTGAGTCCACCAACACAGTCCCTTCAGTGTAAAAGTTGAACGTTTATATGTGTTTTTCACTTCCGAATTTTACCTTTTACCAATCAAATTTACCTGCAATTCTCTGGAACTGTCTCGGTGTTTAGGAGGTACTGATAATCAACATACATAGTCCAGAACTCTTATAGGATGCTTGAGCATAGTTTATTGGCCCTGCTGTTTAAAAATGCCTCAACATTAGTGTATGTGGATACTTGTGAGCTAATATTTTGGAACAGAAAACTGTATTGCAATTATTCTTTAGCATAATGTAAATATATCATTTGGCTTTTCCCTTAGTAGAAAACAGACATTTTTATTTGATGGTTCTATTTTTCCTTTACTATAATTAACAGTTTTACATTCTCTTATAATAGTTGATCAAATTCACTGTTAGACTTTTTTCATGCCTAACATGCAGAAAAACCCTTGGATCTCCTGGAATGTAGTATATTCATCTTCTGCCCTTACTTAATTATAATTCTGATTTAAACTAATTGCTGTCATTGCTCATGTTTTCTGTTTATGTGCAAGCATACATATTTTAACATGGATTTTCAGATTCTTTCTAGCCAGGTTAGGTTTTATGCAATTTATGTTTCTTTTCCAGTTGTGTATGGTTCTTCATTTTTAGGGAAGCTTTCAAAAACTTTTCAATGTATGTTCTTATTAGACTCCTTTTAAATTTGAGGCACAAGTGCTTGAGTGTTGTAAAATTACCTCCTTAATAGTCCAAGTGAAATTACTTTATATTGCTTTGGAGTTCAGGTCGTTTACATATACTGTACAATCATTTGGATCTCTTTTGATTTTCCACTTTTAAAATTTGTTAATTTAATTGCAGTTTACTTTAGAATTGTGTGGTATTGTTCTGAAGAGGATGCAGTGTGGTCTTAGTCAGAGTTAAATATGTCTGGTATTACTTTTATGGTGGCATGGTAAGACAAGACTTTGGTTTTAACAATGTGCTCTAGTTCCTTTCTCACTGGCCTTAGATTAAAAAGAAAAAATAAATTAAGGAAAATCATTAAGGTAGCATTAAATAATGGTATCCACTGTCCCTTTTAGAGAAAATGCTTGCTGTGATGATCAGGAATTATTACTGCTGTTGTAGGTTTCTGATCTTAATATTTATGGGCAAAACACAGAAAGCATGAACAACAAGGATGAACAATGTATTCTCTATATCTGATGCTTTTCACTTGTCTCATCGCTGAAAAAAAAAAAAGGTATAGCTTATTGTCGGAGACTCAAGTCACTGCAAACACATGCCGTTGTTGGGCTGTACTGTGCTTTATGAAGTTGCCTTACTGCTTGCAGGGACCTATCAGTGTTGTAATAGAACAAATCTGTCGTCTTGACTAATTAGGCTATCCTGTGGTTGAAACAAGGGTGAGGAGATACAGCAGAAAGAGGAGAATTAAGTGAGGAAGAGAATGATAGTACAAACAGGCATTACAGAGTGAACCAAATTCTTTTCTGAATGTGTTCAGGAATAATCTCAAAGCTCCTAGAGACGATGGTATATCAGTCTCCTCTTTCTGTAGCAGGAAGGATGAAAAATTGTTATGGATCATTGGGTCACTGCTGTTGGTCATTGGGTCACTCCTTCCAGATCCCATATCACTCTTACTGTTTCCATTCAATGAAATAAAAACAATTCTGTGACATAGAAAGCAATCACACAGTAGACAGCATGCAATCAGGTAATGTCTTGATTAGTTCAAATGTGAATTTTCCTTCCTTTTTTGGAGTCATTCATCTTATTGTCATATCAGTCTGTTACTTTAGCAGCACATAAGAAGGTCCCTTATTGCAGTTATTTTAAAATATCCATTTCCTTGCAGTCAACTTGCTTTTATTCTGTCCTATTTTGCTAATGGTTGTAGTTAATTTTTTGGCAGAGGCTGTAATGACTGTTTCCTGATGACATTTAAACCCAGACCTCTACACAAAAGAAAGGGATTATTAGTTTGAGAGTTCTCCATGCTCAAGAATGAGGCATGATTTACAGGGTTGTTTACTACCTCTATGATAATTATTGCAAAAGAAAAGTTTACGTTTGGTAAAAATGCATGAGGTAATAATTTATTGTGGACATAATTTTGTGGAGTAAATCACAAGCAAAGTCTTCCTTGTTGATTTTGTTGCTGAGTTTTATCATATACCTGGCACTTTAGAAACATTGGTTTTATTTGAATTAAAATGTAGCTTTTTTTATATTTATACATATACTGTGTCACAACTGCTCTTTTCCCTTCCTCTACCAATTCTCTCTCTTTATTTTGTCTTTATTCTTTTTACTTTTTCTCTTTCTTTGAATTACACTTGACTTGTGCTACAAGAGCTCAGGAAACTTCCTGCATGGTCGGACCATAGTCCACTCAGCACAGTACTCTGTTTCCAAGAACAGGAAGAGAAGCTGCTATCAAAAGGCAGCAACGCAAGCTTGATCACCTTTTGTGGTCTGTTCCCTTCGTACCTTGCCAGCCTCCACAGCCGTGTTACTGATGTCAGATGGTACATCTCTGCCCTGTCTTTTCATTATTGGTTTATGGACAAGGTGTTCATGAATTTGTTTAATCTCTTTTCGAACCTGCTGGTACATTATGACCTCCTATGGCAGCAAGTTCAAGAAGGCCACTATCTGCTAGGTAAAGATGCACTATCTTTTAATCTGTTTTAAATCAATCTTCTGGTAGTTTCATTCAGTGCCCTTTTCTTCTAGTGTTGCAGGGTTTGGTGAACAACAGTTCCACCTTCACCTTGTCCAATGATTCCATAATTTAATCCTTTTTATAGGTATCTCAGAAAAAAAAGTTGATTTTAGTGCTCAATGAATTTTTTTGTTCTATGTGGGTAGGTTGTTTTGTTCTTTTAACATTGCCCAGCTTTTAGAAATCTGAGTCTCAAGATTTGAGATCTGGAATTCAGAAGTAGAATGGCAAAGACCTTCAAATACTTCCAACCTTTACTCTGCCTACACAGAGTTTTAACATACAGTTTATAGCTTTCATAAATACCTTTCTGACACCTTAATACATACATTTTATTAAATTATGAATATAATATTTGTAACTATTTTTAAGATTAGTAGGTCCTACCAATTATTTTGTGAAACCTCCTTATTTATTTAGATATATATATATGCAGACAAAATTTGAAATCAGTAGCTGTAATCTAAGCGTCTTTCCAAGGGAAAATTCTTTAATTACTTGATGAAGTTTTACTCCCTTTACACAGTAAGGGTGAAGCTGATCTTGAAAAACGTCTGAAAAGGGATCCTGTGGTGGGCTGGCCCACTTGGGATGAATATTTGTAGTCTAACAGTTTAATTATGGGAACAGGGTCTTTTCTGGTTACACAGTGAAGAGCTAGCACTATTTTCCCAAGCATTTTGCTGTCATTACACTTGTTTGTCTTGTCCCAAAGAGCTACAGATATTTTACTAGCTGTAGCCTTATTACTGCTGTCTGTGTCCAAAGCAGTGCTTTCCCCTGACTCACACTGAAACAGCACATTTTGGTTTCTGTGCCTGCTTCGGTGCCAAGATGTCGTACTCTTTAAGGGGAAATTCTGGTCAGAGTAACACTAAGTTAAATGAATTTTACATATGTTAGGCCAGGTAGGATTAACCATTTAATACAATCTTAAAAAGGCTGTCTAGCTGGGAAATTGTGAGTCATTGTTGGAACATAATTTGTATAAAATGAATGATTAGTATGTTTTTGTACAATTGTTCTCAGTATCAAAAGCAACATCCCCTGTGGTATCCTCTATGTTAGGAAAGACAATTTTAAAGTGTAAAATATGTTAAACTTTCTACTCCAGATACCGTTCAGAGTTAAGGTAATGTCACTCAGAATAGAAACTGGTGACAGCAGGGAGATGAGGTTTCTGAGGAAGGGTGGGCTTCTTGGCCTCTAAAACCAGGTTTGGTCTGTGGGTTGAGTCCCCTGAAGTTTGTGGCATCACAGTCCAAATTAGTGACTTTTCCAACAGCAATCTCTGTGAACCACCAAGTTCGCATCAACTTCATACCAGTCCTCCCAGATCACAGTCACTGGTAAAGGTCAAAGGCTGAAGTGGCCAACGTATATCTGGAGATGCTGGCACAAAAATGCCATCATTAAAAATGTTCAGAATGGACTTGATTTAAAGAAGGAACTACTTCTCTATCCTGTACAGCCAAAATCTTTCTATTTATTCAACATCTGTGAAGGTTCTTGTCTATAGTTTTATGTTGTGTTCTGTAAGAAGAATGAGTATTTGTGAGTGGTCGTGGATCATCAGTTAGTTCTGATGCCATGCTGGCATTATAACATTTGGTGTCCAAGTCTCTCTAATGGCGTCACTTCAGCAATCTGTATGAGAACTTTTGCTGCCCTTCTGAAAGCAGCTGCACAAAATGTGCAGAAAAATAGTCTGCTAAATACCCATCTAGACAGCTGTGCTATTGCAGCTCATCATCCTTTAAATTGCTGTGGAAAAGGACTGCTTACACAGTAGATGAGAATGTGGCACTACTGAAGTGTGGGAGAAGAGATACCCAGAGCAGCAAACACACTCAGAGTTTGCTAAGCTCTGACAGTCAAGAATGATGGGCAGAAGTCCTGGATACACCTCAATCAAAGCAGGAAAGCCACATACTTCTCTGTAAGGTTCTACACCAGTGTTAACCGATATACATACCAATATGCATACCATCAGTGCCCCAATACTCCCCACCTCCAAGGTATTGATAACATAAAAGCATCGTAAAAATCTCTGAGAATCAAAATCCTTAAGCAATTTAAGTTCAGTTCAGGACAAAAAGCATGTTTCAACTAGGCAGTAGTAGTGATGACTCATATCAAAGATTGCTTCCAACACAGTTTCAAAACAGTGACAGGCTTTGTGGTTATGGCACACTTTGGTGGAACAGGCTGGTTTTAAGTGACAGAAATAGTGCACTGTATATTAATACTGTGTTTACTGAGGGGTACACACACCAAATGCAGACATGCATGTGATTCACATTAGCAGCTCTTGCAATGGGATAGTGGGGATCCTTCAGAGCTTGGCATCGCTGCTTTTTAATGTTTGTATCAGCAATATTCTGCTAATTCTTACAAAAAAAACCCATAAAAGGCCGCTGTCCTTTCTGCTGACTGTGACTGACTCCAGAAAGCCTGTCTTCTCTTCCTACCTGAAGAACCGCCCAACTCAGAAGCCTTTGAGTATCAACTTCTACAGTATCAAGATTAAACACAGCAATGTTTTGAAATATGTTGAATGGTTCCAAGCTTTACAACCTATGTATGTCTGCTATTGAGATGAAAGGTACTTGGGGAGAATATTTTTGAGCCATGGTGAAATAAATGGATCTCTCATCTCCTTGGGTCATTAGACCATTACTGGAAATAAGAGAAAAGGAGTCTGGTCAAGAATCAAGAATTATTGTCAGGAGCCTTTCCTACATGCACTTTAGGTGAGAGTTTCTATCCTAGCATGACTGCTACCTTTCCTGCTTTGCAAACAGCATTCTTGGACCCAAATTTCAAGATGAAAATATATGAATTGACAGGTCAGTTTGTTATGAAGTGTTCTTTAACACAGTTCCAGTCCAACTCAGCCTGTTTGATGTTGAGTAATGGAGAATTTGAGGTCTGAATATGTAGTGTCAAGAGGGGTTGAAACTTCTAAAATCTCTCTCTGTTTGTAGTTGTGGAAGGTTGAAATTATGCACGTATTTTCAACCAAGGATAGTAGTGGGGTAACTTAAAGAAAGGATACTTGTATACAGCAGTATAACAAATTTGGAGCTGATAGATTTTATACCACTAGAAGCATTGCAATATACCAAAATCTTTTTAATGTGTGTATGTTTTATGTCACAGTTGAACAGCAACAGCATCATATTGTATCTTATATCCACTAATGAGTTTTAGGGAAGTGGTTGAGTCTCTATCCCTGGAGGTATTTAAAAGATGTGTAGATGTGGTGCTTAGGGATATGGTTTAGTGGTGGACTGGGCAGTGCTAGGTTAATGGTTGGACTTGATGATCTTAAAGGCCTTTTCTATCCTAAATTACTCTAAATAATTCTATGTACCTCACAAGTGGGGTGGATCATTTCGTCTGGCTTTAAAGTCAAGCCATATTCAAGCACGGAAAATGTGCAAGTTCTATTTTTTGGAGAGAAGACAGAGAAGGATAATTTTTTATTTTCTGATCATAAAATTCTTACAAATATGTAAATGCCATCTTCCCCCTAGTTAATTAGAAAGCTAAACTTAGAAACAACAAAACCTTGTTTTCATTAAAAGTCATTGGGATTGGAGGCATTTGAAATCCTTCCAGAAGTAGGGTCCAGGGTTCTTCTTCAAACCATTTTTTGACTGGAAACATGTCTCGGGCAGCTGGTCTTACATGCTGCTAAGGTATTTTGTCTCTGGCTTCCATTCATATTATGCCTATATTAGAGGACTTTTCACATCCCTTGTTGCTGCCTAACTCATTATTCAGGTTTTCCCCCTTCCATGATGCCTGTTATCACGACAGAAGAACGTGAGATTGGTTTAACGTGATTAGTTCTCAGTAAAATCACATTGGCTGTTCCTTACATTTTTCGTAACTTTCAGAACTCTTGATTATGAATTGTTTTATTATTTTGTCTGTTACTTCTCCAGGAATTGAAGTTAAGCCTTTTTCCCAACCTTTCAAAGACACATGCTGGTTTTGCCTTTTCTAGCTTATTAGAACTTTCTACATCTTTTTCAAGTTTTGAGATTTATCAGTTTGTTCCCTTAGTATCACAGTTGATTTTTACCCAGCCAGAACAACCTGAAAATGCCATACTTAAATAACCCTTCTCTTATCTAGCCCAAGTTTTTACATCCTTTTCTTTTCTGTTGTTTTTACTAATGTCTGATCACAGTTAAAACTTTTAGGGAGGACTGAAACTAAACAGACATCGAACACTTCTGCTTCCTTGTGCTGTCAGCTGGTAGACTGGAAGAGTAAAGAAGCAAAGTTTTTCCTTTGCCTTCTTGTAACTTTATTTTCTTATTTTCCCTCATGTCCTTTGCAGTTTCATTCCGTGCCATTGAAATTTTTGATTCTTGAGCATACAGGAGAGTTGGGCAGAATCAAAAACAGTATAAGTGATCAGGAGGAGCTAGATTAATCTTAGTGGAGGAATTGGTGAAAGATGAGTGGAGACCAGAAGTGGACTTCCTTCTCCATCCATTTTTGTCTCCATGATGGAGAAGAATGCCTCCACTGCCTTGTAGGTACACGTACATTATGGTTCAGTTTTGACTATGGAATCATCACATGCAGATGGGAAGAAAACAAACTGACAAGAGGAGAAGACAGCAGCAAATTATTATTTCTCATACCTGCTTGGGAGATTTGTGAGTTAAATACTGTGTATGCAACTGTTAGATGATGAATAGGCTTGTAAGTCAACTAAAACTGATGGAAACACTTACATAGGGATATAATTATATGCAAGTTGGCACATTTTCAGAATTGCCTACTTACTTATGTGTGCAAAATCTGTGTCCCATATCTAGTTATGTTTTCTCAAATATATGCTGGAGTTTAGAACATATGCATACCATCAAATAGACAGACTTTTGTATATATAGCGAAGGAATCCCTTTTGCTGTTAAAGGTTGAGAGAATTTGTTCCATGAAGTTAGTGTGGATGCTAGTACCCTTAAAAAGAAGCTAGCAGTAAATTCTGTTTATGGGGTGTGATTGTCTGATTTTTTTATTTTTTTTTTTTCATGTCCAAATAAATGTATTACCTTAAAATTGAATTTGACATACATTGTGCAGATTCACATAAAGTATAATATTATTACACCAAAATGCTTGGCTGAACTTGGGCATTTTTGCATAATGTGATGTTATATTAAGTTGTGAATTTTTAGTGCATGAGGACAAATGAAATCCCTCTGCATTGAAATTTAGGCCCCGTGGAGGGTTTTGGCAAATTGTTTTGTAATGCAGTTCAAAATCAGAAACCACCACTCTCAGGAGAACTACACTCTAACTGCAAACAGAGTTTTAATAAAATTAAAATTGAAAGGATAAATTTGAAGTTAAATTTGAAAAGTTTGGACTATTGTGTAGTTCTAGAACCATGATGTAGTATATTGAAACTGAACTTCTTAAATCAAATATAATGTAAATTTTCCAATGGTTTTTAAAATGAATTCTTCCTAAATTTATTTTCTGCAGTGGTTAGCAGTAACTTTCCTGTAAAAAACTGATGTGTAACTTTATGCTGAAGACAGTTAAAATTAAATGCTACTTTTTTAATGTTATTCCAGAGTGAATTTGACATGCTTCTTTTTTGTCTTGCTGTCTTGCACAGGTATCATTTTTCTTGTTCATTATTTTTGTGGTGTATACCATGCTGCCCTTCAACATGAGGGACGCTATAGTTGCCAGCGTCTTGACCTCTGCATCTCATACGATTGTGCTGAGCGTCTGTCTATCAGGTACAGCTGTTGTAAAGGAACACTTGGTTTGGCAGGTAGGTGCTTTGTGGAATTAATGATTAATTGTGCACTGAATAGCCTGGTAAATGAGCTGGGAGTGCCTCAGTGAGTGCTCGGGAGTATAAACTTATTTCTCTCTTAATTTCTGAATTGCTACAGACTTGATTCAAAGGTAGTCACTTTCTAATAATGAGGGTGTCAGTAATGTTATGTCTCGCTGAATTGCACAATTAAGTGCTAGAATCTACAGCCATGTAGTGCTCACCAATGTGACGTTTCTTGAAAAATTATGTGATGCAGCCGTATTGTGGTAGATGCATTACCATGCTGATATGTCAGCCACATTGCTCCTCTCCTCACCTCATTAAAACCTGACTTCCAAGGCCAAGGATTTTTTCCAAGTAACAGTATGATCTTTGACTCAAAAAAGCATTGTTCCTTTGAATAATCCAAGGTCTGCTGTGTTGAGATCTGTTGTGAAGACATTGCCCTCTCCAAGTCAACTGTAGGGCTTGTCCCCCTTCTGTAATTCTCAGCCATTTATAGGTATTTTACAGCCTCCTCTTGTTTTGGCCCCCTGATTGAAGGGGACTAGCTGGCTCCAGGCTCCATGACATTCAGGAAACCCATCTGTGTTTGCAGTTGGGTCTTGGCTTGTAATTCAACTTTTATACTTTACTACATGACATACTGCAGATCAATAATTCTTAAAAATCCAAATATTAGGAATTGTTTTTCTTTACTGTTTTGTAGAATATCTCTTAAATGGTGAAATACTGCAGGTTTTGTTGAAATACTGTAATTGATAAAATGTAATACTGTCATTGATAAAATACTGTGAATGATAAAACATTGATAGAAATCTGTATTTTTAAGGAAAAATTTAGATTTCATTTTGAAAAGCAAATACATGAAGTTTTTTAAATACAGTTATATTATATTAAGGAAACAGAATTATTTTAATTTTTGCATCAAAATGTCACTTAAGCTTAAAAATACATACGTTTTTAGAAATGTTCCAGTAGAATAAGAAAGATAGACATCATCCTATTTGTCGTGACTAGCCTGAAGAATGAGAAAATAGTTTCTACTTACATTTTAAATTACTTGAGTCTTACTTGGAGAAACACTGTGCCTCAACGGGTAACTTCACAATTGCAGTAATTTTACAAAAGTTGTGCCTTGTAAGTTGTTGTTCAGGAAAAATGCATTTTATTTCTAGATATGGCTGCAGATCTGTGTTACACGGAATATTGAAACTGAAGTCCCATAAACAAAATATGTTCTAAGATGAAGTACTCTGTAGAAATTTTCAGTGGTGACATAAGTGGGTTTGCTTTTCTCTTGCTGATTTGCGTTAGTTGCATGTTTTTTGTAGTGGTTGTCAAGTTGTGCTGTATGTTAACCAAGGACTGTAGTCATCTGCACTCAATGTATTATTTTAATAATTCAGTAATACAGTTATTGGTAATTGTAGTGGAATAAATCAGGGAGAATGTTATTCTTGGGTTTATGTCAACCTATGGCTTTTATTCTGGGCATACATTATGCTGCTAAAACAGTGTCAATGTTTGCCACTCCTTCCCTAAAAGCATATTGGGTTAAAGCTGCTGTTTGCAGAATTTATGCATTTTCCCTGCCTATCTTTCTAGACCATTAAAATTTGGTATATCTAAAGCAGCACTTTCAGAAGATTGTTATATTTTTAGTCATATCATGTCTCCAAACTCAAAAGAAATAAATCATGGGCTGTGATGTACAATTAGTGTCTTTCGTCTCCTCTGTCAATTCCTGTTTCATTCTGGAAGATTGGAAGTCTTTGAGCAATTTGTAAATTTGTTAAGAGTATTTCATTTCCAGGATGTTATCAATTTTCTATTCTCTCTTTGTAAAATGTATTAAATGTTCTGAATAGATTGGCAGTTACTGAAAGTACTGAGTGCACTGCATTCTTATATATGAATGTGTAGAAGGGACTAAATGCCAGTATCACAGTTAATTTGCCCCCTGTACACTTTTAGATTAGTATCGTTTATACTTTAGAGTGTAAGCAAAAAAATGTTTGTTTTGTGTTCTTTGCTTTTGAAAGTCGAGACCACAAATAAAGGATTAGATTAGAGATACTGATTACACTGAAAGGAGAAATAGCATTTGTGAGTGATATACCTCAAGTTAGTACAGGATAAGTGTATGTAACTAACAACAACAAAAAAAAAAAGAGCTGGGGTATAGCCATTTAAAAGGACTGTGCTGTTGAATGGCTTTTTTAAGGGGAAAAAAATAATATATTGGTGAGGCCTGGACTGAAGCTGCTTTGCAGAGTTTGGTCACTAAAGCTCAGAGATGAGGAACTACCAAAAGACTGAAATTTGAAAGCATGCTTAGGACTAGGTAAAGGAAATCTGGCTCGTGGAGCTACATTTATCTTTGACAAAACTATATTATTTTGTTTTCAGGGCTGCTGATTTGTCTCAACAAACCAGGAAAAAAATACATGACAATGTTAGGAAAGAACAGTGTATTTTCCTTCTGGCATGGATTTTTTTTTTTTTAGAGGACAGAGAGGGAACAAGTAGTATGCACTTAAGAAACAGGAAGACAGGGGTGTAACAAATCTACCTGTAGGTAAATATCAGATATTACCACATATATATCCTGTATCTGCATCTCCTTTATATTTACTTTCTATATATTGGAACACTTTGATTAAATCTTCTCTGAGCTTTCTCTTCTCTTGGATGGACAAACCCCATTCTTTCAGTCTGTCTTCTTATGTCAAATTCTCTTGCCTTAAAATGCTTTTTGTAGCCCTCTGCTGGACCCTCTTCAATTTTTCAGCATCTTCCATTGACACTGGTTGGCATCCCATGGCATTTTGGAAGTTAATCATACCTTCAGCCTACCAGTAGAGAAAAATCAATGTTCAGAAGCATTTGTATATTTTGAGACTTGTCAGAGCCTCTCTTACTGGTTTTGTCATTCCTTTTGTTGTCTTCTGTAAAGCATTA
Organism: Tringa tobata; assembly: GCA_033628505.1. Taxonomy (NCBI): domain Eukaryota; kingdom Metazoa; phylum Chordata; class Aves; order Charadriiformes; family Scolopacidae; genus Tringa; species Tringa tobata. The sequence goes on from JAHREE010000340.1 coordinate 2,691,558, forward strand.
CACCCAAAATTAGCTTCAGTAAAGCTGAAAGGCCTGGCATGCTCTTGATTATGTTGGTTGCAGTCAGAGGGTGTTGGTTGCAGTCAGAGACACTGAGATAAAAGCCTCCTGCTGGGATAAACAATCTTTCGACACACCCTCTGCTGGTTACATGAACTAGTTTCTGTTTGACCTATGCAGGGGGAGAGAATACACCTTGGTTTAAAAATTGGCAATGAAGGAGACAATCTTCCACAAGCCTTCATATTTTTTTCCATGGTTGTTGTCTGTCAGTGTTAAAGTTTTGTTCCTCATTCGTAGTAGGCATTTGTCTAGCCTTGTCACCCACCTTCTGGATCTCATTTTTTTGTCCATTAGACTGAAAGACCCAATATTATCCAATTTCTGTTTCTCTCATGAGATTACTTCTCCACTATCATGAATTTGCCTTATAACTTTTTTGTCAGTAAAACATATAAGTTGCCCACTTTTGCTAAACCTTTCATCACTCAGTTCTCTGAGTCCTTACGTGTGCTTCATCAATGTCTTTCTTGCAACGTGGACGTTAGCCTTAGAGGAACGTGCCAGGAGCAGCTGCAGTAGTGCCAAATGCTAATAGGGGGCTAGGTCTACAAAGGGGTTAGTGTGCTGCAGTGCTGAGCAGGGAGACACAGGCTCTACAGTGAAATACCCAGTAAAATACCTTGCAGTTCTGTGGGGAGGTTAGTGCACAGCTGTGGGATCTGTGACAGGAAGGAGGAAAAAGAGCCCTGTGTTCCAGTCTCAGTTTATGAAAAGTAACTGTGTATGTATGGTTTGGGTTCTTTTTGTGTTGAAAATTTTAATCCTAACCTTTGCAAAGCACACGGTCTGGAATCCAAGACTCTGTGCCTGCTTTTCAGGTGAGCATCCTACTGCTAAGCAGAAGACGTTGTTCTGTCTGCTCCTGGGAGCCTGACTATTAGGGCCTCTGTAAGAGAACACGACTCTAATTATGGCATTAAGGCATTTGGCTCAGAAGACTTTCGTGACTTAACATTCCTTTCAGTTATTGCTGGAATGGAAAGTATTTTGCTGCCATCCCTTCCTATAAACACATAACCTGTTTCTCCTCAAACCAGAACAGATTCTAATCAAATACTTGTGTTTTTCCTGCTCTATTGTCAACTGCTCAACCATTCTGATCTCATAATAGGTTGATACGATCATTAGAGGTTATTTTGCTCTTAATTTCTTGAAAAAGAGGTAACCAAAATCATTAAACATCCTATAAACTTCCATTTTTCTTTTTCTCTTTGTTATATATGAGTGTGATTTTTTTTTTTTATTTTAGTCCTTTAAAAAAATATTGTTGTTTTACTCTCTCCACAAGCAATTTCGCTGCTCTTGTAATCCTTTTTTTCATTAGTTGTGGCTAAATGTTTTCCAAACTGTGGCTAAATCACTACAAACTGTCATTCATGGTTTGTTTTTTTTTCTTTAGTGTTCCTTGCCTTTTGGGATTTTTTTGGCAGCTCCTTGCAGCACTGTAAAAGGGGTCCCTTTTCGAGGCACAAAACTTTAACTGGGCAGGATGAGTGTATACATTTTTTTAATTTTTTTTTTTAATTCTATTTGAGAATGCATATAACAAAAGTAGTAATTTGTAACAACATTTATGTAAGTAATGGTGTTTGGGCTTTCCTTGTGTGATCAGTTCTTTTCTTGTAGCCTGGATAAATCCTAAGATAATGTTCTGTCCTAATGGACATAAACAAATGCTAAATGAAACTTTTGTTATTTTCAAGAACGTTTGAATTAGAAAATTCCAAGGCTACATGCTTGAGATCCTATTCATTTACCATTAACTAGGCTGAGGTCTCCTATTGCAATACAAATTTTATCCTATGTGCTATGGGCAGTTAAAGATGAAGCTGCTATCTCATTCTTATGTGATCTGCTGATGTATATGTATATATGCACTAACTAGTATTAGCGTACATCCAGATTGTGGTTCCTGCTTGACCTCTGATTCATGAGCTTTTGGTATAATTTGTTTCAAGATCTGTAGTGATTAAGAAATTGGTAATTTATTTTTTTTTTTTAGTAGAGCCATCTTGCCTTCTTCAACCCATTGTGGGTTGGATGGTTTGTTTTTCCCTGAATAGGCCATAGCCATTGATTTTCAACTTGCAATCAGGCAAATCTTCCTGCCCTTTTGTATCTCTAACTTTCTTGCTGCTAGAACCTCTTTGTTCCTACATGGAGGGGTCAATGGCCCAGATGCCTCCTTCTGGGGCCTGATTCTGCAGGCTGCAAGGGAACCCTGCCTCTTCTTTGAAAATGTTGATAGTTTAAATTTTATGGATACTTAAAAATTAGGTATATAATCTTGATAACATGTGCCAGGCCTTTGTCTTTTTAGCTACTCACAAGCCTGCTATTAGGGTTGTAGTGGTTGGATCATTAAGCATTTCAACCCTCAGAGCATTTTCAGCAGGTACCACCGATGAACAAAACCCCTCTGGTACGGCTGCCTTTGCTGCACTCATTCTTCGAGATTGTCCCAAACTCCCACCAGCAGTGCCCAAACCACCGTGTCTGTCAGTGGGACATATATCAGTGCACATGTACTGTGTGGATGCCTCCAGCAGCTGGGCTTGGGCACCCAGTCTGCCCAGTAGCTGCTCCTGGATCCCAGTCTGCCCAGCTGCTGGTACCTGGACATGCCAGCCCTGCTCCCGCTGCTGGTACAGCCTCCCTCGCTCACAGCCGTGCACACACACACATACACACACACACAGAGACATCCCTCTGGCAGCCTCCCCGGTCACATCACCTACCCACCAGCTGGTCCAGCTTGAACACTGCTGGTGCTCCCACACTCTCCTGCACACTCACACTTGCTCCAGTGGCTGGCACAGGTGCCCCAGTGGCTGCACGCAGACCCCCATGCACACACGTTCGCACAGACTAGAGAGTCCCTCACCGAGGAGAAGAGTTAGAAATGGAGTTTGATGAGAAGACAGGGTAGACTGCAGTGGTCAGGTGCAGGGCATGGCCAGGCCAGCTTACCAAGAAGTAACCTGCTAAAACGTGACTGACTCCTTTTATCCCCTTATCCCTCTATTTTCCCTCTGTTTTGTTGTCCCTCCCTGAACCAACACGATTTCTCCCTTTCCCTTCCTTTGGTTCCTACCCTAAACATCCCATAATAAGTCTTGCATAGCTCTGCATCCATCATGTGTCCCATGCTCCTGGGCAATGACTTGCCTTAGTCTGAGAGGTGATCTGGAGAGCTGTTCCTGATGACCCAACGGGGATGGGTGTCACACCTGGTACTGGGGCTGAGGCTCCCCTAGGACAGCTGGGAGAGGTACCTGGACAGGGTGTCCTTAATTTGGGTTCCTGCCTGCCTTTGTGCCTCCATGCCCCTCTGGGACTGTGCAGGTAGGCTGATGGCTCCCGTGATGGTCCTGGGAGTAGCTGGGTGTTATTCAGGCTTTTCCCCACCATTGCCTCTCTGTGCTTCTTCGTGTGTGTGCACAGATTTTAATCACTTAACCTAACAATAATTGCATGATTATGTCTATCAAGATTCATGAGATGATGCTTAATTGCTTTTGCAATTCAGGAAAATCTGTAACAGAACATACCATATCTAAATTACTAATATTTCCATAGATCTAGTTAGCTTTTTTCAGAGTTGATAGTGTTTCTTATGCTTTTATATCTTATCAGCTCCTAGAAAAATATATAATTGACAGTATCAGATGGTGGACAAGGTTTTCAAAGACAGGGAACTTTGATATGGCATCTGTAATATACATTTTGATGTTCTAATCAACATGCAGCATATAGGCATATACATTTTATTTAGGCCACTGATTTAAACTCATGTGTTAACTGAACATATTTAACAGGTGATGATATTTACAAAAAATGTTTTATGTAATAGAGTGGCATAACAGCAAAATAAAAATAAAAAGCATCAGTATTCACTAGCTAATAAAAGAAGAAAATGTACGGCTCTAGGGCTCAGAAATAGAATAGAAGTTGGTTTATGCTGTTATCATGCAGTACAAGAAAAAAAGCATGTTTATTAAAAAAAAGGCTGGGAAAAAAGACTGTCTTTAAGTACATTCATTATTGTATAACCCCTGGGGCTTTATAGCTACACAGTCAAAGCTTAAAGCACATAGGAATTTTAGTAGTCTGAATGGCTAAAAGCTGTTGCCGTGGGTTGAATTTATCCTTCTCCCTTGAATACCTTTTTTTGAAGGAGATGGGGAATGGTTATTCAGGAAGGTAATGCAGCTTAAACAACTCCTGCTTTCTCCTGCACAGTTACAGGAAAATGAGTTGCTGTTATCCCTGCTGAAGGGGTGGAGGGCAGTGACTGCTATTGAGGGAGGGAGACTCTATTTCTTGTAGCAGCAGCTATTGCTGTGCCATCCCTTGCCCCCTTTCCCCTTTGCTGTCCCCACCCCAGCAGCAGTCTGGCTCACCACGTTGAGCAGCAGCTTCAAACCAGTTTGAGAGAGGAACCCTATGTCCTGCATAGCGCAACACAGTAGGCATATTTTTTATTATTGCACGTTTCTTTACGCTTGATTTTATGCTTAAATCTAGGCAGATATTGAAATTCTGGCTGCTACGTTTTTTCAACTAATTTTTACAATCTGCAGGTATACTTTGAGTTTCACTAATTCTTTAAGGCAATCTGCGCGGTTTGGATATGCTTATGAAGATCCCACTTGCCTACAAGAGTATAGATCTGTAGGAGAATGCATAATTGCATTTCATAGTATTAACATGGAGAATGTGAACATCTTCCAGAAAGTCCCTAAGGCTGTAAAGAGAAGACCTGCAATATTTAATATGATAGAAAATTCAGCAAAGGCTGAGAATTGCAATGCCATGGTGAAATGAAATCATGTGTGCAGGCATTTTCAAAAAGCAGGCTTTACCTGCAGCCCAAAATCAGCATCAAAGAAAGGCATAGCAAATAGTTTTGGTGAGAAGTTTAGGAAATCATCAGTGCACAGAAGATAAGAAATAAATGTGTATTTTTTTAAAAATCATGGAGCTGTCTCCAGTTAGCATTGATTCTTAAGCTTTACTGAGAGGATCAGATCTCCTTTTGTGTTCACTCTGTTTAAGTTAATATTTTTATCAGCAACTAATTTCACCCGCATATTTATTTATCACTCTTCTACTACTTTAGCTTACATTTCTTATCCTAAAAATGACCATTTTTTAGCAACTTTAGTTTTCCAAAATAAATTTTTGAGGAACAATTTGACAGTCCTTTAGTATATTAAATTATGAAATGTCTATGTTAGAAATGCTCAATCTTAAGGATTCTATACCTCCAAAAATGTGAAACAGTTAAACAGACTGGAAATTCCAGTACTTCTAAACTGCCACAGAAAGCAACATGCTGTATGGGCTCTACCTTACTCCCTCACTTAACATTGCTGGAGCAGCAATTAAACTCTCACCGTACAGAATATCTTTTGCAAGGGAGTTGTATTCCATACCCTCTTAAGTATGACATTAATGTAAATAACTTACCAGTGAAAGGCTAAATGTACGCATTCAAAATTTTATAATACTGTCCTTCCAGGTAATTTTTCTAGGGTAAAGATTCTTTAATTTCTCCAATAGAGTTAGTTTTACTGTTTTCTTTCCATTTTCACAGGCATTGCCTAGCTTTTTCAGTTACATAGTACCTTTATGGGTTAGTATTATTTGGCAAATTTATTGTGAATTACTTCTTATTGTACCTGAAGTATAAAATTCTGGGTGAGATATTCACTCTAGACATGACACTTTGTCATTTTATGTGCTTGTAGAGTTATCATCTATCTCTACATGTTATTTTCAAGAATTCAGTAGAAGAAAAATGTCTTTCATTATCAAGATGTGGATACATTTCCCCATCCTGTCAGCCACTTTTAGTGCAGTATAAAATAAGAGGGATCAGGATCACAAACACCTTTTATTACGTAGAGAAGCCTTTGGTAAGTGCATTGGGTTTGTGTGGAAAGGTTTTTGCAGGGTGTGGTGGTACAAGGGTGAGGTGCAAGCTTCTGTGAGGAGCTATTAGAAGCTTCCCCAATGTCTGACAGAGCCAATTCCAGCCGGCTCCAAGACAGACCTGCTGCTGGCCAAGGCCGAGCCCATCAGCAACACTGGTAGTGCCTCTGCGAGAATGTATTTAAGAAGAGGGAAAAAAAAGCCTGTGGAGTAGCAGCAGCAGCCGCAGAGAGGAGTAGAAGGTGTGAGAGCAACAACTCTGCAGACCCCAGGGTCAGTGAAGAAGGAGGGGGAGGAGGTGTTCCAGGTGCCAGAGCAGAGATTCCCCTCCAGCCCGTGGTGAAGACCATGGTGAGGCAGGCTGTCCCCCTGCAGCCCATGGAGGACCCCACGGTGGAACAGGTGGATGTCTGAAGGAGGCTGTGACCCCGTGGAGATCCTGCGCTGGAGCAGGCTCCTGGCAGGACCTGTGGAGAGGAGCCCATACTGGAGCAGGTTTTCTGGCAGGACTTGTGACTCTATGGGTCCCCCACACTGGAGCAATTTGTGAAGAACTGCAGCCAGGGGAAGGACTTAATTTGGAGAAGTTTATGGAGGACTGTCTCCCATGGGAAGGATTCCACACTGGAAGAGGGGAAGGGTGTGAGGAGTCCTCCCCCTGAAGAGGAAGGAGCAGCAGATACAATGTGTGATAAACTGACCACAACCCCTATTCCCCGTCCCCCTGTGCCACTTGGGGAGAGGAGGAGGAGAAATTGGGAGTGAAGTTGAGCCCAGGAAGAAGGGAAGGTTGGCGGGAAGGTGTTTTAAGATTTGATTTCTCATTACCCTACTCTGATTTTGACTAGCAATCAATTAAATACATTTTCTCCAAGCCAAGCGAACTCTAATTCTTCCCAGGGATTGCTCCTTTGGTGGTTATACAGCATTTCCTTTCCCTTCTCAAGGTACATCTGTTACTGCACACCCAGCGAATGGCACCGGTATTGGTTCTGTGTGGGCCTGAGAAGGAATCACATCTCTCCCATGCCTCTCATTAGTTATGTATAATAAATCATGTTTATCTGCTGTCGGTTTAGACAGGTTCTGGGTATACTAAAGACTATATACTGTATATGTGCTGCAAAGGTCACCTGCATGGACTCTGCTAGCTCTGTCAGTTTCTAAGTGGGACACTATTAGTTAGGGCTGATGTTTGGCTCCTCCACTGTTACTGGGTTTGCTCTATATGTTTTAACTTTGATAGCAGCAGTCTGAAAACAGCATGGGCTGTGGCTTATCAGACATAAAATTATGTTTGTGAATCTATTTGCAGTTTTATTTTCTTTGTCCCTTTGAGGCTGTATTTTCTCATAGCTGTATAGCAGGCTGTCAGCTCAGAAGACACAAGAACACAGGCTTGAAGTAATCAAGCTGGCACTGCACTGAGCTAGCTCAGGTTCATGAGCTTTAGGGGTTCAGGCTGTGTGAAAGCGCTTAACACTCCTCTGGAAACACAGAGCTGTGCTTGCAGAAACATGTGTCTGAACCTTAGGCCAGCTCCAGTGTCTTTGGATATACAATAGCAGAGTTAATCCACAACCCTCTACACTGTTTTAACAAATAATTTAGAATTATCAATGTTGAGACATTTCATGATTCTAGAAGATTCTGCTTCTTAAAGACAGACAGAACTAAAGCAGACTGATAGGTGGCCAGTAATTAAGCCTAAGCAGGGCAAGAAAATAGCACCTGAGCAAAATCACCCTAAAAGATCCCAGCAGATATTTGTTCTCAGCTGAAGAAGGAAACAGGTGCCCTCTACATCCTTATCAATCTGTTCCAGAGAAAATTTTCTCCTTGATTCCTAAGCAAGAATAATTGGTTCCACTGATCCTGTAAGTACGAAGACTTCCATGCATGAAAAAGATTAGCTGTACAAGATCCCAGTGCTTATCCTACCTACAGTTGTTACTAGTGTCTGCTTCTTTAGAAGAGGATGAAAAGAACTTAAGAGTTCATCTGATCAGTTTTAAACTAGGAGAAATTATTTCAGCCTGTTCCCATGCAAATTAGTATCTCAAACTCTGAAGCATGAGATTTTGGGATCCTCAAAACTGACACACTCTTGTCTTTTAGAAGCCAAAATTGAATTTTGCTCTAAAGAGATAAATTGAGTTTTGCTCTGAAGAGATTTGCTGTGTTTGTTTAAAAGATTTCTAAGGGCTACCTTTGAATAATCTTCTTTGTCTTGAATAATGTCTCACTCTGTATGGTCTTTGTTCAGCAATGGTTCTATCACAGCAGGATTTGGCGGTCCTATTTATTGGCATTATTTGCCAGACTTTGTCCCAAGACTCGTAGAGATGAGATATTGCCCAAACTTTTTGCAGGCAGGAAGAGACCATATCCTGATGAGCATTGACTCACCTACTTACTTCTAGGGAAACTGTTCAGATTATTCAAGGAGGTTTGCAGGAGCTTGTGTGAGAGAGCTTCACACTCTGAATGCAAATAGGAGGCGTGCAGTAATCCTGTTTCCTCTACTGTGGAGGTGGTGAGATGGAGTTTTGGCTTCTGCCAGAGGTCTGCTGGGGTTTTGCTGATGGTCTCTGAATGCTGACTGTTGCTGACCTTTGCATGCACACGCTCTCTCTTTCTGAGAGACACGTTTTGGATACTTATACACTGCTTGGCCTGGGGAAAGAGTCATTAAAATTTGGCCTGTGGAAAGAACGGCCCGTAGTGACAACGATAAATTCTCTCAGGCTGTCTGCCTGCTCCAGACAACTCGTGCAGGTCAGCAGGCAGGAGCAGAGAGAGGAGGTGGTGTGCTCCCAGTGTAACACCCGGAGAGGCTGTTGCTGTGGTGACGGTGTCCTCTGAGCCTAACTGGCCCATGAAGTTGTGGCATTTCAACTGAGTTCTTTTGTGCTAACATGCTATTTAGGTCCACTCACTTACCACGTTTAATTAATTTTGTAACGCCAAATCCATTCAGGTTGGTTAAAACCCTTAGGGCTTGTCTTTGATTCGCTCTCCACCCCCTCCTTTTTAGTAAAATAAGCATAGGTTAGCACTTGGAAATTCTTAAAACAGTAGAAATGGTCTTGATATAAAAAAAGAACGTGCACCGAAAAGGATAAGGGGAAAAAGAAGAAAGAGATGAAAATTATTCATGCAAAAATGGTGACAAAAGCATAAATGCTAATAAGTAAAAAAAGCAGAAAGCTGAAAAACTAAAAGGTAGATAATAAGGCACCTTTGGTAACACTCTAAGTACAGAGTACTAAGTGATGCTCTGTTTGCTCTAAGATTTTGCTTCATTTGCTGTTCGGTCATCAGTGATGACACCTTTGTGTTTTTTCTGCTATCCAGCAGCTTAGACAGTGAATGTCTCCTTGGGTTTTTGGCTAACTTTCTCACCTCAGTTTAGTTTATTGATGCTGCACTGATGACCTCTGAAGGCAGAGATGATTCCTTTTCTACTGTTATTGGTATTGACCGTGTCACTTCAGAGTCTTTTGTATATGCTGCACACGTAGTCCCCTAAATCGTTCTCTAGTTATTTTCTCTCTGCTACATTATTTCAGCTTCTGTTGAGCTTCATTACCTAAAAATGTTCCCGAGTCAAATCCTGGGATTGTCTGCGAGCAGAACTGGCCTGCCTGGGACAGTGGGGGAGTAAGCAGCAACCTTTGTAAACATGTTCTGAATCCTCCTTTCAATCACCTTTAAATTCCTGGTCAGCCAGAGAGGGGTGTGGGATCAGGACATTGGTGCAGCTTGGTTTTGCCCAAGTGCTGTGTTTTTGGTCTGTGTTGATCTGTGTGGCTGGCCATGTACATGTGTGTACAAGTACCAGATGCAAATGTGTGCCCACATACCTCACAAGTGGAGGGATGTGGGGATGTGGTACTGCAGCAGCTTTGCTTCTGTCAGGCTGCTGGATACAGCAACCTCTGACATAGATCAGGAGCCATATATTTTCAAATAGCATTCTGTATATTTTTAAACAGCATTGTGGGTTTTGTGTAGGAAGTTATTATCTCAGTGATCTTGATGAAGATTTAATTTTCTTTTTACTAATGAATTATTTAAATGTCTTGCACTCTCTTTGGTCACTCAGTAAAACTAGGTCACAAAATTATTTTCTGCCTAAATAAGTCAGTATAACCATGTGTACTATGTGAATAAAACCCTATACTTCTTGAAACTGCATGCAATTGTTTCTTTTATTAGGATGATTGTGGTTTTAAGTTTGTTGTGGTCTCTTTCCCTCTGCAGAAATCTCCAGAGAAGTGATTCTGCTCTTTGTCACTACTTGAGGTGACATATGCTCACATGACATAGGGGCAGTTCCTTCTCTGGACACCCTTTTTGTCTGTATTTACATCCGAGATGTGCTACGCCCTGAATCCATAAACCGTTGTCATAGTGAGAAACATTAAAACTTTCCTATCTCCTTTTGGGTAAATTGTGGGCATATGCATTACTGCATGAAGAGGTAATTGATTTTTCACTATACATTTACTGATCAGTGTTGGAGTTCCAGGCAACCACAACAGCACGAGAGTTAAAAAGAATGAGAATAAGTGTGAAAACACTGCTCCATGGTTACTGGACTGATACGATACCAGACAACGAAAGACTGCCTCAGGCAGTCCCTGTGGGTGTGCAGAGCAGGCACTGGGTATGTAGAGGGAAAGGTTTTCCTTATGCAAACTGCTGGAGTGGAACATGCTGTCCCCAGAGAGACATTGAGCATCCATTCAAGTGGTGGTGCACGTTTGTTTTTTTTCTCTTCCCAGGCACTGAAAGAAATGTAAGGATAAAGAGCAGAGGTGAGCCCAGTCAGTCAGAGTTACACCAGAAATGTTCAAACTTTTCGAGAAGCAGATTGACTAATAAAGCTTCTGAAAAGGGATCTACAGTAAGGAATGCTCTTTCCATCCTTAAAATAACTCACACGGTTCCTTCTATCCTCAATGAAAATTGTTATTACCTGTTAGATAGTCCGTGACAACAATACCAGGAAGATAGCAGTGTCCAGATTCTCATTAATGCTAGGCACAATTGGGATGATTTGCTGTAAGGCATAATGGAGTGCCTTAGGGAACTGAGAAGCCAAGAGGTAAAGCAAGAGTTGGAAAATCCGTGGTTGTTCACCTTCGCACTTAACTGCTTCGGGGTGATGCTCTTCTGTATCTGCAATGTTCTTTTGCAGTCAAAGTGCATGCAGTTAAATTGGCTTCTTTTGCACTATGGAAAGAAAAATAAACCGTCCCTTCTAAAAACTGTGACTGTTGGACTTCCTGTTGATAGCTCTGAAAGTGGCACCCTTTGGTTCATATTGACTCTAAACTAGCAAAAGTCTACCTTTTATTTTAGCCTTCCAAATTTGATGTTTTCCTCGTAAAATGCTGAAAGTTTTCTCCCACTATTTATTTCTTCTTTCTGCTTCCCTCTCACCCTCATTTGTAATCCTTTTTCGGTGAAGAATTGGAAACTATTTATCTTTCCCTATTTAGAAGCCATTCTATACCTTTGATCTTCCTTCTTGCCTTTCTCTGATCTTAAAGGAGTTTTCACTTACACAATAGGAAAGAACAGAAAATCCATTAATACTCCATAGCATGCTTGTTTAGTAAGGAAGTAGGTCATTGAAATTCTGATGACCCTGAATAAAGAGAAAAAAATAATGAGCCTGATCCTCAAGGCAAGAGCAAATTAGCTGAATTGTTACTAGTGAAAGAAATGAAAAATTTGTGACGTGACCCATGCAATTTTGAGGTGAAGACTTAGAATATTTTGCTTAATAAAATGCACATGCTTCTGTGGGTTGTGAAGGGGGCTCAAAAGAATTGTTATACATTTATTAGAGTGAAGTAAGAGAAATAAATACATTCACTTTTCATGTCAAAAGTTAAAATGTTAAGGTCTGTTTTCATTAAAAGGAGTCCTAAAGGATAGAAGAAGGAATATGATTATACTGCATTATGCTAAAACCTGAGCAGTTAGGATTGTTTCCACAGGGCTGTTGCTTATTGGTTGCTTATTATTATTATTATTGGATTGTTATTATTTGAATAATGCCAATTTAAGGATTGGGAAGCTGAATCTTTAGAAAAAACAATTGTGCTTTGGTACCCATATTACTTGGAATGTCAGGAATGAAGAAAAAGTACTTTGGAGCAGGCAAAGAATCCTTCCTAGTCTAGGAAGGATTTGATATTCCTGATTTTTCTAACATAACTGTATTCCTCTTTTAAAAAAATGTATCCATCAAATAGACATGGTCATGAATTCAAAAAAAGAAAAATTGCAGTATGTCTGAGTGATAATGTAATTACTGGCTCATTAACTGGATGCCAAAAGAAGGCAATGATAATTGTGTAGTTGTTGATGAGAGAATTTTCAGAATACATTATGAATATTGTGCCTCATCCTGACAAATTCAATTCACAAAAGACTGAGCAATAAGCAGCGTCTCAAAGGGGTGTTACATTTCAGATATTAGAGTCTTTTCTTAATAAGCGTTCAAGACATGGATCAAAGTAGAGCTGCAGTATGTATGGTGTGAACATATTTCGCTGATTTTCACTGAATTTTTAGAGTTGGAAGGGACCATAGAGATCATCTAGTCCAACTCTCCTGCTGAAGCAGGATTGCCCAGAGCTAGAGCATGTTACTCAGGACGGAATTTCTTTGAACTCAGGCTTGTAGATCTGTTCATATTATGGATAATGCATGGTTTGCAGTAATTTTTCAGGTAAAATTCATGATATATTCTGTGTTATTCAGCATTTTAGCAGTGAAGAAATATTTCTCATTATATGAGCTCTTCACAGTATTAGTGTATGTACGTGTATATAATATGCAAAATTATATAGGTAAAGTATATATTGTACAGATAAATACATTTATTTTTTCCCCTTTTCCTACACATGTAATTTTAGTACCAAATCAAAGGCTCTGGGCTATATTTTTAGAATAATGCTTCCACGATCTACTGTTGTCTTTCAACTGTGGCTAGCAAGGCTTTTAGGGTTGTGTGTACGTACCGTCTGTTTTAGTTCAGTGAGGCCAGCTGGGTTTAAGAACATCTGCATATCATAGGACTGAATCCAAGTGTAGAAATCTTTGTCTCACATTATTGTTTGTTCATCAACCTCATGCACTGTGCCATGAGGTGAGCAACAGACTATAAGATTTGATTGCTCATAGCTTAAAACACAGACCATATGATGAATGCAATGTTGCCTCTGAGAGTCAGACTATATGGAGGAGCAGGACAGGCTTAGATGAGCAAGTAGCATATATACCTCCTACACAGATTGAGAGTGTTGATGTTCAGTTTTCTTTCACTGCCATTTACAGCATTTTCAGGGATGAAGTAGCAGAGGTAAGGAACAGCGCTAAACCTCAGTGTATATGCAAAAGTAATTCTTTTTGTTTAAAAACCCCAGATATTTTTTAATACTGGGTAAGTCTCCTGCACTTTTACATTTACATAAGTAAGTTTTTGGAAAGAGAACAGAAAATAGAATTAATATTCTATTGTGGCAGCCAGCTTTGCCTGTTCTGTTGTTTTGGATGGCCTTTTCCCCTCTGTTCCTTATACTGTTGTAGAGAATCAAATTCAAAGACATTCAATAGAAGTTAATTCTCTTCAACTTTCAAAGAACCTTTTTGAGATGAATAAAAAGAAATAAAGCTAAAGCTGTATTCAGTTACATAACTATTTTAAACTTCTGTGTTTTCTAAAGATAGAGCAGTGATAACATTTCATCAGTGCCAAAGTGGCATGGTACATTGCTTTGGGATTCAGAATACCTGACCTGTATCCCTGGTGTTGTCTCTTGAAGTCCTGTTGATTTATTTGAAGTCATTTGAAATACCATCTTTTTGCTATATGCCTCCATTTCTTCCATCTTCTTGGCTAAAGGATGATTTTTATATTTACCTTCATACAATTAGACCTCAACCATGCTATATAATGTTTGTAACATGCTCTAATATTTTATTTTGAGAAAGATCATTGAAAAGGAAAACCTCAGATCTGGAAGTGGAAACAAATGCCTTGCATTTGGCCATATTCTTGCCTATTCTCAGCAGATCTGACAAATATTATTGTGTATTATTTTAAGATATTTCATATGGTAGATAAAAAAATCATCCTGCTTTCTTAAAGTTTTCTAAAAATCAATACAAATTAATGGATTTCCTTACTGTAATTTTATTTGCTGTCTCCTTCTGCACTGTGGGGAATGTAAATATTTTTCATCTGGAACAGGAGGTGCATTGTATCATTGGTATAAGCCTGGAAATCATTCTAACCTTACTTCTCCAGGGCCAGAAAGTGCCTTAGGGTCTTAAGTGTGCTAATCAAGCAGAAGTAAAGGCTAATGTGTAGATTACAAATCCAGAAGGACCTGCGAGGATCATCTGGTGCCATAGCATAGATTAACTGAATCAGTTTTCCTTTGCACTCCAGCAGTGGTTCCCCGACTCTGAATCTTGGTCTACTGTGCCCAGGAGAGTTCCTGTGGATCCCCATCCATCTTTGTTGTCCAACTTCTAGTTTAAAATACCATAAAATCTAGTTGCACAGGCTAGCTCTGAGCATAACAAATGGAGAATAGTTCAGCAGCCCTCTTGTCACAGCTGTGAAAACAAGGAGCTCCCACACAAAACACCCTAGGAGTCTTGTAGTCACAGAGCCAGGGCTGGATTGATAAGCATACCAACCAGTGGTGCATCTGAGAAAAGCCCCAGCCTCTCAGAGGTTTTCTGCCACGTGAGCAGCATCTCAGTAGCCTTAATTTTGAGAGGAGGAGTTGCTTTACTGAGTTACTCAAAGACAAGGCATGGGCTCCAGATGGTTGGGACTGCTTCATGAGACGCATACAAACCCAAGGAGGGGGAAGTGATTGGCAGAAGGAAACAAGATGAGATGAGTTGGAATAAAACAGTCCCCTGAGCTGTTCACTGCCAGACGTGACTGAAGTGCAAATAGGCTATTTCAATGCAAATGAACTGCGACCAAATTTTCAAAGATTATTTGTGTGCCTAAAAGCCACTTATGAATATTTTATAAAATGCTTTGGTTTCCACGTGAGTTAGGTACAGATTTCCTGCTTGCCCTCCAATGAACTGTGAAGTTCTAGTGCTTCTAGAGTGGGGCACACGACCAGAATGTTGTGGTGCTGATTGGTCCTTTTGTTCTGAAGACTAACACAATAAGAGGCTGTTGGGGTTCTGAATAGAGACTGAGATAGAAATGATTGATAATCAGGGGAAAAAAAGAGTAAGAAATAATCTTAGGCAGCTGCCTGCTAGTGTTGCTCAGATCAATATTATGTTACTGACCTGACAATTCTCATAAAGGTTTCGGCTCCCCCCCTGGCCACGCAGTAAGTGTTGATGGTGATTGCCTTTGACAACCTTTGAAGACAAAAAGAAGAAACGCAAAATCCGTTTCTGCTCGTCTGTCATGAAGCTTCTAAAGAGCCTTTCTGTACCCACTTTGCCACTGCTATACCTGCACTTTAAAATCCAGATTGATTTGTTTCTCTTAACACAGAGGAAACTTGATTCTATCTTGTGAATGGATTTTCCCATCAGAATTAAGGGTTGGAGATATTTGCTGTGATCTAGGTCATGCTGACCTTAATTAAAGACCAAATCACAATCACCACATGTCAGGTAACGTCACACACTATTTGATAGTCACCTGCTGCAGTAGTTGCTGAAAAAAATAGCAACTGATCACAGCATAGGCAAGCTGAAAGACATGGAATTAATTTGTTTCCAAAACATCTTTATTCAAATGTGATTTAAATTTCCTCAGTTATGGAAACATTTCCCATGATATGATAGAATTTCCTGTAACTACCATAAACACTCTAGATGGGAGACAAATCTGGAGTATTTAATTTATTTGTTTGTTTGTTTGTTTTTTAACAGCAATAACAGGCATGTCTCATCTAAAATGCAGCACAGGAAACTTAGTCATTTGCCACCACCACCTACTCTCCCTTTTGTGGTTTTGATTTTTTTTTCCCTGCAGTTCCTGTATTACATGCTATTTTGTGCAGCCTGTAATTTCTTCCTTGCCTGGGGACCCACTCTGGCGTGGGATCTGGGCACTCTGCCTGGGGCTCGCAGGAGGAGAGAGGGGGAAGTCACCGTGCTGTTACAGCAGAGGAAAAGCACCCTCCTTCCTAGGCACCACCTTCCCCAGCTCCCTTACCCTGCCAGCCCACAGGCACTGCTACGCCCCATTGCAGGATGCAGAGCAAGAAGGTTGGCAGCTCTGTAGTTTGCCAGTTTCATCCTACTATTTCTGTCGTGGATGTAAGGTCGTTAATTTTCTTTGAAAAATAAGGACTCGTGCAGAAAACAGGTTGATGGCGGTGGAGTATAATATTTTTGATATTTCCAGTATCAGGCTATTA
The DNA here is from genome assembly GCA_033628505.1 of Tringa tobata. NCBI lineage: Eukaryota > Metazoa > Chordata > Aves > Charadriiformes > Scolopacidae > Tringa > Tringa tobata. The sequence continues at coordinate 2,707,997 of JAHREE010000340.1, forward strand.
AAACAAACTGACAATATCAAATCTGGAGAGCACAAAAATAATTTATGTGAAATAAAGTATTACTTTTGGAAGCTGCTTAGAGTCCAGGATTCATCTTACAGCCATGTCTATAACTGTAAGGTATTTTCTTGAACATGTCCGTGACAGTCTTGGAGTTTTTGTAACCATCTTGGTCAGCATCATGTTTCAATGGAAGTCTTTCAGGAAGTTAGTTTACTTTCAATATTTCTCCCTTGTATGAGCAATATAGAAGCTAATATGATGAAGTAAATAACTTCTGTATTTTAAAATGTCTTACATTTTCTTCTACTGTAAGATAATTTGTCAATAATTCTAGCAAATTTTTTCACTCTCTGTTCTGTATATTTAGTTGCGTTAATCTTTGTACTCCCTGTCTACTTCAGTCCTTAATTATCTGTCTGATACTAGTCTCTAGTTGTTGTAGGAGATTAATCTTTTCTTTCATCTCTAATAGAAATTTTCAATGGACTTCCAGCTACTCTGCTCTAGTTTATTTATTTTTAGATGTGATTTTAAGCATATGAAATGATAATGTGTTGGGTTGTGAGGTGGATTTTTTTTTTCATTTTTGTTTGAATTGGTGGTTGTTTGGATTTATCCATTGAGCGTTTTCAAGCATGTTGTTTGTGATGAGTTGTATATTGAATACTAAATAAATATTGAAAGACTGGTAGAGATCATTTAGAAATCAGATTAATATTGCCTACAATACAAAATAGCAGGCAAGCATACAAAGAACTTATGAAAGAATAGACTGGTGAATAGAAGTTCATTAAACCCAGCTAGATCTTTTTTGAGATGCTTTTAGAATCAATTTTAATTTGCTTTTAATGCACAGTCATTAAATATATTAATGGACTGTTCTAACTCTGGTTCTATTTCTTACTAGTTTAATTCCTGCTAAGCTATTTGTTTGACTCTTCTTTGATTATTGTGGCATTTGTTTTAAAAAAATATATCTTATTTTAAGCTCCATTCATTTAATCATTTATTGAACACATACAGCAACTGTTCGCTAGCAAAAAATGTTGAAAAAGTGATAGCAAAACAGTATTTTAAAAGCATGGAGGAACTTACTATGTCTTTTTCAGCTAGGTTTGACTATTGATTTTTAAAATAAGAATAGTCCAATATTTTGCACTCTCTTTTCTGATTTTTTATAGGTGTGTGCTCATCACAAACACCAGACAGAGTAATTTCCCTGCCTATAATCTGCAGACAAAACTGCTCTTGTAACCCAGCTAGTATAGTAGCTCCCTCCCTTTAAAAAGTACCTGACGTACCTCATTTTTACCCATTGAATACCTGGATTATCTGTAAAGAAAACAAAACATAAAGGTGCTTCATTTAGTAGCAGTACAGCTTTGATACTCTTTCTAAACAAAGACAATTTTACTCCAGGCTTACTTTCCACAGTCCTACCGTTATTTTTGTAGGGTGGGAAGGTAACACGAAGTTGCAGTGACCTGCGTTGGAAAAGTGACTATAAGGTGTCTACATGTACTTCAAGTGCTGTTTTGCTACCTCAAGTCTACCTCTATTTAGAAGACAAGAATTTGTATTTTTTTTTACCTCCTAAATAATTCTGGAAGTAAACACTTTAAAAATTATGAGCTTTCAGGCATTACAGTGAAACCAAGACAAAAGTAATTTTGTAGTCTTCTGTAGCATTTTGCATTGCACTAGAAAAGATCCCTTTGAGCTTTAAATACAGGAAATTCCAAGGAAAAAGCATTTAGCTTTGTAGCATTTGAGTTTGGCACACTCCTAATACACTGGGTGCAGAACCACTGTACGTATTCTGTCAGATTGCTACTTTTGGTGGGTAAGAGGAGTAAAAATACAGAGGCCAGTTTTTAATTTCATTGCTTAGCACAGATTTTCTGTCCAGCAATGAGAGAGCAGTGTGTGACACAAACCTGAAAGAGTGTCATTTGCCCAGCAGTACTTTTGTAGAAATTGATTGATACATTGGATCTGTATGTTTTCATTAGCCTGGCATGTTGCATTGTTATATCCTCACTGTTACTGCACTTACATGTGCATGTGAGGCTGTATCCAGAGTTCTTTGCAGGATGTCATCAACCTATAGATAGTTGGGTGAGATACCCTGCATGCTTGGTGTGGAACAGCTTGCTCTAGCTGAAGAACAGCCTGCTTGCCAACCATGCTGGTTGGGGGAAGATAAAGACCAGGAAAAACAACCTTACTAAGCCTGAGCAAAGCTCTGTCTAGCTCTCCTGTCATCAGCACAGTGGTGGAATGACTACAGAAAAATAAATAATAAAAAAAACACTGTAAGAATATGATAATAGTTTCCAAGCCTACTTAGCTCCCAGCCAAGTCCTAGGTGAGAGGTAGTATCTTTGTATTTTATAAAAGTTGGTCAATTATTCTTTGATAAGTTAATACAATCTTCAGGTTCCTCAGTATTACGTGCCAAGAAACTGAATATTTTGTCTGTCCTATATGCCAATTTCATTGATGTCTTCTAGATTATTTACTGTGAGACCACTGAACAGTTAGTCTTTGTGCACTCTGTGCTCTGTCCATCCAGGAATGTGTCAATCTTCATAATGTTCCCACAATATTGTCCTTTTTCCAAGCTGAAAGGTATTTCTCATAGCTCTTATCTCCACAGTTTGTTTTTTTTCTTGTTCCACCCCATTTGGGAGGGGTAGACCCATACTCGAGGTATGGTCATGCTATGTTTTACACAGTGGCATATTTGGTTGACTTGCGTAAAACACTTCCAAGCCTGGGTAGTTTCCAGTGTGGCAGTAGTGGGACTCAGGATGAACTATACTCATCATCTTCTGTAAGAGATTCTGTAACTCTTCTGTAAGAGAATGTTTCATGTGCCTCAAACTATGTTAACTAAAAGCAAAAGTGGCTGACCACGGTGTGCAGCTATAGCTATGTCCCAGAGAGGGTAGCAGCATCCCAGCACATTCTCTGCAGCATCCCAAAGGATGTCTGAGAGGAGAATTAAGGGGAGAGCAGTGGTAATGGAATTGACAGTTACCTGCACTGGGGCATGTGATATAATTTGGGAAGGGTTGCTGGGACAATTAATGCTGTAGTGTGCTAGCAATGATAAATGACCACTGCTTTACTGTTGAGTTTTTTTGTCCTTGGTTGAAAAACTCTATTTTCTAAGGCTTTAAACTTTGGATTTTGGTCTTGCAGTTTTGTGGTTTGTTGTGTGCCATACAGTTCCACCTTTAAAGGATATTTAGTACAATTCATAGCACACCAGTGTCTCTCAGCACTCAGCCATGCTCATTAGTTGCAGGCTGTGCAACTAATTTGTAGTTTCGTTCTTTTAGTATACAGCAGTGCAGCTCATTGTTTGCTAAAATGATGTTTTGTTTAAGCTTTTACCAAACTAATAAAATTATGCTTTTTAAGCAGGATGTATTTTGATTAAGATGAAACAACCATTATTCATAAGTGAGTACTTTATATGTGATTTGCTTCTTAGGATTTTAGGGTTTCCTGACAGCGGTATTAACTGTTTGATTATTAAAAAATATTTTTGATTTGATTGGTAAGTTATTTTTTTGTATTTTTAGAACTTTATCTTTTCCAGTTTGAAATATAGTTTGGGGAAAAAAAATAATCTATGTGGCATTTATAATTTCTAAATGTATTGTTATATGTATAGTAACATTATTGTTCGCAGACATAGCATAAGTTACTGCAGTTACATGGAAACTAGTGAAAGATTTGATGACTATTAGTCGTTTCATGTCACTTTCTTTTTAATACTTTGTTTCAAGATATTTGATCTTCCTAGGGAAGTAAGTCTGAAAGTACAAATATCAACATTCCTATTAGCACTGATGTTAGTCAAAACCAACATATGGGTATGAAATGAAAACTGTATTTTTCTTATGTGTCTGAAGCTAATATTTATGCTTGTATTTTAGTTCAGTGAAATAATTTATCACACAAGTTGATGCAGAGGTATAGCTTGTTATTCATCAAAGTGTATAAGAAAGCAATGACTGAAGCCCAATTTTGGGGACATTGGTGAATTCTGGAAATGATGATATAAAGGCAGTTCTTAAACATGCACTTGGAATGCTCCTGGTTTATAATTAGAGTAACTGGAAATTATGTTGTTGGAAACTATTAATGCTTTAATGTACTTTTACTCAGTAAGTAAAAGACACTTGCGTAGAATAATTGTTGTGTTAATGTTTCTGATGATATATCTATGCTACAGAAACTGAATATATACTGTTCACATTATGCCCTATTCCTGACTAGTATATTATTTCATATGTGTAACAGGTAGAAATGCATCTCACAAATTTCCTCTTCCCTGTCATTATTTGTTTATGAAGCACTGATTACATTTTCAATACTAAGTTCAATGCTTGAAAATCTTGAAGGCAGTGAAATTAATTTTTTAAGTGAATCATTATTTTAATGAAAATGGAGTGAATTGAATTGCATTTCTAAGAGTAACCTGTGAAGTTGTTATACAGCACTCACAGTGCAATGCTGTGTCTGAGTCTTAGGAAAAAATGGTACAAGAGGCAGCTGCAACTCTCTGAAAATCATCATTCCAAGATCATACAGCTTTTTTCTTAGGGACAGTCAAAATCATTTGACTGTCATGCTGGCTCATGGCTTTCTTCAGAAGATCTGTCTGTGGTGCTCAACTCAGGGCTCAGGAAGGCCTGAGCTCTTTGAAAGGGAGCAGATAAGGGACAAGGCAGCACGGCTGGGGCCTCACTGCCCAGACCCAGTCCCACAGCACCTGACCAAGGTTCAACCAAGAGTCAAGATCATAAGGCAAAATCATGGCAAGAGGAAAGGTGCAAGCTTAAGCCAGAAAGTCAGTCTGTGGTCAGAATCACATCCAGCAATTCTTGGGTGCATCCACAGTGACAAGGCCGAACTGAGGTCAAGTACGTCCACATGCTGAGGTCCAGATCAAGGCGGGCACAACTGAACTGGAGACCAGCATTTCTCTAACACAGCTCAGGCAGGGGGTGAAACCTTAGGCTATGCTTAAATAGAGCTCCTGGGCCTGTGGATGTAGGTGGAAGTCCTACCTGAGGTAAGGTTGTCAGGTTGTTCAAGCATGATTTCCCTTTCACAACTTCATGCTGGCTAATCCCAGTAACCTTCTTCTCCTTCATAGGGTTGGAAATAGTTTCTAGGAGGATTTGCACTATATCATCTTCCCAGGGATCAAGGTGAAGTTATCTTCCCTGAAGACAGGAGGCACATTTGTTTTCTTCCAGGTCTCAAGAATCTCCTCTGATCACCATGAGCTTTCAAAGCTAATTGAGAGTGGCCTTGTAATGATATCAGCAGACTGTCTCAGATCTTGTGGTTGCATCCTACCATGTTCTTGAATTGGACCTGCAGATGGAGCTGTACTGAGTTCTCTAACAACCTAATGAGAAAAGTGTGCTGTATCTTTTGCATCTGAGACCATCTCCAGGCATTCTGATTTAGAAAAGACAAAGAAAAATCTGAGGATCTAGATTGTGTGGTATGCAAATGTGGAGAGAATATAAATCAAAAGACAATTTTTGATATGGAAATGGAAGATTGCTTTTGGAAAAACCACTATTTTGTTAACAAGAGAGAACCACATTCAACCCTGACATAACACTGCTAATTTTTGTGGTGGTATTGTAGGTAAGATATTGGCTCAGAAAGCTTCTACAACTTCAGAAATAATGAAATTCCTTTTCTGTGGTAAACTCTTGCTAACAAGAGAGCGCTTCAATTTTATTCCTTTCTCTCCTTAGGATAAAGTCAGATGCTAAAAGACATTTTCATATTATCTGAGAGGCTATAGCTTCCCAAACCAGAATGGGATGAAAGAAAGCATGTTCAGATTTTGTTGGAGGAAAAAAATACTTTTTCCAGGAAATAATCTCTGGGACTCGGTAGCAGTGCTTGTATAGCTAATGTGCACTGCCCTGCTATGTTTTCTACAAATATTTTTCTCTTATTTGGCAGGCAATAAATATGTTCAACAAAGTTCTAACTATATAAACAACTATGTATGTTTTTTTTAACTGCAGTGGGGATATATCTGCCTGCCCTCAGCCACACAGGCAATGTTGGCGGCTCCACAAAATGCCAAAAAAAAAGGCATACAGCTGTTTTCTTTGTCAGCCTATGAAATAATTCTTACAAAGATTCTTTCAGAGTTGGAACAGAACAAGAGTAGCAAATATTTATTTTCTGTCAAGCATAAATTTATATTCTATTCATTGGTATTTTATTTTGCATCTGGGTCTGCATTTGCCTTGCTAAAGATGGTTGCCTCATGCACAACTTAGGAATCAGTCCTTGGGATTCCAGGACTGATTCAGCCTCTCAAACTCAGTGCTGCCCAGCTAGCTGCCTCAAACAGCCATTACTCTTGCTACTGCTTGCTTTTACTGAAGAGTGCTTTGGAAAGGACCACTTTGAAGTAATTCACTGTCCATTTTTGTGTTACCTCCACGGACACCACCTACAATACCTGCACAGTGAAAACTTGGATACCTTACTTATAGTACAGAAGTTGGCAAGAGATGGAGGAGGATGAAGAAATCTGCAGAAAGACAAAAGAAAGTCACAATTTGGAATGTATACACAACAGCAAACAAACAAACAAAAAAACCACAAAACCCCAGAGCAACTAAAAAGTCTAAAGAACGTGACTGAATCAAGGAGCACTAACAAAACCCAAAGCAGGAATTTTTAAGTCTTACCCAGAAGAATCAGAGTTCCTTACTCATTGCAATCCTTTTCTGCCCCTTTAAGACATTACTCATTTTGTCCCTCTTCTGGCATTTTAAGCAATGAAGTGTTGGGGTGTCTTCTGTCTGTCCTGTTGTGTCATCCTTACATGAGGCTCCCCTCATGCTGGCTTGGGGCCAGCTTTAAAAGTTCACTCCTATCAGCTTCTGATCATATTCTTTCTCATGCTTTTGCTTCAAAAAGTCCTGATGGCAGGGGCCAGCCCTGTCTTTGTGCTCTTGCAAAAGCCAGTCCTATTGTTGTTGCCCATCTAACTGGCCATTCAGAGGCTGGAGCTTACCTGGCCATTTTGAACCCTGCTATTACAGTGTCTGTAGCTATTTGCCACAAAGCCTGTTGTTTGGAATCTCAAGACAGTCTTGGAACATCTTAATCAGATTTATGCATAGGAAAAAAAAGGGAGAAAGCATGTCAGTTTTTGTTAAGATCTGGCAACACATAATGCACCGAATTAGTCCCTGTACTAGTCTCCTATGACTCCAGTACCTAAATACTAAGCTCTTCAACTTTGTGCATGGATATCTAAGCTATGTTTCTTTGCAGACTGTCTCAGAAAGCTTCTTGGAGAGAAGTTCTGTGCAGAGTGATTAACTTGTGCCTGGAGTGAGTTTGGGAGAGATGGAAGAACTTAGGTTAGCCTGTATTGTTCTTCAGCATCCTACAGGCTGTAGAAATTACTAACAAGTATATTCAATGGAGTGGTAAAGGAAAGGAGTCAGTTTGTGTGCTCTTTTACAGCCATTGGGTAACTGGTGGTCCCCAGGGGTGATTTTGTTGCTTCCTCAGAGAGGAGAGTAGCTTGAAAACCTTTTTCTGCTGAATCTGGTGAATAATGAGGTAACAGAGTTTGCTTATCAGACTGGCGTATTCAAAGTAGAGATAATGAGTGCCCATTGTAGAGAGCTGAGAAACACTTAGGTAAATGTGTTTAACTGGTTGAGTAAAACACAGCAGGGACTGTTCTCCAACCACAGTGGTGAGCACAGCTAGCATCCATACACCTAAATTCATCTAAGATGAATGTTAAGTGAGGAAAAATAGGGAAGGAAAAACTAACTTAATGTGTATGTGGATTTACAGATTTGGGAAAGAGTGTTTAAAAGATTGACTTACACAACTGAAAAGCAAGCTAAACCTGCCATTCTATTTCGTGCTGAGAACTGCTTCCCTGAGGTAGCACATTACTTTGCAAACATATGGATTCTCCAGTACCCTTCTCTGATTGAGAAGGGGTGGCGTGTGAGAGATACTGCTCCAAGTGCTTTCTAGTGTAGTATTGCTTTATATCTTCATGGATTGTCAAATCTTTCTAACGGCATGCAGTACTATTAAAAGGTAGGTCACAGTGAAACTTCACTTTGCTGTAAAATATAACTTGTATTAGCAACTGAAACTGGTGGATTGTAAGTAGGAATTTTCTTTTTGTACACGATTATTTTTCTGATGGAGAATAAAAACCATAGTCAGTCCATATAGTAAAAAACCCCACAAGTCAAATGCACTTTCTACATTGTTCATATTGCTGCTTAGGAGAACCTATGATGTAATTTTTCTATTAGCTTATAACATGCTAGGTTCAAAATAGGCACCTTTTTATGAATACAGATGGAAGGTGAAAAACATCAGAGAAGGGAAACTGTTTATTTATTTTTTGTTCCTACATGTACATCAGAATTCTTAGAAAGATATTGTATTTTCATGTGAGTATTTCTGCTTTATTCATAGGGTTCCGATACTACTTCAGTCAAATTGGGAGTGAAGTCAGAAATTAATAAATATAATAACAATATGACCACATTCATATGGAAATTGGAATATTCTTTTCTTCATATTACTGGTAACTTACCTTTGTATGGAGGAGGGCCTGTCAGTTTTTGCAAAGCATCGTGATATATTTCAATAATAGACTCACAGCTTGTCTTTTCTAAAATACGTGGAAATCTAGTATTTCTATAGTGTAGAAACTGTAAACCAATCTGTAAGAAATGTGTTAAATGCAAAATCTACTAATAGGGCAGAGCTCTAGGTAATAATAGACAAGGTTATGATGGAAATGGTATTATTGCCGGTTTGGTGGACTTGTATTTGTCTTCATGTTCACAATATTAAAACCATCTGATTTTTAAAATATATTCCTTGGAAGGGAAGACTTTGTCATGTTAACCGCCAGAATTTAGTTTCCCCTCCATGTATTCACAACCTAAAACCTGCTTCTTGTATGGTGCACAGAATTTGTAAGTTCATCCCTAAAGCAAAACCTCTACAGAATATTTTTAATCCAGGAAAGATTAAATTAAAACATGAGCAATAAAAATATTTCAAAATCAGACAGAAAATGGTAACACAGCTATGAATTTTTAAAATTTAATATTACATAATCGTAAACAGTTTTAAATTGTAATTCAGCTAAAATAACATTTGCCTTAGAGTCTCAGTAGTCTAACTACACAAAAGCTTATGGAACTATGTCAATTCGCCTTACGTCTTGTGTCTGTTGTAGTTGCAATTTTTACTGCTAGAAAAAGTCATTCTGCTAATTAGCAGTGATCTGGCATGCTTTAACAGCAATTTTAGAATCTATTTGCTCCACTGAGGTTAATAAGCCAAAGTGAAAATATTTCAGCTGTGCAAATGTTTTTTAAAGTGTCTTTAAAGTTTTTTAAGTGCAAAATGTCTTTGTATGCAGTTACACTGATCAGATAGAAGTTTGGAGAACATATTTCTAAAAGCAAATAATTTATATTTGATACCATCTAGAGCCATGGCAGTGAATCAAACCAATCTCCTTTTCCTTGCATGCTCAGCACTTGACTAAGAAAAGGCCTTCCAGAGAGTCTGTAAGGACATTTGACATCCAGGTTATAAAAATATTCAGGGAGGACACATTTGACATCCAGGTTATAAAAATATTCAGGGAGGACACAAGGCCATCGCAGAGAAACAATTATTTGTATCAGTGAAGAAGAAACTGAAGAAAATCCCACATTAAAATCCTTCCCCCATCCCTCTGAGAAAGAGGGCATACATAGATTGGTCTGAAATAGACCTTGGTTCCTGAAGACAATAAGGTAGCAAATGTGAAAATAAACTTTAAAAAAAGGTTCTAGAAAGAACTGGGAAAACTGTAGGTCTATAAACTCAATGTCTTCACGAGGCAAAAACTGAAGCTGTAAGAATAGAGAATGGGATAAATGCATCCTGTTTTGAGAGAAGTAAAAAGAAGCCTTTCCTTAAAAATATCTTGAAGTTATTTGAAGCCGTCAACACGTGGATGAGGTTGATGTAATTGATAGCTCCACCTGGACTTCCAAAAGACCTTTGATAGAGTCCTTTGCCCAAGCCTTTTCAGGAAACTGAGTAGCTGGGAGTGAAGAGCCATGCATGGATAAATAGTTCCTTAAAAGACAAGGAAGGTAGGAGTGAATGGTGGGTTCTTATATTCAGACTTCAAGAACAGACCAAGTGTGGAAGCACGGAAAATATCTTTTCCCTGGACAAGTACCTCCATTTGTTTAATCATGGCTCTCAGCTAGTTTTAGAGCAGCAGCCTATTCTTAACAATGCTATGTAGTCTTTTAGCTGTCTATAATGTATAACCACATGCTGCTATATAGGGTTTGTCACTAACAGTGGTATGAATGTGAGGTACTGTACTAACTTTCGAGGTGTCAGTCAGAATGTATCCCCACAAACCACATGATTTAGAAAAAACTCATTCAGGGTGTCCAATGTGCTTCACACTAAGGCTTTGGAATAGAAAGTCTGACCTGAGTAATGACATCTTGGCAGTTTTGAGGCATGAAGGAGAGAAATTGGCATCTTCTGTGTAAAGATGGAGTAAGTTAGTGGCAGCAGCATGAAGAGGTTTTAGTATTTACTTCATTCCTTCCTGAATGTAAACCAAATTAAGTACTTTCTTTGTGCTGACTTGTGGACTCTTGTAGCATGTGTCTTACACCAGAAAATTGAACTTTAAGGTGTCTGAGAGTAAATTTCCCTGTTAGATGCCAATTAAAAATTAACCCAAATGCTGATTGGAGATCTCAATATAGTTCAAAATGGTAACCAAGTTCTTAGAAAACATTACAAACACATACGAGAGTGTCATCATGAAAACCTTGGGCTCTGAGGACACTCTGGAATAGGTTTAATCCAATTCTGTAGATCATCACTATCCTTGGTTAAACACCACTATCATTATTCTCCCTGCTGCTCCATATCATTCTTCTTGAAGTACATAACCAAAGACCACTGTTTCCTAGCACAAGTTGGCAAATTATGAAAAATGAACGTGATAAAAAATTTTCCCAGTCACGCAGAACAAATATTTGAGGAATATTCCCTGCTAAAAGTTTATCCATTTCGTTATGAATACGGACAGAGAAAAAAATTACCTAAGAAAAACATTCTTAAATAGATCATAATTTCATTTAGTTAGGGATCATAAAAATGCTAGTTCAAAATGTCTAATTACTGTTATCTATCAATTAGATTAAAATACATATTAATAGCCAACAGTTTGCAATGCGATAGAAAATTTATATTGCATATATGTTCTTACTGTAATTTATTCATGTAATAGAAAACTGTCCATTTATTTTAATTTTGTTATGTATTGATAACAGATAGTATGTAGCATATGTAACATGCAGTGCAGTTACATACAATATAAACTACAGTGATTGGGGAAGAAAGCTGGAACCACCATTATGATTTTGAGGGTAATCTCATTTCCAGTTAGGCATGCCAGAAGTTAGTACATTAATAGAAAGCATGTGTGCGATTATCAGTTCATTTGTCTGTTTGTCGTGCCTTCTCCTGGCAGCATTTGAACTTGCTGATCAATTTCTGTAAAACTTGCCAGAAGGGGAGATGTTTAGAGGTGTATACTATATGAAATAAAATTCATGAAGACTATTAGACAGTACAGGAGAGATAACCTAGTAATACTCCTGCTGAGGGAAAGGAAGGAGGGAAGGAGACATCTACTGTTACGCATTATATTGCTGGTCCTGTAAGTAAATATATTTATATTACAGATTTTCATCTTATTTGTAAAGAGTGAAGCAGAGTAATTCCTTGGAAAAGACTGAGTGTATCTCAAAAATCAGACATGGGACTATTTCTGTGATATATGGAAGACTGATGTATTACCCCATAGATATATATTTTTTAAGTAAACAGTTTAAATTTTACGGTATTAAATGTCTCTTTTCTTTTTTAATAGCATACTAGTACTCCTTCCTATATTAAATCTAGGACCTAAAAATGAATCTCAGTTTTCTAAAGACAGATGAAAGTATCAGCTGTTAACAGATTCTACTTCCAAATTTCAAGCCAAAGCCAAAGTTACTGCTGGTATGCCCAAATATATGTCTGAATGGGTTTGAATTCTGGGTTTTTTTTGTTTGTTTCAATTAAATTTTACATACAAATGTGTTTGAGCAGTTTTAGTAGTAATGAAATAAAATGATCCCAGAGGCTCATGTGAACATAAAAAGACCTCTCTGTAACAAAGGGGAGTGGAGTGGCTGGCTGGTTCCTTCTGAACAAGGATAGCATGCGTTCCCCTCTGGCAAAAAATTATTTTAGATTAAAAATATAAAGAGTCATTAATTAGAGTCAATGACAGTGATTATGTATATTGCACAGAAGTGATCTAAAGGGACCATAACTCTGATTTTTATTTCTAGTGTATTTTTCCTGGTTTTCATTCAAGAGCTTACAGTTTATGATCTGTTTTCACCTATACTGGCATATAGATATGCTCTGTGTATACACAGAGCTGAATAAAATAAATCCAGTCATTCCACAGAACAGGTTGGAGCTATGAGAAACTTCAATCTGCAATAATGATAAAAAGAAAATCACATCAAATAATATAAATACTACACAAAAGGAATATCCTGCTGGTATCCACAATGTTCTGATTGCAAAAGCTACAAAGAACATTGCACATACAAATTAGAAGACAGTGTCACAACTTCCTGACTTATAAAATTACATCAATTCCCCTTCTACAAAGGGAATTTTTACCAAGGTTATTTTAGCACTGAAAATATGGAGCAATTTGCTGATGTCTAGAAGAATGAGTAATTGAAACTCTTTTTTTTTTGTTTATATTTGTTGAGTCTCAGGTATTTCAGGTAAGTCTTCGGTTATTGGGTTTTTTCTTCTTTTTCTTTTTTTTTTTTTTTAATTTGGTAATTTCTTGCAAAATTGCAATTTTGTTTTTCCACTTAACTTCCTGAAAAACGTTTGAGATTCTGCATGATACACACAAAGGGTCTGAGGATACTGGAGTTTCCTGTTTTGTCTCTTCATATATAGTATGTTCTCATTGTGGCCTTTATGAGTATTTGAGGACTTAAATACCTTTTAGTTTATTACAAATAATGTTGTGGTAATTAAAGATTTTTTTTTTTTCTTAATTTCTAAGGAAGTAAGTCTGCAGTTGCCCATATTCTGTATGGGCAATGTCCTGTCATGTTCTCTACCCAAAGAACATTTATTCATAAACTTTTACCATCAACTCTGAAACAGAAATAGAAATCCAAAAGATTGCTACATTCCTCTATGAAAGACAAGACCTTTCATGATAGAGACCCCAATTTAGTGATCCCACTAAGACAAATATAGGTAAAGGCCAGTTGCTACACTGTGTGATAGCAGCTGGGGGACCAGGCACCACTTGGTCATTAGCTTTACTGCAATAGCTATAAAAATCTTTGGCTCTTTGAGGTGTTGGGAGTATAATTAAGGAAATAAATAAATGAGCAAATGGATAAAAATCCATAGGAATCCGGACTTCATTCATTTGCTACTCCCCAAACTACTCGTTTTTGAAACAGTGGTTGCCATATGGACAAGCCATCTCCCGTTTTCAATTCTGTCATCCTTCTTGTTAGCTGTCATCATAGCTATAGATATTGCTGACACTGAACTGTATTAAAATGTTGGAACTCTTGATCTTTGACCTCCATAGGTTTGGAAATATGAAAGAAAACAAGTCAGCATTGTATGACTGGCCAGACCTCCATGGGCTAGAGTGTTTCTCTGAACTTCATCTATTCTCTGAATAGCTGAAGAACCTTCTGAACACATACTAAAATAATGGTATTTGGTATAGTATATGGTGACCATGCGAATGACTAATTTACATGGTGGCTAAGTATTTCCTTTTTAAAGGAATGCTGCTTGTCAGGTTTTTTTCACTATACTCAATGTTGTTCTTTCTAGCTGGATTTTGAGTCTAAAACTGTACAGGTTCCAAAGAAGTACAGACTTGTTCTCTAACTTGGCTAGTCACATCACAAATGATCAAATGAAAGATCAAATGGGGAGAGAGACTATTCATCTTTGCAGAGGTAAAGAATTTGCACCTTGGCAGTGACACAAAAATTTTTTTTTATCCCATTAATTTCCATGAAGATGTTATAAATTATAGCCTTTCTTGCCCACCCCTCAGCTTCCATTTCCTTAGATTTCTTATCCAGAAGAAAAGTAGTATCTAACTGTTAAAAAAACTTATTAATTTTTTATGTTGGGGTGACGGTTGGTAAAAATTCTGTTAATGCAAGAATTGCAGGAAGAATCTTTACAATATGTAAAAGAAAAGAAATGCGACAAAATAACTCATACGTTAGAGCCTTTCCACAGAGGGAAACTCTGTAGAGAACTCTGATTTTTATATCCTGTATCTGAACAACAGTTACTAAGATATTTAACAAATGATTTATGCGTCAGTTCAGAATCAGCAGCCTATATTATAAATCTTTTCTTTTCCTATAGCATAATACTTCCTTGTATACATATACTTTTGTAGGCAGCTTTCATCAGTTGAATTAGGAAGATGCACCATTACTGTGTATTCTTTATAATACACTGCATTTTTTTGAGCAACTCACTGAACTTTAGTACTCTCTTGAGAAATTAGTCATAGCTACTTATCTTTGTCTTCATTTACTTTTAAATGCTCTCTATTTTGATACTTAAGCACTAGACATTAGATTACTTTATATTCACTGATACTGAAAAATGCATGTGCTTGAATGTAAAAATACAATTTAGAAAATGCCCTATTGCCTGGAAGTGCATACAGTTTTCTGTAGGTCAAAAGAGATGGAAGAGATATCAGGCATGATAATGTTGTTTAAGTGATTACAGATACAAGCTGGTACTTGAAGTATCTAGAGATACTTCCTGATGGCATCTTGATGTTCCTTGCATTAATTTTTGACTCATATTTAGTCACCTTCTGTAGACATTGAATTTATTCATTGATTAAGCAGAAACTTCACCACAGTTTATGCTTGATGGATATAACTAAAGGGTGAAGATGGCCGAGATGCAATACTGTCTTGGAGGTCACCCTGGTCTTTTTCTGCTGTTAGGTTACCATCGTTAGTTACACCCCTTTCCACAGCTCAGGCTTGTCCTCCTTGGCAGACTCCCTAACCATGTTTTTTAGTCTACTCAGGTGCCCCATAATTCCCTTTTAAAGGTTCTCAGCTACAGTTTTATCTGCACAGATGTTCAGAGCTCTTGCAGCAAGATGCAGAGTTTCTTACAAGAAGATCCACATCTTCTCTTTTTATCCAGCATTCCTCTAGGGGGAGGGAGGAAGGGGTGGGGAGGAGAAAAAAGAGGAAAAGAGAAAGAGCTGCACAGTCCTAGCCTAGAGAAATGACAAGGTAGAAGACTGGTCTGACTCAGGATTTCATTCCAAGTGCTTCAGTCCATGAAGGATTCACATTACAGGGACTTCTCAGAGCAGGTGCCTGAACAGGAGGAATGTTTTGTACAATTGTGCACTGATTAGAGTACTTGCTTAGGAAGTAGGAAGCTCAGTTAATTTGTTTGGACTGAGGAAAACTTAGAACCTGTTCCTTCTAGGAGAATGCCAGTGAGACTTTAGAGCAAACCTGGGATGGAGCTCGTCTCCAGCTCGTATGTTGAAACTGCAGTTCTTCTGCAGTTCAGAAGAAAATGCAAGACTTAGATACTCAGGAAGAATTATATTTGTTGTTTATTTTGTTTAGTATTGTTAATTGCATTTTCCATTGAACAAGTCTACTGAGAATACTTGTTTCACTCAATAATTCTTCAGTGACATACAGAAACAGTGACATTCAGTGACAACACAGAAACATTCAGTCAAACTAAACCACATACTGGCAAAAAAAAAATCTGTTGGTCTGAGTTAGAAAGAAATTCATCCATTTCTTGGAAATGTTTTTCTTAAATTAATACCCCATTGACACATTTCTGAATGAACACCATGCCAGCCAAAAGAATTATCAATGTTTTGAACACAGTTTCTGTCTACGTATTCACTTCTACGCTTATGTGTTACATCAACACTTAAGTATGGCAGTGGCTGAGATACCTGAGTTGTCTTTGAAAAGCCTAATTCAGGTACTGGAAGCCAGAACAGAGCTTCATGTAGGCTGAACTACCTCATTGAGAATCTGAAAAGCCTGGTTAATTAGCTTCCTTGCCTGTCAGTCACTTGTTTCCATCTATTTTCTCACTTCAGCTAGTTCAGTCATAAAACTGTAATCTGTTTTTCTATGGCTGTGAAGATGATACTCATAATTTACTCCTCCATCTACTTCTCACAGTATACTTTTTTTTTATTATTTTGATTGGTTATATTCCTGAAGTTTTGCTTTAAATAATCTATAACTTTATGTAGCTGGACAGTACATTTATTAAGTCTGTGTCTGGCTTTTCAACACAGATCTGTACATAGAGATTAGGACAGCACACTTGATTTCAGTTCAAATCGGTGTTCATTTTGTTACTAAACCTTCCCACTGCATATCTAAGAATTTTCTATGCCCAGCAATCTTTATTTTCAGGCATTTGTTCTCATTTCTCAAAAAGCAGTGGTGACTGCCAGTTGGAACACCCTGCACCTGCTCTGTAATCTCTCATGCAGGATCTTTGTTTGCTAATCCATGTCTGCTAAGAGTACCATGACGTTGCTGGCATCAAAGCAGAATCAAGCTGTTGTGATTTACAAAGAAATAAAAGAAGTATTTTGAGTTCAAATATTTTTCTGTATACCATCATCTCCTATGGTTTTTTAAATTATTGGCAGTTGTGAAATGTTTCATATAAACTATTTCTTATCCCTCTAATTTGTAAAAGAGATTCTTTGGAGAAAATGAGAAATGTAGATTTTTCTCATTGTTTTTACATTTATGTATTTTAGAAAATTTTAAGAACTCAAATGTTCCTTTTAGAAACATCATAATGCAATGATCCTAAAGTTTTAGGGAAATAGAAGTTTTGTCAAATTGAGAACACCAATCCTTTTTGTGGCAAAGGTGTATAGTTCCTGCTTTTAGCTTTGTGGATCCACAAGAAGTGAGATGTCAGACATGTCAAATGGAGGAAAAGGTATTGTCTGCAATGATGTTATAATCTGTGAGGAAAATAACAGCGTTTCTTTAAAACAGTCCTTTTAAAGTGGGCATCTATAAATGGAACATTAAAGCTTTCTGTATTTATTGGTGAATAAAATGTATTCCTCAATGAGTCGAATCTCTATTTATAGGACAACTTCTCTCTTTTCTCTGAACCACTGTATCATGCTGTCTGCCTTTTTTTTTTTCTGACATCTCTGACTCTTTCACTGATAGCAGTCCACAAAGGATTGCCTGGTATATAGGTAAACCAAAACCAACCATGAACTGGGGAAATCTATCTTAAACCTCATGATTAGATCAACTGCAGAAAATTAATGGAATCCTAGCCTCCTTTCTTCCTCCTTCCCTTATAGACTGTGAGCACTAGGACATCATTTAATACTTGTAATCCAGGCCATGGGATACACTAGGGCCTAACGGATAGAGAACAACTCTCATCAGATTGCAGCTGTATCTCAACTTCAGTTCCCTTTTAATATTATCTTTTTTTTATGGAATTCAGAATTGGTTTCCTTATTGTGTTTCTTCTGCTCTGAGTGAGCTAGGATGGGTAAATGTGTCTCTTTTTGCAGCTATGTTGCAAGTGCAAGCGTCACCACATAGTATTCTGTCCATCTCAGAGTCTAAGCACAGAAAAGTGCCTCTCTCCTCTGAAACGCCCCAGATAATGAATAAATAAATCTGGATTATTTAAGCAAACTTATTTTTCATGATCATGTGTCTTTGTGTGCACTGAATATCTGATGCTGTAAGTTTGACCCTAAATTTTATAGATTAAATTTTGTGGTTTAGGAAAATGCAGTGTTTTGGTAGTAATGAAAAGTATATTCTAGTAAGCAGATGTCAGATCTCACTACTTAAATATTGCTTTCTATCACTGTGGTTAATATTTATAGCCAACTGACAGATAGTAGTGGGTCAGACTGAAAGAAAATGCAGCTCAGGCTATTGATGTAAGTGAATCGTTTAACCCCTTAATCATACAGCGCTGCAAAAGAAAATGTCTTGTCAAAAGAGCATGGCAATAACATGGCTTCTAATGTTATTAGGAGCCTTAGCTATTGTTTTACATCAGTAGATCATAATCCCATCTAATTAATACTCAGCAACGGATGTATTATATCAGCTGAATTTCTTTTTCAGAAAATGTATACCTCACTGAATAGGTAAACATGTTGTTCATTATCATTCTTATTTAATCCTAAATGAAAATGATATTATTGCTTGGGATTTTGCTACTAATTGTTAAGGTTTTTGGAAAGGTGAACCTTTGCTAGAAATGGAACACGAGAAAAATACATAACTTCAGCCAACCTTTCATTTCAGGTGTTCTGTTAATTTACTTAAATAAGTTCTCCAACATTCCTTTTATGTTTTTCTTAACCCTCTAGATACTGGCAAATGTAATCATTTTTATCTGCGGAAACTTGGCAGGAGCATACCACAAACACCTCATGGAACTTGCACTGCAGCAGACGTATCAGGACACATGCAACTGCATCAAGTCCCGTATCAAGTTAGAATTTGAGAAGAGGCAACAGGTAAAGTCACACCCATGTCTGGGTCTCTTTTGCTGTTTTTACACTGTCTAACTGTTCATCACTATATAATCCAGTTTGGTAATGCAAAAACACTGGATTACTGAAAATTACTTAGTGGAATATGCAAAGTCTTTTGAATGGGGTTGTGCACAATTGCCATCTGAATATAAGAAGTTATTATAATTATTTGTGTTGTCAAATACATGTTTTCTTTCATTTTTTCTATGAAAAAATATTTTATGATAAAGAAAGTTGATAACGCTATATAGATTGTGTTTGCATGCTCTTGTCCTCTTTGAGTGAGCTGTGAGATGTCCATGTCTGGTTTGGGAATCACCAGTTCTTTATGCCCAAGACCAATACTGCAAAATAACTGCGAGAAGATATTACTGCACTGTTTTTCAAAAATATTTGAAACTACAATACTGATGAATCATGGGGTATAGTTCTAGGGGTCAGGTATGTTAAGAGGAGCTAAGGGAATTGCATAATGAGACTATCTGTCATTTATTGTAGCAGCTGAATAAAAGGCTTCTGTGATTGCTTTATATAGTTCTTTTTCTCTTTGCAAGTTCTGTACAGTGCCTATCATCCTGACAGATAGGTGCTTCATTTAAGAGAATTTGAAATACAAATTAGTTCATCAAGTAGTAAAGAAGATAGGTGTATTTTGCTTTGAAGGTCACCAGACTCAAGCTTCCACGAATTGTTAAGGGTCAGAGACTTCACTGACACTTTTCTGCTGTCACAAAAAGTGCATGTAGATGTACATCTCATATGTCCTAGCTGACCTTAACTGTCATGTCTGTCTCACATATATCTGCAGCCATTTTAAATGAAGGTTTTCAAGATCTATCACCAACACTTGTTTTTTCAGAAAAAGCAAATGGAGACTCTATACCAGGACTTTAACAGGTGATGAGTATTCAGAGGGCTAACCTTCTTCTGCTGGGTACTTGGGTTGCATACTGGCTGAAGATGCTGCAAAACATTTAAGGTAGTCTTAAGGAGAATGTTTCACAGTAAAGACAGGCTTTGGCGGTTAGATGCAAGATCTGCATAAGGTACCATTGCAGGGGAGGTTGTGTAAGAGCAGTCATTTCTAAGTTTCCACCTCTGCCACCATGAGCTGTGTGCAGTGAAACAGTAGGCTTTATAAATGATAGTACACGACGCCCATTTTACTGTCTGTTGAGAATACAGGTGAAAGGGTATCCAAATTAGTTCCAGTGAGACACCTTGTGTGTGCAGAGCAACCATTGTCAGGTATATGGGAGCAGTGCCACTCCAGTTTCCAGTGATGTGGGACAATGATGGCTTCTAGGCTTCTGGTGACATTGTAGAAGATGGTTAACATTGTTCCCCTGTGCTTAGGGCTCAGCTGCCAGATGGATGTACGCAGACCATAATCAAACATAATAATTCATAGCAGGCATCAAGATCTCCCTTATTCACATCTTTATTATCACACTTATGACTGGTAGATATTTAAATGTGAAAAGGTAAATGAAGATTAATTTGATAAGGTGATATTTTTTCCCCTAGAGTTAACATACTTCTTTGTTTGCAAACTTTAGTTCAAAATGGATGTACATCCACTAGTACTCAGTGGATGTACTCTGTCTTTTAATACTGCTTGTTTTGCCAGGAAGATACAGAATATCATCCACACTGTTAGTATTCAGGGAGCAAGTCAATAATATTGCTGGCTATTTTTAGAGGATTGGGATACATTGAAAGAGTAGGAGCAGGTGCGTTTTCCAAAGTGTCGAGTTTGATCAAGGACTTTATTAGCCTGTGAAAGGTTGTAGTGTGACCCTTGATTCTACATCTCTTCAACAAGAAAAAATTAATTTACTTCAGTGAGAAGTAACACAAGCTACATTTATACAAGTGCAGAGCATAGGATGTGCTTTTAAATACTTAGGGCTCTGCACCAAATTTGCAAATTTGTCCAGATCATGGATATAATTTATTTTATAATTGTTTTTGAAAGATGTACAATTTATGTTCCAAATTGTTCCACGGATTTCCGCTTATTTTGTTTGAAAGTAGTCTCATACAAATGTAGCCAACTGTTGTTTTTCAGCTGGGCTTTTTTTTGTGTGTCTTTGAATAGCCTTTTTGAGAATACCATTTTGACTGTAGCAATAGATAACTATATTGAGTTACCACTCAACAATTATGCCAAAGAACTCAAGAGAAACACTAAATTCATTGTTTTCAAGTCAGAACAGCATACACGAGCATTCGGTGAAATAGGAGTGTGTGTATATATACTGAGGTACAAGTCAGACATATTGTACCACACCACTGCCTATTTCTGTTAGGGCACAGCAAAGGCTGGCTGCTCCCAAAGGGATGGGAAGCCATGGGTGATGATATCTCTCAGCTGGGCAGGGACCTCACCAGCCAAGGCCCTGTCCCACCGCACAGGGTGAGCTGGGGAAACCCATTGCTGCCAGCTGGGGTCAAGAAAGAGTCCAGAACACCAGCCGAGTTTATGGTGATGAGGCAGGTCTGAGGCCAAGTCAGGAGGTCAATGCACAGCTCAAGGCAAGGTCCAGCAAATGCTAGGCAGGTTTCAGGTGAAGCTGGGAAGTCAGTCCAGGGGCCAGGATCAACAGGGTCCACAGCCAGCTCCTACAGCACAGCTCAGGCAGGGCCTGACTTGAAATGGGGCTCCTGGGCCACGGGCAGAGGCTGATGGCAGATGCCCAGGTGTGGTCGGTCAGGGCCAGGAAGGCCAGTATGTGCCCCCAGGGCCTTTACAATTTCATTTGATCTATTGCATAGGAGTCATGCTTAGGCTTGGCTTGAGTTTGCAGTATATAATGCATGTTTGCCTACAAGTGTAGATGTGTAGATGTTTATGCATATTATGAAGCACACCTTTTTGAAATGTGGTTTCATAGGGCTGTTTCATAGACACTCTCGATTTTATTTCCACTTTATTTGTTGTGAGAGTCACTTTTAAACTCCTGTGAAAAAAGGCAGTATTTTCAATGCCCACTTTGGCGTTCCTCACACAGCTTTTCTATCTTTTCAGTGGATATAAAAGAGAAACATGAAACTATTCTGACCTCTATTAATTTGCAGCCTTATTTCAAGATATGTATTTAAAATAGTTTCTCGTAACGTTATTTGTCTCACTGATACAGCCTGGCTGACAGTTTGTAGGGGTAATGACTCACGCTTTGAGTGCAAGATCTTAATGCTGACAAGCAGTTAGCATAATTGCTCTTCTCTCTCTCTTCGGGTGCTTTGCATCATGAGACATAAGAATATAGACTGAGATATTCTTACAACATCACAGGGAGGTGTTTGTAAGGTGTTGGTGTTCAGTGGGTTCTCTAAAATGCTGTCTTTGAAAAGGAGGCAGTATAATGACAGTTTTAGAAACAACACTCAGGTAGCAGATGAAAATGAATGAGGTTTCAAATCATTGAGTGGGATTTTAATTTTTTCACCGACACATGGTGAAGCAATGCCATTCATTACAGGAACTGAAATATTTCATAATTGTTTTTAAATTAATCTGAAACAGAGAAACCTCATACATTTCTGAGACTTGAGGCTGTTAGTAAAGAATCAAAACATTTGAAATATATTATTTGGAAATAATATATAAAATTTGGATTCCTGTAAGTTCAATTAATGCATTTTACAATGTCACCTACTAATACTTTCATGAAAGTTGAATAGTTTTTCTGAGGGCTTCCTTATTTTCCTTTTTTTTTCCCACATAGCTTCAGCAAATATGAAAAATAAGAACTAGTTTTAGTCTTTTACATTTCAGAATCTATTTTCTACTCTAGGTGTATTTGGGCACATTTCATATGTGTGAGGTGTCAATCCTTTCTATTCATCTACATGTCATTACCAGAATTAAAGCCTATTCTGAGGAAGAACTTAAGTGCCAAGTTCTGCATGGTAGACCATGTGGAAGATGGATAGATTATGCATAAAGAAACTGGGAAGAGTCCACTGAAGGGCTACAGGGGTAATTAGAGAAGTGGAGCTCATGACAGATGATGGGACTCGGGGAACTCAGGATGTTTAGCCCGCAGAAGAAAAGGCTTGGGGGACAACACTTAACATCCACCTGCTACCCGAAGGAGCTTACAGGGAAGATGTGGTCAGATTTTTCTCAATGGCACACAGTGAAAGCATAAGAGGCAACAGTCACGAGTTGTGACAGGGCAAATCCTGGCTGGATTTACCTACCTGGAAGGAGGTAAACAAGTCTTCCCCAAGAAGGAAGTTAAGCCCTGGGAAAGGCTGCCAAGAGATGTGGCAGAATCTGTATTCAGGGAGTTTTTCAAGATTCACCTGTACAAGTTGTTGGGCTTCAACTCTTCTTGTGGGCAAAACATTATAAATACAGAGCTCAGAATCTTTTGTTAATCTAATCGGAGTAACCAGTCTTGGACTACATGATCTTTAATGTCCCTTCCAACCTAGACGATTCTAATTAAAGTTTAACAATATAATGAAAATACAACAAACAATTATTGCTAGTCTTTCAGTGGCAATAATAATAACAGTCATGGTCTGTTATTATTATTATTACACAGAAAAGTGTATATACAGTTAAAACGGTTATGCAGAAAATCTAGTATATCCTCTTTTCCTCTGGTATTATTCCCAATGTTCTGTAACCATGTAGCCCCACAATACTGTACTGCCATTGCCATGTGCTTTGTACTGAGTTTGCAAGGCCTCGAGGTTAAGGCTGTCTGAATTTTTTTCACCTTCCTGGAGCTTTCTTTTTACTTAATTTAGCTGTAACACCAATTTTTCTAATGACAAGGTGGCTATAACTACTTAATTTTGCTTTTTGTATGATATGGTACACCCGTAGTTATTACATAGATAATAATAAAGAACAGCTATTCTGTGAAGAATGACATATTTACACTGTAACACAACGTGGAAAAATACAGACCTGGAGTCATAGTGGAAGCCCTAAGAAGTGGAGACACAGTGTGCAGTGCAGAGGAATTCAGGCATGTGACAATTAGATGTGATGATTAGACACAGGCTTGGCACTGAAGACCCCAGGTGTGGAGGGGTTTACCACTGGTCAGCACAGGGAGGCCACAGGGATGTGGCCACCAGACAATTGCTGCCATGACTGAAAGCTAGGCCAAGGCAAGCTCAGAGAAGTCTGGAGATCCTACATTGAATACGGAGCTTGTGAGGTCACAGTAAAAGTCATATTTTCTGGGCCACAGGTGGCCTAAGAGGCCCTTAATCTAGTTTTGAAGTTAGCACTATTTGGAAAAAGGTATTGGACCATAGATCTCCAGAGGTCCCTTCCAACACGAATCTTTCAGTGAGTCTGTAGGTTTCTTTAATGCCTTTCCTGTAGCAGAGTGCTGTGAAATACAGGAATACTGTGATTTCAGATAGAAAGAAATGAAAAGTAAGCGTCCCCTTGAATCATATCCTATAATGGCAAGTAAATTTTTTTATATCAACAAAAAAATCCTATCAGGTACTCCTGAAATACTTCCAAGTTTCTAATATTGATGTAACACCAGAAATAATGCAGCCATTTTTTCTCCAACTTATTGACGAGAATAATAGTAAATTTGCAAGAGGAGTGTATGTTTGTTATCAAAAGCTGAGTGATTTTGAAATTACATAGGTAGCCGTCATTACTTCATTACATTCAGGGTGCCCAGACATGGAAGAAGTTGCAATGGCTGACATAAGCATGATGACATTACAATAAGAAGATTATTTTCTGGTATCTATTTAAGAGTTTGCAATTGATTTGCTCACAGGGTTCAATATTTCAGTAAAAATCTAAATCTTTGATTTCAAGAAACAGTTAAAAAGGTACCTGGTTCCTATCTGGAGGCTTAGAAGTACTTCTGTTGATTCTACATTTTAGAATTGCTGCTCTATTATTTTCGTGGTTGAGCCATTTCACAGAAATGGCATTTTTAAATAGCAAATTGGTACATATTGATAGATTTAAAATTGATAGTATTATAGAAAAATGTTCTGGATACAGAAACATTTAGTGTAGACTGTTGACAAAAAGTAGGTCACTTGTCAAGAGTCCAAAATGTGAATTTAAAAATCTGCTTTGGGCACTAATGTTTGATAGTCCAACTGCCTTAGTTTAGGTTTTGAACTATGTAATGTTTTAGAAAGAACACTTCACTTCTAAATTTCATATAGCTAACATAATAATTTTGCATCATACATCAGTCATTTGCTGGTGAAAATAGACCATGCAATATTTATGATACTTTGGTGCTTTTTCAGTCTCGATTATCCTTCTCATATTCTTAAGGATTAGTTCGTCGTTAAAGTGGTGGGTACAATGGAACAGTATTCTTTCCACTTTCTGGAACATACATTTAATTTCTGAATATCTCTGAGGGGAAAAAAAAAAAATAGCATTTGGTGTATTTAAGTGCACGTAAAGAAATCACAGGGAATAATTAGGGCTCTCCTGGCAATATTAGTAGAACAACTGAAACTTTAACCATCACTCGTAGTGACTCTGCACTGGATTACCCCAGAGACTTTTCCACTTCTTTAAATAGACTAATTCTCTTAATAGCATCATTACATGTGCTGTAACGTATCTCTGACATTTACTCTGCTTTAATAGTGACTATACTGTTCATTCACTTCAATCGCATTTGTGGGCATATCAATGTAGCTTATTTCATGCTGGCATTTATTATTCACTATGAAAACAAGAAAAAAATCAATTTTAGCATTTTCTTTTAGAGGAAGGTACTACACAAGTTTAGTACATTCTGTATTTGGTGATAACAAGTATTTCTTTGTGGTATTACCAAAGAAGTATCTGTCATTTGTGGCAAAGAAGATTGTGATATTTTAAGTGAGAGGCATCTAGAAAGCAATAAAGTGGATGGATTTATTTTTGATTCCTTGGGATATACCACAAAAATATAATATTTTCCAGATGTTTGCTTTTTTCTTCTTTTTCCTCATCCACATTGGATTATAGTTCTTGGACCCTCTTTTTTAGTGCTGTAAACATTTCAATAAATTCATTAGGCAGTTTTCAGTTTGTGTGGTTGCGATTGCCTTTTTTTTCATCTCTTGATTCCTTTTCATGCTGCTCATTGTTTCAATTGATGCTTTCATAGTGCTAAACACACCGCTGTGTTTTTAAAAAAAAAGTCTGAGACAATAGACTAGGCAATTAATATAGCTACTGGCAAAATGATCTCCCATCCCCTATGACTTGTGAGCCTCAAAAGTGAATGTGGAACATTCTTTACCCATCACACATTGACAGAGCAGATACTCCAGGCTTTTGTCATGACAAAGACCTGTAGATTAAAAAACAATACCAAGGGTAGCAATAGGAGGTACAGGGTTGTGCGGGCTAGTGCTTTTGTAAAGTAAAAAGGATATTCAGTTCCTTGCCTGCAAGTGGACCAGGTACTGCGTTAGCATCCTGCATCTTGTTAAAAATCCTGGAGTTATTCTTTCATAATACTTCACTGTTTCGAAGTTGCATAGGAGCTTCTGCCCTGTGGAGATGGAGTTGTAAAGAGGGGTGGTTCATTAGCCCTCTTCATCTGCAGCTTTTCAGTTTACCGCTTTGGAAAATTCCAGAGGTCCATCAAGTGTGGGATACTGCCCTTTTAGTGGTTTTCTGGGGATCTGAGAAATGACCTTGAAATTTGTAGAGAAACACTGTTGACCAAAGACCACTTTTCTTAAGCTATTTTCCAATTTTCACTCTGCTAAGTTGTTTTTAGGAGCTATGAGAGATCCCTTATGTAGAAGTAAGGCTTGTCATGTTTTGAAATGTTATGAACTGTGCCTTTCACCCCAGCGAATGTATATTTCATTGTTAGGGGGAGAGATACGTTTATTGGGAGTCTAGTTATCTATACAAAGACACTCATACTGTCCACTAAATGAATGGTTTAGCAAATACCTTGTGTAAGTATCTCCTGAACAGGTCAATAGAGACATTGCAGTTCTTTTATTTCATGTTTTTGCCTACCTTCATAGAACGAAAAGGTCATTTACCATTTTGCAGTGAAGTAGATGAGATTTCAGCTGCTTCTTTGTGTGTTGATCTGCAGTAATTTATTACATCTAACATCCTCAGATAAACCGATGAGTCATGCTGCCTTGTTTTAAGAGTAAAATGTGTAGTTTAAGCAGATACTAATTACCGTGGTTTCATAGATATCCTGATAATTCTGATGAAATATACAGCTGGCAGGCAAATGTTAATTTTTGTCATGCCACCTGTGATTTTGTCAGCACCATCACAAACCTAAAATTAATAGCTAAAATGTAATTCTTTTTAGAAAGAGAATGTCTTTCAACAGAGATTCCAAAGTTTTCAATTGTTCATTATTCCCATAATTAATTGCCTAATTTTTAAATTGTCATTTTATTTCCAGTTAAAAATTATTTAAATCCAACTAGGTGCCACTATCCTTGCTATGTCTTTTTTAGCTCTCTACATTAAAAAGTATTCTATACAGTAGGGATTACAGGTTATTGAGCCTACAAAAAATACACATAGACTTTGATAACCCAAAGGCCTTTTCTGATCTTATTTTTTCTACATACAGAATTGCTCAGTCATGTCATAAACATCCTTATAATATTGAAAACCAGCTTGAACATCTTAAAGGGTTCTGTAACAATTTTTTTCCAGGCATCTGATCATTATTTTGCCTTTTTACTGAATTTATTAATGATTTCTTATATAATTTTTATAACAAGCATATCTGAATGCACTGCTGTCAATAATGCTCTCAGTGAATATTCTATAAAGAGAGAAAGAGCCATAAAGAACTCTTTTTACTCTTTTTACAAGTCTATAGGTCACATTGGCCTTGTTAGCAGCAGCATCATGCTGAGAGATCCCGCTCATTAGCTTAAGTACCCTGAACTCTCTATTCTTTCCAGAATTACTGCTTTCCAACATAAAGGCTTCCATATTGTGAATGGGAGTTTTGATTCTGAATTAATTTCCTTTGGGTATTTTAAATACATTCTTGTATTGCTGCTCACAAATAGTCCAGTATTTTTCTAACATTTTTAATAATCCTGTTATTCGTTGTGTCACTTCTAAATAATTCTTGTTCTCCAGGTGTTTGTCCATATGAACATTCACACTGGCAGTGCACATGTGTTAAGCAACTTAAGGTGGGGATATTTTAACCCCATGTGCCACTGTATTCCTCCTTTTTGGTCTATAATGCACAGGTTATAAGGGGAGAGATATGCTCACTGTCTTAAGGTCTTCTTAAAAAACTGGCTAAATTGAGACATTTTTCTGGAGGTTCATATCCTTGTCAGTGGCCTAGTTAGATATTACTTCTAACTCTTTCCACATCGACAATCAATTACCTTTCTTTTTTTTTTTTTTTTTTGTAGTATTCTCTTTCTTTCCTCTTCCCTCCAAACCCTGAAAATTTTGAATTTTCCTGAATCTGAATGCTGATGCTATTACTGTTAAAGCTAAAAGGTGCATTTCCAACCTCAGATTCTTAGGCATGTATGTACCTACAGCATGGTTAAGTACAACAGCTCTCAAAGAATATGGACATGAGCCAAGTGGGTTTTTTATTAAAAAGCATTATGTTCATTTATTCTTCCAGATTACAAAATAGCTTTAAGGAAACCTGGGATGCCTTAGGCATCCTACTCAAAATACTCAACATAAAAATATGTTTCTCAGAAAACTGCATTTTAAAATCTGCCAGGAAGTTGGATTGTAAACCATTCAATCTGTGCCTCCTGCGCTAATTTTTAAACCAGAATGTTGAATAACATTAAAACATATGTTTGTATAAATCTAAATTGTCACATAAACAGTTCTCCTTATTGTCAACAAATGTCCTCTCATTAAAGAAAAAGAAAAGTCTGAATGCTTTATTGAAAAGGAATCAAACTAAAAAAAATAGAGCTGCTTTAGTTCTTGAGGTAGCTCTTGTTGAAATCAAGTTTTGTGTGTGATCATAGCTGAAAGTAAATCTGATATCTTGATAAAAATCTGCTTAACCTTTTCAAAATGCTGCAGTGGTGAAAGTAAGCACCCTCCCTGAACCTTCCTCTCTCTGTTTTTCCTTATTTCACTGAAACCTGATACTTTCCTTCTAAATCCTTACCAGAGCCACTAATGAATTCTTTTCAGCCTCCTCCAGTTTTAACATGTCTTTTGATGACAGAGATTCAAAAAAGAATAAAGAGGAGAAAGAGAAGTGAAAGGTCAGTGTTGGACTGGAGCTGTCTTGACTGCTTAATTGATCTCTCACCACTCCATTTTATGCAGTCGTTTTCCTACTTGCAGAGTGTAGCTAAGTAAACCACCATGCACTTAATTGAAATACAGAAGATCTTAGTTCAAGGACGAGTTATTTTTGCTTATTTGCTGTAACCAAAATCTAATAGAAATACATAATATTTATCTTTTTCCTCCTAAAGTGAGAAAAAAGAAAATCTCCCCTGGCAATTTAGACTACTGTAATTTAAGATGCATTCATGTTTTAAATATTTTTTTAATACAATTCAGCTGTCTGTGCAGGATACTACCCTGGTCTCAGAAAAAAACCCAACATGGATGCAATGCTGATGTTCTTTACATCAGACATTCCAGACTTACTGAGAAGTCTGCAAGATCCCTGAAATCTTGTACCCCAGAATTGCAAGGACACTATTGTCTCAGGCTCTTTGTAACTTTAGATGCCTCTCTGATAATATCAGGTAGGGTTTTTGCTGCAACTGCTTGTATTTGAAGGTTCTTCCATAGTCTTATTCTTTTGACTGAGTAAGAATCTTCTACTTCCAGTGAACATTCATTTGTGGCTGCTTTGTATTTAAATAAACTAATTACTGCCTTTCTCCCTCATGGTTATTTATATCTAGTGCTTTGGATTTCCTTTTTACTGATGAAGTAATCTGATCGAGCAAAGAACTGCAACTGACTTTTCCCAGATTCATCACTTTGAATACCTAAAACCATCCTGTAAATGACTTCATCAAGAAGCATTCCTTTTCCTCTGTCATTTGCATTTGTGGCGTCCTTACTCTTTGTCAGATATTCTTGTTAAAAGGATCTCAAAATTCATTTTATAATCTTAAATATAATTCTATTTTTTTCTTTCCTGTCTCTCTCTGCCAATAAATTGGTGTCTTCTTCCATGCCTCTTTTCATCTCTTGGGACACCTCCTACATTCCTCGTGTATATCTTTCTTCTTTTGAAGGGTTTTTTTTTTTTCCCTGTACAATCTGTCAGTTGTATAAAAACCAGGACCAGTTTATTCTTTGAGAACATATCAGTTTCACTCCTACTACTGTATTCCTTTTGTGTGATTAGTCAGATTGTCAGATTAGTGCTGGTCCTATTCAAAATTTATTCACCTTCCTTATCCCTACCTCTTATTTTTTTAGATGGTTATTAACAGCACTTCAATAAAAATCTCAAAAAATGTAAAGCAACTTGCTTGCTACTCCCTCCTAGACAGTTTATGCAAAGAAGGGTAATTTTTTTTGAAAACACTAAAATGCAAAAGCTAAAGTCAAGTCCCAACTACTCTATATTCGCAGTCTCTCACTGAGGCTGAGGAACTGCTCGGGAAGATGAGAGTATCTTTCCCTGGAGCAAATGCAAGAACATCAGGAGGCTTCGGTCACATCCCTATGGGCTGGGTAAATGCCATGGGCCATGGGCTGTTATAGGTTGTGATACAGCATGAGTGGGCATGCAGACATAAGCTTTCTAAGCTAAGTTCCTTCTCAGTTCTTTAACTAAGCTGCTCAGAGCAGTCCCGTAAAGAAAGTAAGTCTTGATTTAGTACTAAACATTGTATGTGAGCATACTTGTATAGTTAAAAGGGGGAAAAACCAACACAAAAGTAATGGTACCTTTAAAAAAAGGGAACTGTACAAAGATCAGGAAACTGATTGAAAACAGCATTTAGGAGATAACTTCAAATCTGAAAAGGCAGAAAGGAATCATGGAGACCATTTAAACCAGCCTCAGAGGCTCAGAGGACAAGTATATTTATTTAAAATATTCTAAATTAGACCAAAAGAGAAAAGTTGTTGAAAAGTATTCTAAAAGAGATTGCTAGGAACAAAGAGCATAAGAAAAAGCACCCTGAAACAAAGGAAATGACCATCTAGTCCACTGTCTTGTTGCTAGCCAGTAGCTTAAGCCTATGAAAAAGTGGAATAGATAATCCTAGCATATAGTGATACTTCCCCAATAATCTGTCTGTGCACAAGGAAAACTGTGGCTCAGTTACTTAGTGAAGCAGAATTGATGTTCTTGCATTTAAATGTGCTTGACCTGTGAATTTGTCTACTCTTTTTTGAGACAGTGTAAATTTTAGACATCCACAAGTCCTGTGGCACACTTTTTCAGCTCAGCTGTATGTGGTGTGAAAAATAGTTTCCTTTTGTTTTCTTTAGTCATTCCCTGCATAGTTTTATTTGCTGCCCACTTAAGTCAGTCTCAAATAGTCTAAAGCCCAGATCGCTGTGTTCTCCTTTTAAAGTTTATTCTTCCTTGCTACTGTCATTGGATTTTCAAATTCAGCAGTTATCAGCTTTCTCATTATGGGTCATCAAATATGACTGCCCAAGCAGTAAGACAGTATGAAATCTTTTTTAATTTTCTGCTTTTAGCAGATAACGGAAAATTACTCTATCAATGACTTTACACAGGATAATGAATTTTCAGGCTTTAATGATGGCTGACAAGCCCAAACATTCT
Organism: Tringa tobata; assembly: GCA_033628505.1. NCBI lineage: Eukaryota > Metazoa > Chordata > Aves > Charadriiformes > Scolopacidae > Tringa > Tringa tobata. The sequence continues at coordinate 2,739,530 of JAHREE010000340.1, forward strand.
GGCAGCATTGAATAGGAAGATTCCTGTAGTATTTAGAAAACAGTGTGACATTGTGGTGGGTTAGGTAAACTCTCACCCAGCTACTCACTCAGTCCCCCCCACCCCCAGCAGGAAACATGGAGAAAACAGGAAAAAAAAAGCAGGGGGGGGGGGGCGGGGATGAGAAAGCTCATAGATCAAGATAAAGTCAGGGAAATCACTTCCCAATTACCATTGTGGGCAAAACAGACTCAACTTTGGGAAAATTAACGTAATCTCATGCCAAATAACATAGCTTCAGCTAGTGAGAAGGAAAAAGAAGAGATATTACAGCCACATCTTTCCTTCCACCATTCCCAGGCTCAACTTCACTCCCAACTCCTCTATCTCCCTTCCAGCAGCATAGGGAGGATAGAGGAGTACGTAGCAGTTCCTCTCTGCTGCTGCTCCTTCCTCCCCATGGTTTTCCTCTGCTCCAGCATGGGGTCTTCACAGGCTGCAGTTCCTTCAGGCATACCCATCTGCTCTGGCATTGTTCTCCACGGGCTGCAGCATAGATATCTGCTCTAGCATGGAGCTCCTCCACCTCCTCCTCCTCTGACCTTGGTGTTCTTTCTGCTGTTTCTCACTCTTTTTGTTCCCTCTTCCTCTCTCTGTCAGGCCCTTTCTTACACATATTTTCCCAGACACCACTAGCTTTGCTGATGTGCTCAGCTGTGTCCTGAAGTGGGTCCATTGCAGAGCCACTGACCTCTTCCTGTAGAAGCCACCTCTGCAGCTCCTTTGCTGTCAAAACCCTGCCACCCACACCCAATGCAAACAGGTATCGCAACAGAGGTGGGGACTGTAATGGCTGACAGTAGTGGGAGAGGCTGGAAAGAAGCTCTCAGTGACAGCTGGTGAGTACGTTGCATTGTGTGTCCTGGGAAACCATGTCCTAGGTTTTCTGAGACCTCTCTACAGCTTTTCACAGTCCATCTTTCTCCTAGCTATTATGAATAACTTTGTATCATCAGAAAAATGCTAATCATTCCTGTTCATTTTGTCACTTTGCTCTAAAACCTGTTCCACTGTGACAGTAATTTGTACCAATTTCTTTGATTCATACCCCAGAATGAATAGTTTTGCATCTTCCCAGTCTCCTCCTGTTGGTAGGAATGAACATCGTTGCCTAGCTTTTTGGCAGTCTTTCTGCAGTGCATCTTAATCTTCCTTTGGCCCCACTAACTCTGGTTAAAATCCCTGACAACAATAATCCTTTGTTTCTATTGTTCAGAGAAAATTGCTTCTCCAGAACGTTTTTGCAAGCCTTTTAATGATTTTGTGCTCTTCTCTATTTCCTATGTTTGGAAAGAATGTTGGTTTTGGAAGACTGACTTTCCCCAGTCACGTATCACTCTAGCCAGATCCTGATACCTGCCTTCTATCCCAACTCCAAGCTATACTGGCTACTGTTATCTTTCAAATCCGAGAAGACTGAGGGAAAAGAAAGGTGTAACTTGGCTTTGTTAAATTCCCTTTGCTTTATAGGTCATGTCTGGTTTTGCACAGGAGTCAGGCTGTCACAGATACCTTTAATAATGCCCTTTACAGCATTGAAGGGAACCCTCAGGCAGCCCAGGGCTGATATGCTGCAACAACTGGGGCTACATTTCTTTTTTTAATTAATTAAAAAAGGCCTAATGCTTATTGGGATTATGTGCAGCTGTAATATGATCCACAGTGACAACACTCTTTAAAAGCACAATTACAGCAAAGAGGTTTAATGCAGGTGTGTAAGTCTTCATCTCTGATTTTGCAATGTAGAGAAATTGCTTGAAAAAATCTGTCTGTGAAGAGTGGAATCTTAAATTAATAGAACTCCATGTTCTCTTGATATTTGCAAAAAAAAAAAAAAAAGTACCTATGGTCTTCCTTCATTTTAAGATATTCTTCCAGGTTATTTTAAAATACATCCTTGCATGGTCATCAGACATTAAGAATGAACATAAAGAAAAAATATTTTCAGCTTCATATAATAGTTCTAAAAATAGAAGATGGGGGTGATAATGTGCTTGAGACTGTTATTGTGACATGAAAATACTGCAAATATTTCAAATATTTCCAAGGATGTCGGGGATTTTTTTTTTGCTCTAACAAGACAATTTTTAAAAAAATCACAACCTTTTGTTTTTCTTTTTATACCATTTTTATAAATGTTAATTCTTTCTTTTACATATAATCCTTTGTTGCTGTAGTTATATATGCCTTTCTAATGAGATCGATTGCTTATCTTGTGGGTGTCCTGTGATAAATTTTTTCTCCATTTTCCTCATTTTGTGTAAACTGTACAGGTAATTGTTCTCCATATGCATTTTCTAGAGTTCTCATATATTAATTCATGCATCTTCAATGAGTTTGAGGAACAAACGATATGTCATAACACAATTTAAAATCAGCAGCATATGAATAACATATTACTGTTAGCTGAAGTCCCATTAATTTTGGCATATAAAATGCAATAAAATTTTATTATTGTTGTTAGTGTTTTTGTCCAAGTGCTGTGCAAGGATTCTCAATGATGCCAACATGGTATCATTAAAAGGCTGTGTAGTGCTATAAATAGACGTACTATAACTTATTCACATAAATCACAGTTTCTTCCTAAATTTTTTCATTCAGTTAAAATTATTATACAGCCTGTCAAAGACATAAGTACCTTGTTGCATAGCATTGCATACATTAGCATTTTAAAGAGATGACTGGCTGAAGGTGAATTGGTTGACAGGTGTGAACAGTATGAATGAAGATGCACTAAGAGAAAAGGAAGTGGTAGCGCCATAGTTCAATACGTCTGGAATGCAAACATGGATGTGGTAGGTGAACTGAATCTCAGGGAACTCTGAAGACAGCTAAGTAGATCCACGTTTGGGATGCTTTAAAATGTACACAGTTATAATATCTGCAAAATTTATGATATACTGTCTCAGGAACATACTTTAAAAAAAGATTCATATTGGCTTGATGCTTATTGAAACTTTGGTAAAAATAAAAAGTGTATGTTATGAATATGTGTAGGAAAATAGCCATATATTTTGAGGAAGACGGTCACTTTTCTAGGTTATGTTAAAAGTATAGAGGCTGTGTGATAAGCATCTGTTAGTCATAGTGATTTACAGTGATTTCCAGAAAAAGCATGCTATTGTTTTCCATACTAGTAGGAGTAAACTAAGTGATCAGAGTCTCAGTGACGGGATGAAAAAAATCCAATGCTATGGAAATGGATAAGGACTTCCACTCTTTTGGGATCTTACATAAGCAATGAGGCAGAACAGCTAGATGATTAAACTGTGGACTATGGTGAGCCATGAGGGACAGGGTAAACTTGTAAGAGACAGAGGGAGCTGAAGGAGTGGCCGCAATGAATGTAGGTGCTACTACTCAAAGTAGATTGAAAGTTTTCAAAAGAGATTCAATACCATTTTAGCCCCCCCAAATCACATTAAAATGTGGTCCTCTTCAGTGACTTACCTGTTAAAATCAAGAAAGCCCTAAGAGGCTACACTAAAGGATTTTTATTCTCTACATCACCAGATGTCCTGAAGATGCCTCTGATTGTCAGAGCATTTTAGGGGATCCCTCAAACCTTGTTTCAGAAAGCTTTAAGTTGGTCTTAAATTGATCTAGTTCAGTAGTACTTCTCGGATTTAAAAACTTGTTAACATACGCAATCCTCACTGAAAATTATTATAAGACATTCAGAAAACTCCTTTTAAATCATAACAGTTGTGGTGCAGGAGCAAAGTGGAAAAAGATGTAATGTGCACACGCAGCAGACATCAAAACCACCTCCCTCAGGCTGTGGTTTCAGATCAGAAAAGTCGTTGCTGGTGTAGCCTGTGTACCTTTGCTATGTATAGGAAGGGCCAACCATTTAGTCTGTGAAAGTACTTGACCAGAGTTCTCCCAACTAGCTACTGGTACTCATTTCTGCATCCTCCTCCTGTCAGCTTCTGTAGCCTCTTTGTCTTCATATCCCCTCTTCAAAAGGCATTCTTCCACCTCCTCTTCTGGGAGCTGAATTCGTTAGGAGATTTACCATGGAATAGGAATTTTCAAGCAAGTTTGGTTTCTCTAATGCTTATGAAAAATCTGAAACAAGATCAGCGTGTTGGTCAGTTACTACCTTTGTCTAGTATATTACATTTCTTATGGTTGGAGAAGAGCTGCGTTGCTACTGGATTCAGAGAGAATCATTGCCAAAACGCCTCTGTCTCGTCTTGAGCATAAGCAGACTCTACGTACCGTTGTTGTCTTTTAAGTGACTCACTGCCTTCCTCCTTTTTCCAGACATAATTCCAAAACTTTCTTTCATAAATTAAACTCTTTCCCCTAAAAATATCATGACAGGTAGTCGTTTACCTGCCATAAGACACATTTTCACTGAGAGGAAGAACCACTGGGCAATTTAACTGAAAAATCTAGCATTGGAAATGCACAAACTCATTTGCAGTTCTCCAGTACAGTGGCTTTTCTTAAATGATGCTGGAATTTCAACCTGTTAATATGGATAGGCAGTAAGACGCATTTTTAAGAAGTAGGAAAGAAAATCAAATTACTGGTACAATATGATGCAGGTTTTTTATGCCATGGAAATGTGTGCTTAATTTGGTCAGGTGCTTAGCCTAGCCTCAGTGAATGAATCAGTTTCTTAGTCTGAAAAAATCACATATTAAAAAAAAATTATCTCTCTAAAGAGATTTTTGTGAGGTGGATTTGGCATTGGGAACATTCTGGCATCTGCTGCAGGGTGAGTGCAGTGACAGCTACTTCTGAGTCACTGCCTCTGCTAACACGGATTCAGGGTTGTTTACCCCTCAGTGAAAGATGCACTGTTGAGCAAATTAGCAAACGGAACTGCAAGGGCTGCTGTAACCCCACCGTACCCATCCTTTTGTGGTAATTATAACTGGTGCCCTTCTGTCCCCATTGCCACAAGTTCCCATCTGTCTCGTGTCTGATAGCTCTATGCAGGGCAATACCTTTGTAGGAGGATATGCTAATGAATTTCCTGCATTCAGAAAAGGAAGATTTCAGCCTTTCTACTGTAGAGCTGTGGTGTTGTGTTAATTGCTTTGTTCAAAGGGACCAGATGTGATGTAGGATAACATATTTGAATGTTACATAGCATCCATTGTTGAATACATTGTATTATTGAAATGAAAGGATTTTTTAACAGATACATATATAAAAAAGAGTATTGTTTTAATTAATTATTGCAGAATAAGAAGATGGCACGGTAGCATTTTTTAATTTTTCTTTTGATTAAATTCTAATTTCATTATGCTAGTCAGCTTTAAGAAGTTTGAAATATACAATTTTAAGGCATTTTGTCATATCTGTGCCCTTTGAACTTGTAAGTTGGTATACAATATTTAATTTCATAAATCACAAATAGGAAAAAGTTATGCACTTGTTCAGAAAGGTATCTTTAGTCATGCTTTAAACACACTGAAGTTGCGTACTCTTGTAAGTCATGTTCGGTGTAGTCAAGAGCCTGTTGATACAGAATGTAAGTGCATATAAAAAGGAATAGTACCAGTTTTAAAGGACAAGGTTGTGGTGTGTACTTTCCCTACACCATTGAAAGCGAAGTATTAAATTAGTTGATTCTAGACCAGCTAGTTGTTCTCAATCATAAGAAAAAAAAAAAAGAAAAGGAAAAAAAGAAAGACATTCAATTTAATCCATTTTTAGTGTTTAATATCTTGTTATGAATGCAAATTAGTAATGGAGTAATTTTAAATAACTGCAAGAGTATTTGAAATTTTGCTTAGATGAAAGGGAATACTGAAAAATTTGAAAAATTAAAATTTAAAAGAGAAATGTGACTGTAAGTTTAACAATGATTAGAAAGAAGCATGAAGTGTTTTTTTAACAATACAGAAATGAACTGATTTGTCTTTTTTGGAGTAAGTTCATATTCAGGAACTATGTCATGTGATTGCACGCAAAGGAGTTTCCCACATTTATGGAAGACTCATTACAGCATTTATCTGAAGATGAAGTGTGAGGAGGAGAGGTCAAGGAATAGGTAGACAAAATAACCTGTAATAAGTCCTCCTATTTGTGTATTCAGCAGAGAGACCTAAAGAAACTCAGGAATGAAACAGCTGAAATGTTGCTATTATCTCTTATGTGGAATCTCTTGTCCTGATACTGCAGGATAGGAGGGAAGCAACTGCAATGGCAATTTTGGTAGAGCTTCAGGGGAAATCAGAGGACTGCCTACCTCGAAACCCAATGTCTGTCTTGGGTGTATTCGTGGAAGTAGAATGTAAGATCAGTGCACATTTGGGTGAGAGTGAGGTATGGAACAAAAGTCAAGACAGCTTCTATAGAGAAAAAAACAAGTATTCTCTTAAAATTAGAAGGTTCTCTTGTCTTAGAAGGTTTCAGTGATCCTGTGGGTGAGAATGGTCCATTTGATATGAACTGCCTGGACTTCTGGAAGGCAAGATCCCTCAAAAAAGGGGTCTTGAAGAAAGTAAGCAATCATGGGACAGGACAAATGTCTTTGCATGATCAAATATTTTTAATTTGATTAGTTCTCCCCATTGAGAATTTTTTAGATGTCTTTTTAAAAAAAATCCCTCTTAAATTCCTTTAATTTTCTTTTGTATTCAGATTATTTTAGAAGTAGCTTTCTGTATTGCTCCAAAAAGTAAAAATTTGAGTGAAAGTCACTATCAACCATAAAATATGTACAAGTCCCAGAAGCAATAATTTGTTGTTGAAGCATGTTCTATCAGTCTGCAGAGTGTTATTCACAGAAGTTCTTTAGTGTTGCATAGTACACTACAGCACGGAGATCTGTAAGCTTTTACAGTGAGCTTTATAGTACCAAAAGTAAATCACTAAATAAATTTGATTAGTTATGTAAGATATTTTTAGATCTCTATTCATGTATAAAATAAAGCCTTAGTATGCAAGTATATAGATGGTAGTTTATGTACATTTCTAGAAGGTGGAAAGAATACTGAAAGAGTAATTTTACTTGAATTTATAAGGTGCAGGTTTGCTGTTATTTTTCTTGCTTTATTGTAGCCAGATATATTTGTTCCTGAAACAACAGGGATAGTAAGGGTAGGGCAAATTGTTACTGTAAAATTAACAGTAGGCATTTTCCTTGCTTCTTCATAGAAGTATTTCTGCTTAGTGTTTGAAAATAACAACGACGTTTACTGCATCTTGCAGTGTAGCTTGGGCCCCAGTTTTTGGCAGACCCCATGCTTTCTTGTTGACCATTTTTAAAAAAAGAAACAAAACCATCAGATTTGGGAAACTGAAGGTATTTTAAATCTGGCCAGTTGGCACAGCCTTTTTTCCTTTCTGTCTCCTATATCATACTGAAGAAACATGATTTATTGCTGGTCTTCCAGTTTCTCCTGGACCATATTTTGTTCCTTCCTATTTACTCCCTTCTTCTGTACTGGAAGCAGAAACATGAAAATACCATATTGCATATGAGGTTGGATTTCTGTACCACTTGGATGGAAAAAGTACATCTGGGGAGTCACCCTTTCAATGGGCTGCCATTAGATACTAGAAACAAGCATCTGAAAAACACAACTGTGAACCTACAGTTGAGGAAAATTAGCTGAAACCATCAGAGGCAATTGTTCAAAATGTCATTTTCCCCTTAATGTTGAGAGAAAAACAAGCTTTGAAGATGTTGTGCTAGAAGACGTGAGGTGACCGGTCTGGGTGGAATCTGAATACCATCCTGAATCCCATGAATTTTGCCCTGCTGGAAGAGCTGTAGATTTGCCAAAGAAAGATGAACCGGTTGCACTGAAACAGCTGTCAGTATTTCAGCATACAGCTCAGACCAAAGCATCAGGCTGCTTTGGAGGCTACACAAGGAAAAGTATACAGGAGAATGGCAGAGGAACTGATATCACACCAGACAGATAAGATGCATCCCTTTATCTGTCAAATGTCAAATAAGAATTGCCTTGTGTATATTCAGTGTCATTCTTTGAACAGCAGTTGTTATGAGCTAAGGGCTGAGCTTTTGCAATGAAAGTTTCTCTTGATTCTCCCAAATATGAAACAACCTTTTGCCCCCCAAAAATTCATAGAATTTGCTCATTGCATGCTCTAAAATCTGTACAGGAGTAGGTGTAGCTGCAAAGGCTTAACCTTGCTGGATCACTGAGAGAGCTTATGCAAACTTTAAACCACACTTGGTATGATGGAGCATGACTCATATAGGTCCTTGGGTGGAATAGCTGCCAGTCTCAAAAAAATTAGGTGTTTTTTACAGCACAGTTAACTTATTTAGAATAAATATTTAGAATAAGTTATCTTATTTATAATAAGTTAACTCTTCAACCAAGGTGAATTCAGAATTGCTGATGAAACAGAGGAAATACCAAGACTTGAAAAGAAATCTCTCATTGAGTCCTTGCAGGGCAGAGTTCCCTCCAGCCTTCCTCTAGAAACCTCTTTTAGTTCAACAACTTCCAGTGGCTTCCAGCATTGAAATAACCTCAGCAAGTACCATCTGGGTCTCTAGGAAATCTTTCTATCACCTTCATGCTTGGCTGATAGTCTACTTTGCAGAAGTGAGTTGCACTGCAATGGAGTACTATCCCACTTCTTCATGCTCTCTCCTTCCTTGCTCCATCCTGTCTTCTGATGGAGCCTCACCTCTCAGTGGCTCTTGTTTAGATGGATCCACTTGACATAGAGTGCAGCACTGGGAGAATAATATTTGGTTTTCCTTTCTTCTCTTCCAGTTACACCCCTTGGAAAAAAACAGTTATATTTTAATACTGAGATTGTAAACTGCAAACAAGAAGCAAGCTCTGCAGTGACCTAAACAAAATGTATAGGGCACTTTTCTGTAGGAATGTCCTGATTCATCAGAGCAGCATGGCAGAGTATTTAGCACGTTCTGTGGATTCTTGGCAAGATTTAGAATTAACATGTTGTTAAGCTGTGGTGGATGGGGCACTGCAAGTGCTGCTGAATACAGCTATGAGACTGTCATGGGGAGGACAACCATCTTAAGATGTGCCTTGGAGGCTTTACCAAATTAGGATTGAAAAGGAAGTTGGCTCCCTTTGGTTTATTAATAACAATAGTGTGCTAATAAAAATAAAAAAGTTTATTTCATAGTATTTCTTAATATAAGTGACTGAAAACATATAGAAATATTTTTTTCCCCTCTTCTTCAAAGAGAGTATGGTATAAATTGTGGGAACAGCCCTGCTAGTGGGAAAAGGAGTACACGTTCTGTGACCTTTGCTAATATGCAGAAAGAGTTTTTAAGCAGTAAAAAAAATTCACCAAGAGGACTGGAACAGGAGCCAAGTATGAAAATATGCATCCTGTTACACTAAAGATGTAAATTTTAAGTTCTGTCTCCCTCTCCAGGGATTATGGTTTCTGTATGCTAAATAGTCAGCTTTGTGTGCATGTATTCCTGAGGTTTCAGTGAAAAATTATAAATTATGATCTTTTAAATTAGATGGCATAATTTTATCAGTTATTGTATATACTCAGAGAAGAGTGTGTCTCCAAAATTACCTTCTGGTTTCCTTTAATTTTATCTCCTTGAACAACACCAAAATTCTCATTGTCAACATGTTTTTCTGATGGATAGATTCATTAATCCATGCTTAATGTTTAAAATGTGGGATTTCAAAATTCATCAAATTAAATAAAGGCATGGAGTATATTGATGATGTATGCTGGAAACTATCAAAAAGGATTTTAGGTAAAGAAATCACAAACCATTTCCAGTTTTCTCAAAAGCTTGGAGATTACTTAAGTGCAGTGATCATAGAATAGATTTATTTCATCTATGGTATATTTGCCATTAGAAATAACTCTGCCAAAATCTATCAGCTGCAGCTTTGGTATTTGTTTTTACATTATATTTAATTCATGCATAAATGTGCTGGCATCATTGTGTAAACGGGGATTGCAAAACCAATAGAAACAAATCGTGGTATTGTTCAGAATTAAACCCGTTTGTAACCCCTCAAGATGAGAGATTTTTATATAGCCATGAGTCTGGACTAATCCCATAAGAGTTAAAACTGAGACCCAGCTTTCCCTGTGTTGAAGGTCAGTCGCCAAATGCCTCCACTGGATTACACATCCCATGAGAGAGAAAGAGGGAGCACAGCAGCCCTTGCACAGGAGCCCAGGCATCAGGGAATTCACCCAGAGCGCTGCAGGGACAGGAAATCTAGTACATGCTTCAGTGATTTTTAAACTGTTTAATTTTAGAGTGGAAAAGGCTGCTAGGGCTCTACTTCCAAAATAGCTTCATACTCACTGATAAGCATTTTTCCTTGGGGATAGGAAGAGAGAGGAGGTCTCTTTTGGCAGACCCATGTTTTGAACATGGGTCGCTCACCCTTCTCCTGTTAAAACGCAAAAACTTCTGGTGCTGACACCCTGTATCTGCAGCACTGCTAGGTAGCCATGGCTCTGTACTGAGCCTGTGTTAGTGGCTGGAAGTTGCTGGGGGCTGTGGTGGTGAGCTGTGAGGGGGAGCTGCGAATCACCACATGCCAGTCAAAGCTGCCTCCAGCCTTCCATGGGATACGTGAAAACAACCATGGAAAAAAATGCTTTTTGTACAGAAACTTACCCATTAAGCACCAAAACTGCATCAAAAGAAGTGTGGTCAGAAGGCTGAGGGAGGTGATTCTGCCCCTCTGTTCCACCCCAGTGAGAACCCACCTGGAGTACTGTGTCCAGCCCTGGAGCCCCTAACATAAGAAGGACATGGACCTGTTGGAATGGGCCAAGAGGAGGGCCAAGAAGATGATCAGAGGGATGGAGCACCTCTCCTATGAGAACAAGCTAAAAGAGTTGGGGTTGTTCAGCCTGGAGAAGAGAAGGCTCCAGGGACACCTTATAGCAGCCTTCCAGTACCTGAAGAGGGTCCTCAGGAAAGATGTGGAGGGGCTCTTTATGAGGGAATGTAGCAACAGTATGAGGGGTAACAGTTTTAAACAGAAAAATGGGAAATTTAGATTAGATACTAGGAAGAAATTCTTTACTGTGGGGGTGGTGAGACGCTGGAACAGGTTGTCCAGAGAAGTTGTGGATGCCCCTCCCTGGAAGTGTTCAAGACCAGGTTGGATGTGCCTTTGAACAACCTGGTCTTAGTGGGAGGTGTCTCTGCCCACAGAAAGGGATTTGGAACTAGAAGGTTCCTTCCAACCTAAACCATCTGTGATTCTATGAAAACGTTATCTAATCAGAGGCCCACAGTGCCCCTGCCCAAACACAGTTCAGAAAGAAAAAGGCAGCTGCTGGAGGCTGGGGACAGGCTGTTGTGTAGAGGACTCTGCATCAAACAAGGGTACCTACACCCCTGAGGCTCTATGGCCCATGGAAAACCCATGCTGGAGCAGAGACACACCTGAGGGCACTGCAGCTCATCGTTGTCCGAGGCTGGAGCAGGGACACTGAGGAGAATGGCAGCAGAAGTCATTAAGCATAGAGCAGGAGAAGTGGTTACGCACACAGTGACAGAAAGAAACCATCACAGGTACCACCTCAACTTCCTACATCGCCTGTCACCTCATCACAGGAATTTTGTTGGACTAAGTATTATCCACAGCAAAAATAAGGAAGATTGGGACTGGAAAGTGCAGAGGAGAGATGGTTATGTAAGTGTTTGCTTCAGTGTTTATTTTCTTCTTCTTTTTTTTTTTTTAAACTGCAATCAGCAAGGAGAGGTTTGTTTCTGTTTGTAATAAATTAATTCAATTAAAATTCCCTTTTTATAAACTGTTTTGCCCACAGCATCCCAAGAAAATAAAGGTGCCTGCTTGCAGCCCAGAGCTAAGCACTTGGTGGCTCAGTATAGAATCATAAGCAACACCCTTTTCAGGGCATTTCCTACTTAGGTGGCCTCCCATTTCAGCTCTAATTTTTCTCAGTTGTATTTTTAGGATTCTGATTTTCTCTGTACATTGCACACACAGTCTTAGTGCCTGTACTTTTGGGATCTACTTTCCCTGTCTGACAAGGCACTTGAAAGTCTGGTATTTACCCTGCCAGTCTTTCTGTGAATTAAGCCTGAGTTTCTGTCTGCATCCTTATGTGCCTAAGTACCTCTGGAACCTACCATAGAAAACACTTGGGAAATTATACATACTGTAACACGGAAAATGTTATTTAGGAGTTTTAGAAAAGAAAACCAAGATAATTCTGAAAGCTTTGACTCTTGCTATGATTAATGCTAAATTTTGGTTTGTGGTTAGGCCTAGTAATAAGTGTTCAAGAACAGTTTAGCATTTATCTGCCATACAGTAAGTTATTGGGGCTTTTTCCTAATCAGGTTCCTCAAAATTAAGAGAATTTGTTTTCAAAACTTTGCTTTTCTTGTTTATTTTCCAGTAGGAGCAAAGTTTTTCATTGAAAACTTTCTATATTTAGTAGCTGGTGGATATAATCATTAAAAAGTAATTGGGAGATTTCTACTAGATACATATTCTGTGAATAAGCAAAAGAGAAACTTTCATTCCTAAGTTAGAAATATAATGCAAATCATTCTTGTTCCCTTTTATGTACACCATTGTAAGGAAACAAAAAGTCTGCTTTATGAATGCAGCAACAGTGTATATCCTCCAGACATCTGCCTGTTCTTTGATTTCTACCTAGGGTGAGTCAGCTTCCTCTGCCTTCAAGGCTAGGAAGGGAGCTGTTGAATGAATGGTGATGCTTATTGCTGCTCAGAAAAGGGGTGTTAAAATATACAGCTTGCGTCATTAAAATTTATCATCCCTGTTTCACAAGAAGTGGGACAGATCCTTACTGTAGGTTCACTTTTCATTTACATATGGATTAAATAAATTTCTTGAATTAGCTTCTGCTTCAATAAACTTCTCCCTCCATTTAAATAGGCTTTTGTATGGGCCAAACCAATGGTTAGGTCCTTCTACTCTTGACTAATCTAATGCAGAGATTGAGACTTTTGATTCATTTTTATTGCTGTCTGGCTCTCCTTCTGCCTGCTCCATCTGACCCATTTTGAAGTGTTTATGAGCTCCTGACAGGCGTAGTTGAGAGATTTTTCCTTGGTTTTGATCCTTCATCTATGTGATGACTAATATTTGATCACTCAAATATGTAGTAGCTGTATGGTATCTGATGAAATATTGGAAAATTACCAGTGAAATATAGAAAGAAATCCATTCTTGCATGCTTAGTTGGTATTCTGTAAGCAGATAGCTGAAACATCAGCAGACAAAGTCTGAAGTAAAAACAACTAGTTTCACACTAGAAGAGCATGGAGGAGCTATGCTGTCAATGTGCTTCAGACATGATCCTCTAACTTAAATGCAGTTCTGTGCCTTAGAAGTGCTTTTGATTTTGCTTTGGATTTGATGCTTTCAACCACAAGGTTTGACTTGAAACTGGGCACCTGAACAGGAAAGCTCTGTCTTTGGGGAAAGGGGTGCATAGAAACCTTTCAAGCAGTACTCTCAAATATCTTCCCTGACACATCCCATGGATGGTTTGGAAGAAGATGATGACATGGATGTACAGTTTTGTTCATTTCTAGTGAAAAAATAACATAAAATTCTTCTCATCAAAATGTGAAATGAGATATACTGGGGCTAAAGAGTGTATTGTTTAAAAGAATTGTATAGAGCAAATGCCAGCACTGCAATACTTCACCATTAATAAAGGCTGATATTGTAATAATGATACCATTCTCATCAAGCAGATTCTTTGCAAAATGCTGCCTTTGTCTATTCAGCAGTGGTCTTGAGATATACAAAAGTTAAAGCAAAAGTTAACTGAAACAAACCTTGAAATTTTGTCAATTAATTAAGCAGCTCTGTGTATGTCATTGTGTTCTGTTTTTACTCTATTGTTTTGCTGTTTGATGACTCGTCTCTTGAACAACCTTAAGATAGGCACATATTCTGAAGGTGTAGCGAACCTCATTTGCAAAATTAGTCATAGACAGCCTGCATATGCAAACTGTAATCTATGCATAAACATTAAGCATCCTCTAAGTTCCTTGAAGGAATTTGTCTTTGCCAAATACGTGGTGAGCCTGTGCATTTAAATAAGATTTCAGACCCTTACACTGAAACCATTGCAGTAAAGCGATGTTTTTAGGTAGCTTTAGCATTGTTTGGAGATGAAGTTAACTAGCTGGATGTCAGCAGAGTTATCCAGCAGCAAATATGCGGGGCACACTGAGGGTGCAGAATGGTGCATATTTAGCCTGAAAGCAAATATATCTCTTTCTATTGAAAGCCTGGGGTGGTTGTACCATCCATGCTAAGTGGGAAAGTCATGCCACAGATGGTTTACCATTAGAAAAGGATTTTAAGACACCTCACCCCCTTCTGGAGGCTTGGCTGTGGCTCAGAGCCACTGTGGGGAGATCTCAGCAGGGACTGAACTCTATCTGGACCCTATGGTGGGAGTTGCTTTCCAGCTGCACCTCTGCCACTCAGCTTTGGCCTGAGCTACAGCCCCTGTGAAACCACCACCATGCCTAGCCAAGGACCACTTGGTCCAGCCCCAGCCCTTGACCCATAAGTGACTTTCTGGGCCTCCCCGGGCCTGGCCTCAACCTCTCTCCCCTGTAGGCATCTCATCACGAGGGGCTGGGCTGGTGACCTGGGCCCTTGGCAGCCCCCCTGGGCCTGCCCCACTGGTCTGGCCATGGGTCTGGGCCCTGTCCCGCTGGCAGCCCCCAGTCAGGGCTCCCGTTCCTGATGGAGAAGTCGGCTCACACTGCTCCCAGGCACCTACAGCATGTCTTCTGCAAAACACCTTTGTGTGGGAGCTTGTGGCCCTGGGCCAGCGAAGCAGCGAGGATTGAGAGGATGTTGCTCTCCTTCCACTTGTGTGTTTTAATTTTCTGGTTTTGATACCGGCTCCTGGTGTGGCCAGCCTTGAAATTTCACCTACAGCATCACAAAGATAAAAAGTCTTATAGTGCCATGCTCGGTGATTTGAAAAAACTAATTTTCCACAGGAAAATAAAACCACCAACAAACCGTAGATGAATGTTGTTATCAATGGGGAGCCCTTTAGGAAGCTGTTAATGAACAGACGAGATTTCATAATTCTGTCATCAGAAGTGATGTCAGCTGCAGCTTAAAGGCATGGGTGAAAGCAGAAGCAGAAGTTAGATGTTTAAAAAAATTGTTCAATATGACTAGAGTTGTGAAATGTAGGAGACTTCTAGATGTCAGGAAAAATCCTTGCCTGTTTTTGTCAAGGCCAATGACAGCATTTTGGAAGTATTCCAGGAAAAAACAGCCATCCTAACAAAGGAAGGGGCTGCCACTAGATAGGAAGAGTATAAACAGTCCATATGAAATAAAAGATGCTGCTATGATGGTTTTGTATTTGAAAAGAAATAGAGTGATGTATTCAACAACTTTTTAAGAAGTCAAGTAATCTAAAAATATTTTTCAGTTTTTAACAGGGAACAGGTTTGGTCCAAAAGCAGTAGATTTCAGTGAGATATCTGATGCAATGATACTGGAAATCCTGATTAAAATATTGACACTGTTCCCTATCAAAAGAGTACAGTCTAATGGATTTTGAGTGGGGATAACTGGAAATTGTCAGTGGAGATGTTCAATGAATTGGCATGTATGTTGTGTTCTGCAGGAACCGGTTCTCACCCATTATGCTGTTATGTGTTTTTTAGTAATGATCCAAGAGACACCTGAAGACAATCACGGACAATCATTTTTGCAGAAAAGCCAAATATTAGTCTGATAGTAAATACAGTAATACAAAATGCTTTATAAATTATATTCATCAGGACAAGGTGCACACTTATAATGTCTGGAAAGTCATAATTCTAAAAACAAAGAGTAAGGGTCATAGCTGGAAAATTCAAAGGCTGCAACTTTGAAAAATATTTTGGAGGCATAGCAGACAGGGAACTCCAGAGATATTACAGCAGAAAGTTCTGCAGTGTAAGTCATGGACATACTGAGGGGAATAGGGCAGGAGGGTATATTTTTCCTTTGCGTACGAGAGCACAGTGTCAATATTTGTGTCAAATGAACTTTCAAAAATTGTTTGAAGGTTGTTGAGGGTTTAGAGAAGAGGATGTAGAAAATACTTAGCAGCAGGAGAATTGTGGAGCTAAGTCTATTTACCTCATCGAAAAGAAAATTAAGTTATCTGAACAGTATTTAAGTTTACAGGGAGAAGAGTGCTGATATGAATCTTGACATGAGAAAGATATAACAGGTCCAAAACATCAAAGTAAGAAATACAGAAGATATTTTTAACAATTTTTAACAGTTCAGCTCATTAATCACTAGACCAAACAGCTAAGGAGTTGATGAATTCTCCATCTTTTGGTGTAATCAAGATTGGTGTGTATGAGTAAAATGCAATTTATTGGTCTCAGTACAAGTAATCAGGTTGGTGGAGGTTACTAACATAGGCTAAATTTAAGGGGATAATAGAGCCCAATTGTTAAAAATAATCTCCCCTCCCAGTTAGGAGTCCAAGTTAGCTTTAAGAAAAAGCAATCTACAGCTGTTTATCCTAGTAGATGTATCTCAGAGAATGTATACGAGATCTGTGTAAAACAGTACCATAATTTGCCCTGTTGTTCACTGTGTCTGTCAGCCACATTGCTGGTTCAATATTGTGTGATCAGGAATCACAAGATTTTTTTCTAGTAGATTATTTCTTGATACGTTTCAAGGGCAAGTGAAAATTTTATTTTATCCATGTTTATTTATGAAGTTCGTTGTGAAGCTGGATGTGTGTATAGGCTAATTGCTTCTAGAGCTCTTACTGCTGACTTAACGACCTGGTTTGTCAAACTTGCTGAATAGTTGATTAGATATATGCCACAGCAATCTGAAAACAAAACTCAGGCCACAGAAAACTAGAATACAAGATTCAGTGCCTCAAATGACATTATAAGGGACAAAAGTATCCCTATAGGGGATTACAGGCACAAAAATGTCCCTATATCACTTCATTGATGTACATAAATATAGTTTTTCTGCAGGCTTCTTCAACATCAGAAGCTCAACAATGAAGATGGACATTTCTTCCAGTAATACCAAAATTTGGACCTGCAGTTCCCTCCATAGACAAGGAGGGTGGGGTGGGGAGGGGAAGGAGAGGAGAAGTAGAGAGGGAGAGAGACACTTGTCCCCTATGGGAATTCAGTATTAGATTGTGTGAATTACCTTGAAGAACAGCTTTTCTCCATTGAGAGCAAGGCACTAAGCTAATTTTAATGTAGTGAGCCCTAACAGCATACCTTTGTTTCTCCATGACAACATTGTGTTGTCCATATTATTCAAGTGATCAGACTAGATGGAGGAATATTTGGCCTTTAAATCTATAAATTCTTAGAATTATTTTTACTTTGGTAAAGAAAAGAGTCGATAGTCAGGTAGTCTTGTATAAATGAGTGAATCAGAATTGGTACTTTACATAACAAAACAGGAATGAGCAAATAAATAAAGCATTATTGCCTCAGGCGAAGCAGAGCTTGATTTGTGAAATACACACTGAAGAAAATGTACTGTACCACACATTTGAGGATATTTTGCTTGCTTAATGCATAACAACAACATGACCTCCATTGTGCAAGGTATTGCAAATGCAATTGCCACCTTGCAAAAACTGATGTAGTGCTATGATCTTTAACTGAGATATGCTAACTTACTCTAGGTAAACAAACATCTAGAGTTCATCAAGCTTTAGAGGAGTAACTACAAATGACTGCTAAAGTCACCTGCATAAAGCAGGGGAAATTCTGACAATGAAATCAACTTGGATGTGAGAGTTTGAGAGAGCAGGAACTCAACAGTTTGACAGATACTGCTGAAAGCCCTCAGTTAGAGAATCAAGGGAGGATGACTACTTGCTAGCCATCTACTTGGATCCAGATGGACTGAGGAGAAAGAAGTACCTAACACTACAGTACTGAAACACACTATAATGTTGTATTCAGTATGGATTGTGTGCGCTGTCTTTTAGCTCTAGGACTTAAAAAGTCTCAGCTACAAGTGATTTGAGTGGTGAGAGGGAAGCATAGCCCAGAGAACATGGACGGTCAAGAACTAGTTAGTGTGCATGAATCACATGTACCGGCTGCAAGGTCATGTTGGTAATATTTCAGGGAAAGACATTTGTGAGGGGATTTTCATTATTCCCATAGCACAGCAGTTTCTCTTTCACCAGAAGCAGGTACTGTTATTTTCAGTGTGAAGACTTTTACATGCTGCAGCTTGACCTGCATTCCGAATTACTTTGGCTTTTTTCTTAGACTTTAGCTCTGAGAGTGGCTTCTCTGTCTACTACAAATAGGTAAATGTTTTGTCTCAAAGTCAGTGTCTTGTATGTCACTTCACCTAAGTTTTGATATGTAGATTTTCTGTCTTTTTGAGGTAGTAGTACAGAACGTATTATCAAATAAAAAGCCACCATAAGCAGCAGTCTCGATTTGCTATGTTTCCTCACACTGATCCAGTCTGCAGCAATTTCAGTGCACAACACATCAGGCACTACAGTCTGATTGGTAATTGGTTTTGATCCTTCCACGAAACTCTTTTTAGCCACCAGAGATGCTGAAACATGAAGGAAGATGTGTTCTTAAATGCTTTGCGTTTCTTAAGATCTTTTAGCAGAAAGAGAGGGAACAATGTGTTTGTAACCATTTTGTATTTGTAGCTGACCAGCCCAGCCACGATCTTCATAAGTAGTTGCGATTCAGCTTCTTACACAGTTGTCTTTTAGTGAAAGAAACCAAAATCAACAACCTGCATGAAATGTGATCTATGACTTGATAACACGTTATCACACAAGTGGTAACTTCAGGATTGACACGTGAGCATTCGCAGCCTGTGTGATGGAGAGGGTGACATTTAGGCGTAGCTGGGCATGGCAGGATATTTTGCAGTATGCTTCAGCAATTGCAGTTCTTTAAAGCCACCTCTGGTTGTCACCTTCTCTTTTGTAATGTGGAAATGGAGGAAGGAAAACATTCTTTTTGGGGGAAGTTTTGGTGTGGTGAACAGCTTCACCAAGAAGTTTAAGCAGAACAGAATAGTGGTCTGGCCTGGAGAGAAAAAGGAGGGGAAATATCCCATCTCTCCTGCTGTACCCTACAAAATCAGGGAATTCTGTTTTCCCTTTCCTCTTGTAATTCTTTAGCTTGTAGGTAAATTTATGCTGCTTTCTGTGAAAACATTTTCTATTGCTTTCTTGAAAACTTCTGTTGCTTTTCTCTGTGACCTTTTGCCAGCCTCTCTGGGTTTCAAAGACATAAGCAGTAACCTGGGCGTTGAGTATCTACCTTGTTGCATGTCTGGAAGTGTAGCAGAGTCATAGGAAGATAGCGAGCTAGCTGGAATTTACTAGCCAGGGTACAACAGAAGAACAGTGATTTAAAATCGGAGCTAAGATCACTCTCCTCTTTTTAACTATTTAATAATCATTAACAAATGCTGATCTATCTTGCACATCAAAAAATAGCTAATTTCTGTTAGATATACAACAACTTCCAAGAGTAAGCTATCATTATGGTAAAAAAATACATTTTTTTGAAGGCACTCTTTATAAGTTAGCAAAATACCTCCCTCAAGGAACAGTGGATAACATTAGAAATGAAAATACATCGGCTTCTTGGATGTGTACTTGCTAAAATGCCTAAACATACTAAATTAATCTTGCATTTAAAAAATAAAGCTACGTAAACATTTTGATGAAAAGTCAATTGTCTATATTCTTCTCAGTTACGACATGTCAAATCTGAGACTGTAGCAGTAGGAAAACAGTACATCTTTTTATTTCATTCTTGCCTCCTTAAGTCAGGCTACAGACAGATATGCTTTACCTTGAACATTTGTTTCATGACTTGTCTTAACGCTTATGTGATATGCCTTATTTTGCAAAATAAAGAGCAGTCCACACATATGTGAATCAAATTATTTTTTAGATCTCACTTAAGTGATTTTAAAGAAAAAAAATATTATTAATTCAATATTACTTAGCAACAAAGCAAGATGCTGTCTTGATTCATTGAAATAGAGTGTTTACAAAGTGTGTGTAGGATCAGTTTCATAGGGCCTCATGTAAGTTAATGCTGTGCCTACAGGTACTCCAATGCTGTGCGGAATGGGAAGTCTTCATTATGCATTGCAGAAATAGATAGCCAAGGCAGCTGCAAATATCAGAGAGCCTGTATCCCTGATATTGTTATGGTCTACTTAAGGTCATTAGACCTGAATAGGAGTAATTATCCCAGACAAAGCATTGAATTAATGGTTACACTTCTTCTGGTACCTTCATTAATAGAACTGCAAGCTCTGTAAAAATGCACATTGTGAACCAAAGAGAATGCATCACTGTGAGTAACACCTGCAGAAGGGGCACATTTTGAGGTCGTCACCTTTTCTGGCATAGCTGTTTCTCTCTCTGGCTCCATCATGGGCTTTTACAGCTGCTTTCCCCCTCCTCACTGGTTTAGATTTCTGGGTTTTGTGTTTAGCCTAAATCAGCCTTTTCCTTCTGCCTTCAAGAAAATGAGAAATTCCTGTTCAGTTTTTAGGTGGTGTATGATCAAAGTAGGAAGGTTGGAGGGGACTTTTTTGCAGATTTCTAGCTATTTCCTTGTTGATTCAGTTTTCCAGAGAAATAGGAAGTCGATGAAAAGCTGTTGGGTAAAATGGGCAAAACTAAACTGTAAAGAAAATTAGAACATAGGAGAGCTTCACAAGGAGAAGACCATGGGTATAATACCAACAAAAGATGAAGAAAAATATGTAGGTTTTTTTTTTAGAATATTCAATTTCCTTTTAGATTAATATATTCAAAAACTTTAGTTTCTCAAATGCCATATTAAGGTAATGGGAGAGCACGTATCAAAATAGTCTGCAGAAGTCCAACATTTTCAATATGCTCTGTGTTCTGATTTTATCTTTTCATTTTCAGTCTAGCAACTGCAAAAACTATGGCAAAATATTTGAAATACATTTTAAAAAAATATTTAACCTAGGTTTGCCAGAATTGGACTGCATTTCCCTGAAGTTGTCTGAACAGTCCTTGCAGCTCTTGCTTTATTTGCTAATCTGTATTTCCTGCATCCTACTCAGCTATTGAATAGATTACTGTACATCTTCAGATGTTAAGTTTAGCTTAAGCTTTCTCTAGTGTGCACAAAACCTTGAAGAAGTTAGATATTACTTGGAAATGTGTGTAGGTGTTAAATTCTTCAAGGAACAGATTAATTTTGGGGGCCATACCAGGCAAATGTCTGGGTGCAACCTTCATCAAAATGTTCTCGGATATTGACAACAGCATATGATTTGCACGGTATTGCTTCCATGCTAATTTTGTTCTCCTTAAAGAAATTGTGGACATTTCATTTTAAATTTTAGGAGCGTCTTCTACTTTCTTTGCTGCCTGCTCACATTGCCATGGAAATGAAAGCAGAGATCATTCAGAGGTTACAAGGTCCGAAGGCAGGCCAGCTGGAAAACACCAACAACTTCCACAATTTGTATGTCAAAAGGCACACCAATGTAAGGTAATAAAATATATATCAACAACATTTAGAAGAATCTTGAAAAGGGAGGGTTAAGAGAGCAATTAAAAAAATAATTGTTTTAGTAAGTTTTTCAACAACTTAATGTTTAGTATCCCTTAGTTAGATCAAATGCTATCAGTTCTGTGTTCCAGAAGAGCAACAAAACTATAAAAAGTTGTTTAGAAAAAGCCATGCAGTAGTAGGCTTTCTTCATAATGTATTAATTTTTCAGGTTGAAGTACCAAATCCTACTTGGATGTATGCTAGTCAAATTTTTAATTTGTATCAGTTATATTATTGTGTATTTGTAATTTTCTTAACTGGAGCAATTTAATTATAAAATGTAACTAGAGGCAGCTGTATCACATATGTATTTTACACAGTACTTGAGATAAAATATTCTGCTGACAAATCTAATCATTTATTAATTACGAATTTTTAGAAGTTAGGAAAATAATTCACCATTTATTTCAAATATTCTTTCATTTTTACAAGTTATTTTGCTTGTTTTTTTGATTGAACAACTTAATTAGAATGACATTCTTAGATATTACATTTTTAAAGTTAGTATTTCAGGACTTTTGAAGAAGCTCATTTTCACTTGTGAGCGCAAATACTTATTCCTTAGCCTAATTCTATGAATTGGTCAAGTGGTGAATAGAAACATAGTGTATGACTTGAGTATCTTAGCAATCAAGATTGAATTTAATAGTCTGAGTAAAAAGTGAACAAAGACTTCCATGCTGCATGCCATTAACAGGTCAATTTAGACAGAAAATATCTACAATGACAAAAAGTTATTAAACAATTTCTGATAACAAAAATATTTATTAAAATAATTGCCATTATTATACTGCCAATTTGTAAGCAGGAAAAAGCTTTCTATTTTTTGAATATACTGTAACAGATATAGGTATAGAATGCCTATAAACAGCTACAAATATATATCTATAGTAGTATATCTATAAAGGTATATCTATATATATGAAAGTATATCTATATATATAAAAGTGTATATATATATATATAAAAAGTATATCTATAAAGGTAATACCTGTGAAGGTAATACTGATAAGGTAAGTACAGGTATATATTACCTATAAACGTAATGCCTATAAAGGTAAATGTAGGTTTGCCTATAAATATATCTATTGTTCTGCATTTAGCCGTTTTGGGTACGGGCATACCTCTGTGAAGTCCAGAATATAAATCAATCTGCTGTTGATTTATAAACGTGAGTTATAAATGTGGAAGGAAACTGTGATCAAGTTTCTTTTCATTTCTGTTGTAGCATCTTGTACGCTGATATCGTGGGATTCACTCGCCTGGCCAGTGACTGCTCACCAGGGGAATTGGTGCACATGCTAAATGAGCTGTTTGGCAAGTTTGATCAGATTGCAAAGGTGGGTTTCTATTGGGCTGCTACTGTTAGTTTAAATAAGTAAGAAGTCATCTTTAAAATATTTTTTCTTCTTGGAGACTCCTCTACATTCAGGCAGCATTTCTGAGGCTTTGGCAGGAAGGTTAGACTTGAAATGTGTGAAGAAAAAATCTGGCTCTGAGTCCAACCATGTATTTCTGCCAGTGTGACAATCTGTGAAACCCAAGATAGCTCTCTCTAATAGGACCAATAGAGACAGCTCATGGAGCCCTGTAAACCTTAATGGAAGGTGAACAGCTCTTTAAATAGATCTTTTACAATAACAAGGATTAGGAAACTCAGGTAGAAAACTGATAGAGTCAGTTTTCTTATCTCTGAAAAAGCATTTTAGAGACTGGAAGACAAGGAAGACAATATTAATTGAAGCAATTTTAATTACTGACCACAGTCTCCTGATTACTCAAGAAAAGATTAAAATATAATCAGAGGATTTTCTTCTATTCATTTAGGTGTCATTTTTATAAAAGTTACACCAAACTTCATTCTTTGTGTTAAGGTGAAATCATAAACACTAAAATAGATAAATTTTTTGTGGTTTTTTATTTATTCAAAACCAATTGTCCATTATTGGTTAAAAAAAATAAAATGTCTTTAGCTTGCCTTAGAGTATAAAAGATAGAAATAAGATTATGATTACTTGTTTCAGGAAGCATTGCATAGTACATCTTCAAAGATGTAAATGTAGAAGGATAGGTCTTTTGATTTTGCATTTCAAACAAAAAGACTTTTTTTAGACTGAATACAAGATAATTTGGCTTTAATTTAAGGTGTGAACAACACTGCAAATATGTTTTGCAGTGATCTGACTTCCTGGGTCAGCCCATTAAGGACCATGACAGACAGAGGAATCATCCATACAAAATTCTCTGACAGCCCTTCTTTTTTAGCCAGCCAAATCCTTCTCTTGAAACAAGCTTAAATAGAATGATTTTGATAATATCATTTAAGTCAGTCCTTGTAACAGTAACCCTTCATGTATGTAATTCAAGTTGAAAGTGACCATCTGACCTTGCTATTTCCTCCAGGAAAATGAATGTATGAGAATTAAAATCCTAGGTGACTGCTATTACTGTGTTTCTGGACTGCCTATATCTCTTCAAAATCATGCCAAGAATTGTGTGAAAATGGGACTGGACATGTGTGAAGCCATTAAGTAAGTGCTGAACTCTCTGTTAAATATTCAACAGTAACAATTCTGTCTCTTCTTTCTCTAGCTGTGCTGCTGGTTGAAACATTCAGACCTGCAGTAGCTGGTGTGTTTCACTGCAAGGTCCAGCATGGTAATCTTGATCTCAGTCTCAGCAAAGAAATTTTTTAAAATGTTGGCTTGTGCCAGACTATCTTGTCACTGCACCATAAAGATGATTAAGGGCTTGGAGCATCACTCATATGAGGAAAGGCTGAGAGAGCTGGTGCTGTTCAAGCTAGAGAAGAGAAGAGAAAGCTGAGGGGGAAGATCTCAGCAATGCCTCTAAGTACCTAAAGGTAGGGTGCAAAGAAGATGGAGCCAGGCTCTTTTCAGTGGTGCCTAGTGACAGAACAAGAGACAATGGGCACAAACTGAAAAACAGGAGGTTCCCTCTGAACATCAGGACACACTGTCTTCACTGTGAGGGTGACAGCATTGGCACAAGTTGCCCATGGAGGCTGTGGACTTTCCAATCTTGGAGATACTCAAAATCCATCTGTTAACAGCCCTAAGGAACCTGCTCTAGCTGGCCCTGATTTGAGCAGCAGTTGGGCTACACCTTGTCCAGAGGTCCCTTCTGACCTCAACTATTCTGTGATTCTGTGATTATGAGATGGTGAATATCCCAATAGACATCACTTAGGACTTGGGAAGCTTTGCTTTTTGCAGAATCACGATACTGCCACCCACCTGTTAGTCAAAGGGTTCTGTGAGAGGGGAGAGTTCCTGGCTCCTGCTGAGCTTGAAGTTCAGTGGTGGTCAGGAGCAATTACCCATCCACAATTAAGATACCTCAACCCCTGAGCCTGTGGAGTGATACTGAGCATGTCTACCAGAGACATTTCTAGAGGTTTACGGATTCCTGGGTTGGGAGGGAATAAATAATAATAATAAAAAAAAAAATAAGCAACAAAATGTGCATGTCTTACTAGAACCCACGTATAGGTTCAGTTTCAAATTTTCTATGATTAATTTTTTAGGTGATGGCTTTCTAAAAAGTTTTGTCAGTTAACACTTTAGGGCACCATTGAGGATTCGCTGCTTATTACCAGTATTTCGGATTTGTGGGTTGCTGTATTTGTCCCTTATTTCTTTCCCATAATCTTTGTGCTTGTTCCATCTTTGAAACAGAAAACAGAACAAGGTATTTGAAAATTGTAATGTGATTGCTTTTGAAATAACAGTTGTAACTTACTTCAAGTAACTCAAGTAATAACAGGTGGCTTGATATGATTGTGAAAGAGGAAAAAGAACTATGGTTGTATCTGATGGGTTAACATTTGTAAGGCATCTAAGGATACAAGAAAAGAAATACGTGAGGAATCCTCTACCGTATTAATGAAGAGTAGATTTGGAACAGATTATAGGCAACTGTACAAGTTCTGAAGATGATGGGACTTCAAATAAGTCTTGCAAAAGTGCAGCTTTCAGTCGCCTTGTTGATTCAGGGTAATTACTGTATGGGTAGATTGATTAATGTAAATTTGGGTTTTTTTCCTTCTAATGTATTCATGGAAAAGGTGTAGTATTTGTGGAACCTGGGATTTTTATCTCCTGGCTTTAGGGATCTTTTCCAAAACTAACCTCAGTACAGAAATCAGATTGCTGCATGTTCTAAAATGTTTTTTCTTCATCCAGATGTGGTTGTACATTAGATTGTGTCCAAAGAAATCTATTTTTTTTTTAAATGGTACTTGGAGTACTTCTCCTTGCCAAGCATTAAAATCTACAGATTGGATTGTTTCAGTTGCTTTCACTGGATGCTTCCTCTTTTTCATTTAGATATGCTAGAACTGTATTATAATTACATGAATTGCTTCTCTAGCATATTAGGAACTAAAGCTAATATCCCTTCAGTAGACCAGTAGGTAAAGGAGTGTCTGTCCCTAAGTTCTGACTGCCCGCCTTGGCTGGCTTAAAAATGTTGGGTTTTTTTCCCCAGCCTTTCAGTGAAAAATGAGACCTTTATAGTTTACATTTCAAAAGGTCTGTGTGCTGTGTGATACACGTGATTTAAAAGCATTTTCACAGAGTTTCCAGTCAACCTGTTGCTTTTTCACTTAAGAGAAAAAAGTATAGAAGATGACAGGCTGGTGGAAAAACAATGCTAAGCTCAAGCCATAAATTGCCCTTCACAAAGAACTGAAAGTATAATTTTACACGTCACAATGCAATGCTTTACTTGAGCTCAAAGAGCAATCTGTCAGTTCCTCACACTTCAGAACTTCCCAATTTTCTTGGAAATAACTTTCTGCTCAAGCTGCTATCAAGTATGTTCATTGTTAATGTTGGATGATAAGGTCCTCCTTGGTAAGAGCAGCCTTATAGACTAGAAAATTATCTTTTAGTTATATAGCACGCTCTGATCTGACTTTATTACTGTAGTCAGAATCCACAACACTCTTGTAGACAGATGCCTGATTATCACAGCTTATTTACATCTCTGTAAGAAGTGACGAATCTGTACCCTGTGTTTTCAAATGCTTCCAAAGCATTATGTCAAGTGTTGCAGCCTGCAGGTGGATAAAAATTGCTGATTATTAATCAATTCCATATTTTGTTGTGTGATTGCTATGTCTTTGTGTGGAAGCATCTCCTGAAATACTTCTGTGGCCTGTAAAACTAGAAGTAGTAATACTCTTGCTGTTGGAAGTGTGTTACTCAATATGTTTCACTCACTCTAAAATATCTTTTTTGTCAGATATGAGTTTTTGTTATATTCAGTCACTGAGGTGCAAGCTGACACCTCAGTGCCTAAGTTACTGAACTACAGCAGTTTGCTGTTTAGATTAACAGTTCTGTATAGATTTTACCACCTGAGTATGGGTTTGGTTCCAGTTGTCTTTGAAGCAAAAAGGAGGAATACTACCAAATTACCTAGTGGTATATAGTATAAAGCCTTAGTCTTGTTTCCTAATGATGTGTAGCTGCATTTTGAGCAATTCAGCCTCATTAAGCTACAGATTTTTTCCTTTTAAACATGTTAGTACTCCCACTGATTAATTTCTTTGCTTCTCTGCTCTATGTTGGAACAAATTCACTGTTTCTCGTAGTCTGCAGCCTGCTTGCCCAGTAGTGGGATGCTCACCTCATCTAGCCATAGATGCCAGTGCTGCCTATGATGTTTAGGTCTGGGCACCTTAACTGGGTGCTTTAAGGCTAGAGCTTATCTGCTAAGGCAAAATACATTTGTGTAAGAATATATGGGCTGTTTTCCTTCAGCCCAAACTCCACCCCCTTGTCTGTCTGGTGACTTCCTAGTTTACGTATTTGTCAGCTACAGACTGTCAAAGGCTCTCTTTGATTTGGTAGTGTGCAATGTGTTCCATGTCAGAGGAAAGTGAAAGAAACTGTTGGATGAGATAGTTGTATCAATTTGAAAGCTAGATACAAAATAAAATATTTTTTTTTAGGTATGATTTCATTTCTGCAGGTCTGATCCAAAGGGGACCATGCTTTTAAAGCTGGCAATTTGCAGGGAACAAAGTGCTCAAGGCTCACTGAATGTGTTAAAGTGCATAAAACAGGAATAGGTGAGTCTTAGATAGATTAGTCCAGAATTACTGCTGAATAAAGCTCAGATAAATAGAGTAGATTCTTTCCTAATGACCTGAACTCTTGCTTGTTGTTGAGTAAAGTTGCTACAAGCAAGCTAACCAAGCCTGTGCAAAATATATAGTCTTTACAAACTCAAATTTAAGGCTGCAATAGGAAAAATGCAGTCTTGATGAGTATTTTTGACTGCCCAGCCAGAACGGGCACACTGACTGTGATGTGCTGAGGGAGATCAGAGAGACCATGTGGGCAAAAAATTAAATAATAGTGGGAAGTTTCAGATATACTCGCATAGGTAGGGCAAGTGTGCTACGGGGATGTGGTAGGCTACATTCTTAGATGTAGCCTTCATTGTCATAGCAATTGTTCAGAGAGCACAAGAAATAAACAAGAGAAGAAATAAACTCTAATTTTGTCCAGAGTATCACTTCTAATTTAAAATCTTCTGTGGTTTCTTTAATTTGTGAGGCAGAAGAGAAGATTCAGTTCTGGAACATATTCTACTTGCTCCCCTCCTTAACTCCTGAGGGCTCATTATAAAGCAGACTTTATGGCTTGCTCTGCAGAATATGGCAGGGCAGCCTTTCGACAAGCACTCCTAGAGGATAAATGTTCCTCTTCCACTTTGCCCAGTTCTGTAAAGCACTTTTTTTTTTTTTTTCCCAAAGTGTTAAGCTTTGTCACATTCCTTGTGAAGAGCAAAGTGGTGTTTGTCATTTGCTGACTGTTTACAAAGATCATTTACAGGCAGTTCATTTTCAAGTGTGTCAGCTACACAAGAGCAGTGTAAAATGGCAAAGTGAAAAGAGATGTCAATAAACACTTGATAGAGACTGAGGGAATTAAAAAACTTCTCCTCTCTTCTTTTTAATAACTGCAAAACACAGTTTAACAAAATACTTTCAGTCATGCTCCTGTTATTTTCATTTCCCAGAAAAAAACACTTGAGAACTGCTGCTTACACGTAGGATTTAACATATCAAATTAATCCAGTTAAGTTCTGTGTTGCCTTTCAAAAAAAAGAAGAGAAGCAGGCCAGTTTAATTCTATAATTCAGAAGGTACAGAGCTGATGATTCTCATCCTTGAGACTGATGATGTTGCCAGGACTATGAACCTGACTCTTATGCAGGAGCCATTTGATTTTCTTTTTCTCTAGTTGTTCCTTCCATCAACATCCTGAATTCCACCAAGATAACTGAATGTACTTATTACTGGCTTACAAAACCTTATTACTGGCTAGGTTTTGATCCACACGAGTTGGGGCATAAGTACATAAATCCAGTTAAGTTACGATCTTTCCAATTTCTTAGAACTGCCTAAGCCTGTAGACATCTGAATTAATTTTATAACTCTTTACATACATAGTTAGGTACCCATATGATATATATATGAAACTGTTCTGGTTGTTTGAATTTAGTCACACACCCGTGATTCAGAAGATGAATGCCTATCTTATGTGTGGGCGTCTTCTGAGATTTGCGTTGGGGTAAACAAATACTTCAACTCTGTCTGAAGTCACTGGAAAGGTCAGAGGTTTAGATGTGGTCTGGACAGTGAGAGTGGCCTCTCATTCTTTGTATAACAATCTAGTGGGTACAGCATTCACCAAGCATGTGGAAGACTGTTGAGCCTGTGTTCTCCACAGCCTGAATGGCACTGAGCCCATATCCCCAAAAAGTGTATGAGCCACCAGCCTGCAGAATATCGTGAGGTGCTGTGGTTTTCATCCTTCCTCTCCAAGCAGAACCATTCGCAAGCAGGCATGCAAGAGCAATGGGACCTGACAGAACACAGATATAAGAAGGTCTCCAATGTAGATATTAGGGTCTTCAGTTAGAATAGTTCATAACAGTAGTTCCAGATGTCCAAAATACATTTGTTGGACTGTCACTGCATTAAAAGCCACACCAAAGGCTGTATCTAGGTTCTACCATGAGACTGAACATTTCCACTGCTTAATTCAGCCTTCCCAAATAATTTCAGGTGAGTATAAAAGGGACTTCAGACATGGACTTCAGAATTAATATCTCCTACAAATAGTTGCAAATATAGATAATAGTAAACGTAATATAGAAAAGAACACATAGGCCCTATTATGTCTATTAACACAGACTTTCTTCTCAACTACAGGAAAGTAAGAGATGCAACTGGAGTTGATATTAATATGCGCGTAGGAGTGCACTCTGGGAATGTGCTTTGTGGTGTTATTGGGCTACAGAAGTGGCAGTACGATGTGTGGTCACACGATGTTACTCTGGCAAATCACATGGAAGCTGGAGGAGTCCCAGGGTAAGAGGCTTCTCTGTTAACCTTTGAACACATGGATTTTTTTGTACCATGGAGAAATGCATAGGTACCATGTTTTCAGCCATCAGCTTTCATGGAGGAGCCTGAACTAATTCTTAGTGCTGTCCTTAAAAATAAATTTAAAAAAAAAGCACTCAGTATTTCCTGTGATTTAAAGAGCATTTTTTGTGGATGGAAACCTTTAGATTTAGGCCCATTAGAACTTCTGATTCTAAGAGATTAGAGGGACTGTAAATGAAGTGAGCAGCGTATAAAAAGGATGTCCAAAAGCTAGTACAAGGTTGATCAGGTTCAAATTATGGTTTTGATCGGTATTTGTGATTCTGTCATTCTTTTAAAATATAATTTCAGCCGTGTTCACATCACCTCAGTCACCTTGGCACATTTGAATGGAGCTTACAAAGTGGAAGATGGGGATGGAGATGTGAGGGACCCATATCTGAAAGAGCATAATGTTAAGACTTACTTTGTAATCAATCCTAAGGTTAGTAGTACTTTTATTTTGTGGCCAGTCATAGTTATTTTTGAGCAGGACCACTAATCTCTTTATTGAATAATTCACTACCATAAGATATTGATCAGAGCTATTACTGATTCCTACAAATACATAATGTTTGCATTGCAAATCTTTCCCGCTCTTCAGAAATAAGTCTCTGATATTTCCCAGCAATATCATTAAGAATTTCAGGTTCTTAGCATCTCTCCATTTTTAAGTTCCTAAGCATGTGGCACCAGATGATGCATTAGTGCTTCAAAAGGTAATGAATAGCAAGGCTGATGTCACGTTTTATTCTCTGTCAACCAGGGGGAGAAGCGAAGCCCTCAGCACCACATTAGACCTCGACATACTCTTGATGGAGCCAAAATGAGAGCCTCTGTCCGCATGACCCGGTACCTGGAATCTTGGGGAGCAGCCAAGCCATTTGCACACTTGCACCACAGGGACAGCATGACCACCGAAAACGGCAAGATTAGCACAACAGTAGGGGCCTACTTATGTCATTTCATACAATTTAGCAATATTTGAAAGGAAAAGGTGTTCATTGGTAAATACCTGGTTATTTCTGATAGAAGAAGATATATGCATTTGTACAGGGCAGTGAGCCCAGTGAAGTTGCTGCGAGCTTTTCCATTGGCATGTGAGCTTTGAATTAGGCTCTAAGGAGACATGTCTTGCTATAAAGTTCATCTCTGAATGGAGTCCAGCGGACTCACTAAAATACACCATTTGACCCTCTGAGCTTACGCCCCAGTCACAGCATTTAGAGTGGCTGCTGTTCACCTTCTGGACAGATATTTTGAACATAAAGCCAGAGTGCAAACCTTTGGGAAGGAACACTTTTGATACAGAGACATTCCCTGAGATTTGTGGGCTATTTAGCCACATTCTCCATTTGGAACATGGCCAAACCTGGAATGAAGGCTGTGTAGTTAGAATATCCCTGTGGTACCTGGAGTGGACTTTATTCAAAGCGTACTCTGGGAACTAAATCCATACTCACTGTAACATATACCTTTTGAAGGTGCACTAAGCACTCATCAGCAGTAGCTGACAGCCTGAGTTGGACAGAGCTACAGTGCAATGTAACATCTCTTACACTGAACACAAAACAGTTTTCTTTTTAACGTTGCAAACACTATTTTACTGCTGTCAGTCCAAAGATTGTACATTGCATTGTCTTCTACTTCTAGAAAGTGCAAACATAAAGGTATATTCTAATAGTTTTCAACATTGGTGTTGTTTTGTTCATGTTACATATGAGAATGCAGGAATGAACCAGCTGACACATTTTGTTCAATAAACACGGTGCATCAGAATGTGGATTGTGACATCTTCATTACAGAAAGTGCCCAGTCATCACTATTAATCACAAAATAAATGTGGTTGTGATGGCTGCTGTTGCTTATCAATACAAATGTGTTCAAAAAATAATGACTATTGCCTGTATTTGGCCGCTCAGGTCTGTTTTTTTCAAAACACTTCAAATTGTTTTTTGCTGAAGCTGGCAGGACTTTGGACTACATTAAAACAGTGGTGACTTTGAAGCAGTGACTTTCTAGTAAAGCAAAACATTTTTGGATTCAGACTATTATATTAGTTATTTAGTGTGATAATGATAGATCAATCTGTCTCCAGGTCAATCCATCTTCACTCTTGGCTAGATTTTTTTTTTGGACAGTTTTAATCTAATGCTAAAAGTATTTGTATTGTAAACTCTTCTCCGTCCTTGGCCCTGTTTTCAACACTATTTTTAAAGCGACTTAATGTTGTCAAAGTGTATTATAGTTCATAGGTATTTTCTTTTGTTTTTTAGGATGTTCCCATGGGGCAATATCATTTTCAGCGTTGCAGAGAGAGGTAAAGTAATTTTTAAAAATCACTTATTCATATAAAGTCCATATAAATACATATACATTCATATATACATGTATATACACATATATATAAGGCATGCTTTCAAGTATTGAGGGCCATTTCTCACTCAGAATATTTTTTCGTCAGCTCATATCTCTTACATAGAGAAGGGTGATGGAAACGGATTCGGCAAACATGTTATTTATGAATTGTGAATACAGTTCCTGCTAACAAGCAGCATTATTCTGAATTAATTTAAGCATGTTGATGGGCTACTATTTGTTCATCCTAATTACTCTATCAGTGGGGAGAAGATTACATGCAGGAAAACTGAGAGGAGGCACAGAGGGGTAAAAAAGGGAAGATGGAAAGGCTGTTAATAATTTGTGTTACAACAGCTAATAATACGTACCAAAAGAGACATTTTTGTTAATTATTTTTTGTTATTTATTATTTTTGTTAATTATTTTGTTAATTGCTTTGTACTTGAATTACGTTTTATTATTTGAAAGTCTGTAGTATGTTTGCAATAGTAAATATTCGAAAGATATTTTGTGGTCTTCCTGTAGTGCGCCTACTACACAAAATGTTTGTAAAATCACAGTAGCTTTAAGTTTTCATTCTCCTGCTTGGTACTTCAATGACTAGGGCAAGACGGTGAGAAATAGAAACAGGATTGAACCGATCACTTCTTTAAAAACTCCCAGAATTTCTAAATCAAGAAAAGAATGACATCTCTTTGAGAAACAAGCTTAGCACTGTCAGAACCCCTGAATGATTAATTTTTATTTTAATAACCTGATAACACTTCAAATAATGTCTTTCTTGCAAAATTATAAGTAACATCATAAATACCATGAAATAGTTTGAAAGAACCCTTTAAAAATTTGTATTTTTATTGTCTTTGGTTATGCAAATAAGTCATTCTGCCTGTTCCTTCCCCATCTCTCTGCTTGGTAAATGTCTCCCCAAGAAATCACAGGTCACTAGAGAGCTATGCAATTACTAAATTCCAGAAAATGAACAAGTTGAATATGCATGATATTAATAAAAACAGTCTCTGATTTTAAAACTGAGCGTTTACACTAGGACAGTATGTCAAAAGGGCTTCTATCAGCCTTATGGTAAAAAAAAAATTCATTGGACTGTGGTAACTGCACATAACGAAATGCTTTAAGATTCTAGATGTTCCTGCTTTTGTGTTTCTAAATTCCACTCCAAAATTGATCCAAAAAGTACAAATGTTACCATGTGTCTTGATACCGTATTATGGAAGGAGTTTCTAGAAACTGTTACTGCAGTCTAACATCCTCAACATAGTGAGGCATATAACCTGGATTCTAGATAAGCTAGTTAGTCATTCTCACAGGAGAGAGCTGAAATAATAATAAGCACTTTGAAAATCAGTATTTTATTAGGACATGAAAGTGTGGGTTTTGAAGCCTGACTGTGGGCTTCTGTTTGTGGCAGTCTTAGCTCTTATCTAGTTACTTGATAGTCCTGTGTTGTTAGGGATCTGCCAAGAGGATCGTGATTAGATAACGTCTCTTCATCTGTTTAGTTATTTCTCCAAGGAAGATTGTTTCATATGTGAAAAATAAGTAGTAAACACTTCCTTACATAAATTCTATAGAATTGAATAAGCATGAAATCACTTGGGCTGTTTAAAGTTACTGTAAGTACGTTACTATCATTTCTGCATCAATTTGAATGCTGCAACAGGTTATCAGTTTTGGGCAAATAACCCAAAAACTTGATGTTGAAGAAAATCCGTGTTACCTTTGAAGTATAAATATTAAAATAACGTTAGTATCCCCTCAAGTTTATGCCAGTTATCACCTCATTGTTTAAAGTTGTTTATTAACAATGTAATGATTTTCCAAAAAATCTTACCACATTTTTCATTTCAGAACAAAATCACAGAAAAGAAGGTTTGAGGAAGAACTGAATGAGAGGATGATCCAGGCCATTGATGGAATCAATGCTCAAAAGTACGTTTTTATCCTCTGTTGTCTCCTTTCTTCAACTTTGACATAAATCTACAACATAGGGTAGTGTTTACTATTTCTCACCCCCACATGCGCACAGAACTCTGAAAACAGTAAAGATGTCACTGATATTGGCATAGGAAGTTCTGCACATTGTGAAGATAGGCTGTATAGTAACATTTTCTACCACATGGGATAAGACAATGCCTGTGAATCATGGTGTGACAGAGGTTATTGCTTGTCTTGATCTTCATAGCAAAGGGATTTTTGCACTATAACTGTTCATATCTGTGAACTCATAGCCGTAATTCTACAGAATTTTCTCATCTGAGAGCAGAGAAGTAAAATGTAAGAAATAACTGGCTTGGGAATCAGAATGATGTGAAAATTGATGCTCACAATTGTCACAGAAACATCTCCTCAGAATTAGAAACTTTCCCTAAAACTGTAGTTTAATATATCTTTTTTCAACTGGTTGATTGATTTCTTAGAGAAGGCTAAGCTCGTTAGCATACTGAAATTTCTGGGGGAGGCAATATGGCATGTATTGTTTCTGTGTCCTGAGAAGAGCTGGAGGCAGTATGTTTTCCATTTGCTGGTGAATAGATAAGACTGAGAGAAAAATAATAGAATCATGGAATATTTTGGGTTAGAAAGGACCTTTAAAGGTCATCTAGTCCAAGCCCCTGCAATAAGCAGGGACATCTTCAACTAGATCAGGTTACTCAGAGCCTCATCCAGCTAGACCTTGAATATTGCCAGGGATGGGACAACTACCACTTCTCTGAGAGACCTGTTTCAGTCTTTCACCACCCTCATTGTAAAAAATCTCTCCCTTATATCTAGTCTAAATCTACCTCTTAGTTTAAAGCTATTATCACTTGTCCTATCGCATCAGGCCCTGCTAAAATGTTTGTCCCCATCTTTCTTATAAGCACCCTTTAAGTACCGAAAGGCCACAATAAGATCTTCCAGAAGCCTTCTCTTCTCCAGGCTGAGAATCAAAATCAATATAAAAAATCAATACCAGTCCAAAATAAGTGTTCAAGTTTCTTATATTTGTCTGATGAAATACAGGAATTGCCCTTCAAAAACATGGACTGTAATTTTGATGAATTACATGTTTTCCCCCTTCATCTGGTACTCAGAATCTTAATTACCTGAGTATTACATCTAATTATTAAATTTTCATATGTCACATTTGGGTTTTTGTGTCTGGTAGTCCTATTAAAAGGTACTTGGCTTTAGGAAAATATTGTTCAGTTATTATTTATAGAAAATAGTGTTGATAGTTACAAGTCATAGAAAGAATAAAGTGAAAGAGAGTATATCATGTGACAGGCAAAGCCTTTTGATTATACTAGACTTGCTTAAAACAGCTATACAAATTTTGTCAGGTTTTATGTGTCTTCAGGTACACTTGCTCTGATAAGTGGATTCTGAAATGATGGTTCGATGTGAAAAGTAAAGCATCTACATAAATGCATTAAAATAAAGTATTGGTATGATCATACTGTATGTTGCTTTATCTCAGAGAATCCCTGTCTTATCTAATTAGTGCATAAATTTCAGAGAAACCTGGGAATAAAAGAGGTTTGTGTGACAAAAAAGGTTGCTGAAAAAGTTTCACTGCATTTTGTAAATTACATGGGGAATTGCAGAAAGATAAGGAATGATCTTATATACCAGAGAGGCTGAATGACATCTTCCAAAATTAGATTTTTTTATCTACCCCTGTATTGATTTTCTGAATTAATCACTTATACAATATGATTCAGTTGGGTACCTGAGAATAAGTTGTCAAAAGTGCCGATTCCCCAAAGGGCAAGTTACTTCAATAATATTTTAACTGTGTGAACACTAAGCACTCAGTAACATTAGTTAAATATTTCCAACATTTAGGACACAGAAGTAATCACAGTTTTGTTTTCTTTATAATTGTGCAATTTTTGTGCCTCAATTTTTTGGCTGCAAAATGAAAATAACACTATCAACTAATCTAATGGAGTGGTTGTGAAGCTAAATCTTTTGCTTTTGTGAAACAAGAAGCAAACATTTAAGAAAATATATAAGAAAACTGGTATTTATAAACATTTTTAAGTGTAAAGTTTGGATTGTTAGAAAATAGGTCTGTGACTGTATGAAGAAAATGAAAAAAACCCTTATTACATATAAAAGATGGTATCAAAACTACCATTATTTTAAAATTTTTAATGAGAACGTTGCATGAAAATAATTTAAAAGTAAACATTGTATGGAGCCATTGTTTCTTCCACCTGGCGCTGTCAGCAAGTTCTGAGTTTTTCATCCACATCATGGTTCTTTGACATGTGTCATTGTGTGAAAAAAAGTAACTGGTTGCAAGCAAATGGTCATAATATGTGAGTCTTTGGACATTACATGTCCAGGTGTTTAACAGCCAGTGACTGGAAAATAAGTGAATGTAGAGTCTTCGTCTTCTTAGTCCAAGACAAAGCTGTAGTCCAAACGAATCACTGTTTTTACACAGTGTAAAATAGCTCAGTGCATCTTGCAATGGTACCTCAGGGTTTTAAAGCAGTGTAGTTTTTTTTTCTGGGCTCCCTCCCTCCCTGCTCTCCTGCTGGTTCACAAGCTAACTTAGCCATCTTTCAAGCACCACATGCACACACGGCCAGTAAGTTGGGGCGTCTGGGTTCAGTTCCCTCTTCTGGAATGTGAATGAAACCGTGACATCCAAAAAGCAACCCACCGACCTCATAACATGATTCGGAGTCGCAGATTTAGTTGGCAACGCTCCTTGCAAAGTTACATGAGGAAAGTTATGACCTGTTTATTCATTATTACTCTGTTGGAGCACTACATTAAAAGATAGGTAAATTCATATTTAAAGGGGCGAGTGAGGAACGAAAAGCTTCCCTATCTCAGCTGAGTGCCTTAGCCATTAGGGCTAATCATACTTTCTCCACAGTTCTTTTCCCCATACCTTGAACAAAGTATTCCTGGCTGCAAAGTGCCTATCCTGCACAGGATAAGCATGAGTAGCCATAGGTATGCCACCCTGAACCTTGGTGATTAGGGGACTTCTGTAGGACATCACATGATGGATAGGATGGATAGCAATCTACTAGCTAAATATACACCTACAGAGGGAGCTGAACTTGTTATTTGCTCTTTGATAAGTAGGTTACTATGTTAGAGACACACATTCTTTCCTCTCTTTTTTCTTTAAGTCACGGTGGCTGCTATGTTCTTGTGCATAATTCCTTGCTGTACATTGTCAATCAAGCCCTGTCAAACTACACACCTCTCTGGATACAAGCAGAATTCTGCTGCCTCTCTGTGCTGCTCCTTGAATTGCAAAAGAATTTAGACAGAAATCTGGGACCAAGCTTGCCAGGAGGCATATCCCCACATACTTGCAGATACTTCAGTAACTTTTAGGCTCATCAGGGAGTCAGGCTTCAGGCAGAATTTTCCAGCCCTTATCTCTGCGCCAAAGGTATGTGACTTGGTGCTCCCTCTCCTGTACCTATTCTCCACTTCCATTTGTCTGTGTAACACCGTTTCCCACATCCCAGGCCTCTCAGCACCTGCTACCTAAAAGCACTATAGTTTTTTCTGAGCTTTAAAGTAGAACTAAAAGCTCCTGAAAACGTGAGCTTGTAATGTGGAGTATGAGGCAGCATTTGCTCTAAATGACACTACTGACTTCACATGCTGTACACACAAGTGTGTACAGACCAAATGAGGCCTTTGGGAACAGACCTGTAGACAGAACTTTTTAACAATGTGGTAATGGTAATTAAATCGATCCACCTGTCAGATACCAGGAGAAAAAAAGGGAAATTAGTTAACAATTTGGAGAAGAGGGTTACTTTTTGTTCAATTATTGTAACTAAATGGAAGAAAATTTGGACTTAATTTTCACAGTTTACCAAAAGTATTCTACAAACTGAATGTTTTCTCCAGTAGATTACAGCTAGTTCCAAAGAAAGTCATGCGATATGTACAACAGCCTAACATATCTGTTTCTTCTCAGAATCCTAACTGTGATCAAACTTAGATGTGAGCCATTGCAGAGCAAACTGGGAAAAAAAAAATCTAGCATACCTAGAACTGAATGTGTTTTCAGCCCTTTTTTATAATGAAACTGATTGCACGGGAACAGGGACAGTCTCCTAGGCAAGGAAACAGATATTTTAGATTTCACAAATCAAACCTAATAGCTTACACTCCACTCTGTCAACTCCTGTTCTCTCAGTACTTTAGGATAGATTCCACTGTGCTGCTCCACATTGCTGCTACTTATTTACATTGCAGCCTGTCAGTTCAGAAATTCCCTTTTATTTAGAAGGCATTAGCTCCATATACTACTAGCTTCAAAACTAATTTGAAGTTATAGCTAGAAAGGTTGCAGAACAATCTCAAGCCCTGCTATTAGTGTTCAAGCTCAAATATTGCATGTTCACAGAAGTAGTCTGCTTAAATATTTTTTTCAAATTTTTCTAGTCCCCTTGAGGTGCAAGCAACCTAACCCTCTTAAAATTTAAATATTCTGTTTCTTTTCAAGTGGCCGTTAAAATAAATGTAGACTTTCATATTAGAACATTTCATTTTGTAAAAATTATGTCAAGCTTTTGTCAAGATTCATTTATTTTAAAACAGATTTGTTATTTCAATGCAAGTACTTATTCTATTTTGTACTTCTCATCTTTAAGCATGGAAGACGTTTTTATAATCAGTAAAAAGCTCAAAATCTAGCTCTAGAGTACAGGGTCATGGTCAAGAGACTAATACAGCTTAAAGACAAAATCACTCCACCCTTTTTAATAATGTTTTTTACATTTTCATTTAGAATAGGAGTTTGGCAAGTGTAATTTCCCTGCCACTCTTGCATAATGTAACAGTGCGCTTCTTAATGGTACCCTGTGAAGGACTGTTTTTACCTCAGGTTCTCTTCTGTGCACTGGATATGCTACAGCGTTTTGGACATGAGTGGAATGTCAGTGTCAGAATTACTTCATATAAATCTCTCCCTTGATTGTCCTTAGAAATGATCCACAGAAAAACTGGTTCATCTGAGCTTTTGTTTCATATGTATGTTAGCAACAGAAGTCAAAAGGGAGAGGGGATGCCTAGTTTCCACTTTTACTGTAAGTGCAATTTACCATATGCATTGCAATACACAGGAACTTGTTTTATTCAAGGTGATTTTCTTATTTTGCTGCATTTCAGTAATATAAAAAGATGTGACTACTTTATTTTTGTGTCAGTTACAATGTTCCTTTTCTCTTCTAGGCAGTGGCTTAAATCTGAAGACATTCAAAGGATATCACTTCTTTTTTATAATAAGACTCTTGAAAAAGAAGTAAGTTATTTTCACTGCAAATTCATGGTTGATTCTTTCTTTGCCTCATCCTAAGTGAGGCTTGTATCCCTTACTTTTGTGACATAGATTCATAGCCACACCACGTCTCCTGCAGGCAGAAGTTCTCAAACCTTACAATAAAAGTTTAGGTCATCTATGGAAGAAATTTTATGAGTATAATACCTAAGACTGCTTTCCTGTTTGTAATACTCTGCAGTTCACTCAAATTCCTTGAAATTTTCATGATCTTGCAGAAGTGGGAGGAGATTTGGTAATCCAAATTTGGTGTAACTGGAGCAAAGAATTTCTAAGTTCCATCACATACATCCTCAAAGGGCATTTATCAAAATCCAGTGGTTTTAATTTTTTTTTCTTTTGCCATGTCTCAAAGGCTCCACCTGTAGTAATGATAGTCTTGTAATGATATCAATTGCTCATTAGTTTTGTCCATATGCTCACAGTCATTCTGGGGAAACAATATTATAAATATAGTATTATCATACTGTGTTCACACTGTATAGTATAGGCGCAAGTATACTCTGGGTCCCACATAGTGGTCAAATAAATATTTAATTATTTTTGTAGATGTCTTTCAGTTCAAAGCATTTGAAATAATTTTCACATTCTTTCACAGCTCAGCAGAATAGCATTCTTATGGCCAGCTGCCAAAAGCACGTATTGTCTGCCCTTGGCAATGCATTCGGGTGAGAAAAGTTTCTCGGCTTATTGAGGCTTATTGACAGCCTAAGAGAGAAGCAGCGAGGCCTGATGTGGTCTTATCCATAGCATTTAAAGGATACACTGAGTGGATCAAAGTTGTGCATAGGAGCACATTCAGATTCTAATGTGGATGGTACTGACTGATACATTTTGAAAGAGAACTTGAGAGCAAACCATTATATGTGCACTTTGGACAATGAGGGAATCAGGGAGCTAAGTTATTCAGCTGTGTAGATGCTCCCTGTAGGAATCTAATCTCTTTTAGACTACAGAATGCTATGGAATGACAAAGAACTAATCGTTCTTTTCAGATTCAGCTTTTTAATATCTTTCTTCACTGCCTTTTAATGACTCATCAGTCCAGTCTTGAGTTTAAAGAATTAAGTAAGAAGCCTGCCTTTGATTAAACAGGAGCTTTTCAGGACCTGTAGGACCTGAAAGTACAGCAAGCTAATAAAGCAAAACGATTATTTAACCTAAGGATTGAGTTTCTTGACTTCATTGGGAAATATCTGGAGAAGTGTGAAAAACTTAAATGTATTTACAAATGGGCTGGAATTTTTCGAGATTTTAACAGCAGCTCAAGGTCCAAAACTGTTGGACAAGACCATTAAGATACAACAAACATACTGAACAGATGGAAGAACAAAACTTACTGCAAACATACCCATTGAGCAAAGACATATTTGTGCCTTCAAATTCAGTTAGGTATGTGGTAAGAATTGCTTTTCATTTTTCATATAATTCAAAAGTGAAAAAAAGCTCTTGGGTGACTAAACTTAGTTTCTACATGTTCATGTAAAGTTTGGTGCACCAGTTTCAAGGACAGAACTTGGCACGAAGCACAAAGACACAGCTGTGTGCTTGCAGTTAAAAAGCACAGCTCACGCACTTTCCATTTTATGAGGTTTGCATTTCGATCACTTTCTGAAAATAATCTTTGGTACATTTTCTTTTAATAATTAAATCTTAAACTCACCCTTTGAAAAAACTTTGACAGGGTAAGTTTAATAGGTCCAATACTTAGGTCATTTCCCATTGAGTACTTAATTGGTTTCAATCTAGACATATCTATCTCAAATAGCAGAGCAATTCTGATAAATATTTCATTGCTTAATTCTTATGTCTCTAGACTGGCTAATTAGAGATTCATAAATAGATTTTTTTCATGACAAAACAGATCAAATTGACTCTCTCCTAAGAATATCAGGTGTTTAATAGCATCAGTGGACATATGAAGCCTTTTAACACAGATATAAAATATTTTAATTGAAGTAATAATGAAGTCCCAGTAAATATCAGTATGATTGCCAGCTATACTGTTGGAAATAGAACATTCATACACATTTGTAGCACAGTTTACACTTTACTGCTTTGTGTGTTCAGAATTTGCCTGTCTAAATGACTGTTATGTTTTTTTATAACTGTTTTGGCCCATTCGGTATTTATTATATTGAAAATCAGTTTAGGGAATTAATGACTGAGAAACTTGGAATTGGATAAAAATAGTTGACCATTCCTAAAAATGTTTTTTTTAAATGCTTTCCCTTTTTTTTTTTAAATTAAACTTTTTATGATGAATTTGGGATCGTCATGTTCTGCGAAGGAATAAGACAAAACCATTTGACATGGCTATTTAAGCTGTTCTTCAAGAAGTAAAAGGATTCAGTACTATGCCTGTGTGAGTGGCTGTGGAAGTCATTGAACAACAGGAAATTTACTGTTGCTAAATGCTGCCTTTATATATCTGCATCTTTAAGCTTGAATTTCCATTGGGTGATACTTGATCTGCTTTGGAAATTGTGTTTTTAACATTTGCCTTTTTTTTTTCTTCTAGTATCGAGCAACTACTCTGCCTGCATTTAAGTATTATGTGACTTGTGCCTGTCTCATATTCTTCTGCATTTTTGTTGTGCAGATTCTGGTTTTGCCAAAGTAAGTGGTATCTAATGTACTCACTCATGTGTATTTGCTCATTAGTATAAAAAATAAACATGTACAAGTAAAAATTTTTGGAATTGTCAGATTACAGAGGTCAATTCAGGGAAATGAAATTGAACAAAGAAGATTGAGGATTTCAGCCCATTTTCAAAGTTGTGCTTGTTTCTAATTTTAAATGCTGTCAGTAGCATTGTGCCAAGCATTTGTATCAATTCATCATTCCTTTTAGTTTTTCTCTTTGCGTTTAAAAATGTGTGATAATGACAGGAATGAAATTCATATGTGCTAAAAAAAAGTAATAGAAGCTATAAGTTTATGCAACTAAAATTACATATAAAGTGTGACAATTGGACGTTGAAGTGGGAAAAAATGGATTGCAGAATTGGGACTGTGATTAAATAAATTTATTTAACATATTACTATGATAATATTGCTCTATTCAGCATGCAAACAGAGCATTACTATTCATAAAATGTCACTTTAAAACTAATTTTAAAATATTATAATCAATTGCTGGAATAATTATTTTTATTTTATATTAATTTATATTTTAAAGTATTAATTATTATTAGAATTTATATATTACGAGCTAATTTATATTTGTGATATAAATCAGCTGTCTTTCTANACTTTTTGTTTTCTTCCAAAAATTCTACGGGATTTTTGAATGGTGATCTAATGAAGACAGGGAGGTAAACTGTATCTGTCATTGGGTTTTATTGATTCACTATTCAATTAATCTGTTTTTGCAGCAGTGTAATATCATTGATTTCTGTGCAGGCACACCACCTGCTGCTTTAAAGTAGATTTGGAGATATTTGATGGGGAGTAACATCCAGCAAGTTGCAAGTAGTATCTCCAAGATCAGGAGACATTTATTTCAACAGTGAAATAATTTATTAATGTTTTAATTTTCCCAGGGTCAGTAAACTGATGTGGTGTTTACATGATAAACATTACAGAAAGTGGTAAATATAAATGTAATCAAATCAACAATATCTTGGGGTGCAATGTATCATGAGGAGAAGGTCTTTATTGTGACATGAAAATGACAGCAAATCTTGTTCATTACATCTGCTCGGAAGAGGCCTTCAGTGGCTCTCTAACATTCTTGCTTTACCTAGTGACACAAGTATCTCTAACAATTCATGACAACCCGACATTCTTTATTCAGGAAACCAGTCAACTGGACTTGGTAGTGTGGTTTTCTGAAATGCAAACTGGTGAATTGATGAAAGTGTATTCCTTTCGACCAAGAGCTACTTCTTGTGCTATTTGAGTAAGGGATTTGTTTTGGGGCTACATTTAAGATTCTTCCCAAGTCTTTGCTCTCTGAGGCTGCTGTGTTCACGAAATTGTGTCCTTTTGTCCTGAGTCATGCCAAACTACCAATCATCTCGTTAGTGGAAGGTTGTTAGGAAGTCTTAACATAGACTTTCAGTCAGGCACAGCTGAATTTCTTTATAGAAAAGGCAGTACTTAAAAACTTTGTCTGAAAGGAGGCGGTAAAATATAAGACAGTATAAACGAAAGAAAACCACCATTACTAGCAATTTTTCTGCTGTATCTGATTAAAAAAAAAAATCTCAAGTGGAGTTACAGTACCCAAATTATTTTTCTTAACACTGAAACTGTCATACAGTTAATCTACACAGCCATTGAATCCATCGGTGGCTTAGGGAAAGTATCAGTCGAATTAAGAAAGAAATAGCTATTATTAGATACCAAAAAATCTGAATTCAGTATTGCCTTGTATAATTGTCATTTGTAATTGCTTCATTATGATTTTATCACCACAAGAGAATTTGCAATCAAATACTTGAAAACATGAATGTTAATTATCTGGCAAGCTAAGGAAATTCTCCACATCCCATTAAGGGACATGTGCAGTAAGTCACATATTTTCCTAAAAGTTAGAAGAATGTAGAAATAATGTGTTCTCTTCTCCATTTTTCAGTATCTTTTTCTTCACAATAAATTTTTATTTTTTAGCCAAAATGTTACCAACAAGACATAAATATGTATAGATACAATTTTTTCCAGTCTCGTACCACCAGATAAAAATGAATTATTCAGAACAGATATTTACTGATGAAACCAGACAAATGTGAGAATAGACAAGATCATAAATTACTTAGAAATTGAACTATC
Source organism: Tringa tobata (assembly GCA_033628505.1). NCBI lineage: Eukaryota > Metazoa > Chordata > Aves > Charadriiformes > Scolopacidae > Tringa > Tringa tobata. The sequence goes on from JAHREE010000340.1 coordinate 2,784,077, forward strand.
TGAAGCCTTGGAAGTTGTCATATTGTTTCATCAATTTTAAACTCTGTCCCTCTATAAGTTATTATCAAAGGTTGTCCTGTCAGGGTTCCTGATGGGACATTGTAGCCGAGAGCAGGCCTTTCAGAAATTAGGGAATTCCTTTGAAGCACAGGAAGAGGCAGATAAAAAGTTAGCTGGCTTATGGGATCCTAGGTGCTCTTGTGAAAACATGATTTGCCTGAATCTGTCATTTGGTGACCTGTGCAGTGCGTTTGATGACTCCACATTTATGACTCTACACAATAAAGGCGAGATTAGTATAATATAAAGAACTGTACTGTTTTTTGTAATGTTCCAGTGACAAAAAATAAATGTGTTTTATAGCTGTCCTATAGTCATTTCCTCAAATGAGGCTTGTTTACGGTGGCACTTAATTTTTTAGTATTTTGATTCCCATTATAGCATTTTCAGCCTACTTCTTTCCTTCAAGGAGCAGCATGAAACTGTTTCAGCTTAGCTTAACTGAAACAGAAGTCCTGCTGTTCCTAGAAAAGAAGGGGGTGCGGGGAGCAAAAGTCTTGCAACATTTTTTCTCTGTATTCACCACTCAAATCTGGATTCTAAGATAGCACTTTTCTTTTTTCTGATCCTCAGGCCTTTTTTCTTTTTCCTGATAATCAGAATCTTGTTCCCCTTGCTATGTAACTCTTGTGCCACTCCAATGACATCATTGATCATATAAAACAGCTAGAAAGACCTTTTGTTCTTGCCTGTTGCCCATGCAATTAAGTATGAGAGAAAGAATAGCAATAGTTTGAAATGCAGGTATGGTTACTTGAATCTTACTCTTACCTTGAATCTCACTCAAGGACATACATGATTCAAAGTGCTTATGCATATATAAAAAATAAGCCTGTTAATTATATTCCTTTTCTTTCATCTCTTCTGTTGCTTAGTAAATTTTAAATTCCTAAGAGTAGACTGTAGTCTTACGTAAGCTGATATACAGCTTACTGTCTAAGTCTGTATGAGAAATTCTTGGAGAACATGTATTCATAAGCAATAACGATTTTCAAATAACTTCTAAAAGAAACGTTATTCCAAGATTAATGTACATTGTGAATTGCCAGTTGTTTTTTTTTCATCACCTGTTCACGTCGTCCCAAATTCTGATGAATACTTAGCATATAAGAGGTTCTCTGAATGATTGGCAGGGAAGCTAATAAATTATTCTCCAAAATGCTTTTAATGGCAGCAGTATGGCATCAAATTGGTTTGTGAAGTTAATCCTTTTTTTGTTCGTTCCTCAAAATAGCTTCTATAACACTGTTGTTGAAACAGATCAAAATGTTTTCCAATATTTGTACATAATCTAAGGAAATTGATCCATAGAGTTCTACTCCTAAATTTTTCTAAAATGCATATATATTTGAATTCAGATGGTACCTCCAAAGAACAGAGATGTATGCTTTTATTAATAATGTATTCTAATAATTCTGAATCATACATTTATGGAGGAGCTAACTTAACATGTTTGTGGAAAAAGCAGGGATATAAAACATGCCAAAATTTCTATTATATAAGGTCTGATAAGATATTTCCTGATTCTCAAAGGAGTTGAGAGATATTTTTTAATTCTGTAAAAATATCAATTATGTGGTTAAAACTGAAAGCAGATGCTCAGGTGAGGGACTTCACGACAGCATCTAGCTCCCTTGCTTAAACAACTTAGTTGGTCCAGAGCTTCTGATCTCCTCTTAGCATTCATTAAACATAATTAGGTCCCGCTGCATCTTTCCCTAGGCAGCCATGCTAAGTAGCTCTCGTACGGTGCCTGATGGAGCAATTACGTTCTACTGTGGTATTCATATAGAGAGATTTCCACATTTGCAGAGTGAATGCATGCACAGATTGTTTCTGCATCCCTGTTTCTGTTTACTGAGCATCCAGCGATGCTATTTTGGCTATACTTTATAACATACAAGAAAAGGATGAGCTAGAATGCTGGGTAAGGATGATTTCAGGAAGAGTACAGATTACTCAATTATTTTTTCATTAAAGTCTGTTGGCGTTTTTCCTTTTCTTCATGGTGTTTAGTTTTCCTATCCTTTCCTCTGATACTTAGGATCTACTGGTCAGCCAGTCAAAATTGATACAAAATGGAGTTTTCAGAGGTGTTGAATCCCTCTCTATTAAGGAAATAGCAGTCCCTGATCATGGCCTCTGCTGGCTGAGAGACTGCAATATCACAGATATCACAGGTTCCAGCTGCAAGACACTGAAAACTGGACAGCACTGTCCCATGCTATTGCTTTTCCTACTTTGCAGTAGGAACATACACTACCAAAAAGTTTATTTTGTATATCTACTAGCTTCTTAAATTATATAATCAACAGCATAAAAATAAAGCAATAAGGATCTTCATTAATACAGGCTTTCTAAAGTAAAAACCAAAAAAAACCCCAAAACATTGCTGCTGTTAATGCACTCTGTCATTTAACTCATTTGTGCGGAAATTGTTATCTTCTGATGGTAATAGATCTGAAAAGTGAGAAGTAAAGCCGATTCAAGCATTCCTGAGTTGAGAAAATAGGAGGAAAAGGGCCTGTCATTCTGGTAAGGAGTGAAATAGTTTTTCCATGGTGTTGCTGTTTGGAAGTCGTATTTTTCCAAATCATTAGTATTGTACATAAAGAAAGGTCATGCTAAAAATGTCTAACAGAGAAATTAATACATGTTTTCTTATTTCTTGTAGAACATCTATTCTTGGAATTTCCTTTGGGGCTGCGTTTCTCTTGCTTTCCTTCATTTTGTTTATCTGCTTTGCTGGACAGCTTTTGGTAGGTATTCAAGGAAATGTAATCAAGTAGTTAATGGTTTCCTTTAAATAACATGTTCTGATTTTGCCAAGTCACTCTGCCTTTGCGGAGTACCAGTTAAATGAGAAAGGCTTGCACACTCAAGCTTCTGAGGACATTGTTTTGTCCATGTTAACGTACTATAAAATGCTTTAATTTGTCTGAAAAACAGAAAATGCCAGTGTGGTGACTGTCTGCACCTATACTGATAGTTTCTTTCCCCCATGTGAAGCTGGATCCTCTGAGAGGTTTGCATTATTGTTTCATTGATTGTCTTTTCAAAATTTTTACCGTTGTGCATACAGGAGGTGACATTTTATGAGTGCTTTAATTTGGGGGACTGTGTATTTGTTTAATATTATATAAGACCATTTTCTGAGTTTAGAGAATACCCACTAAAACAATTTAATTTGATATATAAACATTTTACAGTAAAATTCTAATTTTGCCACTGAGTGGTCCAGGTGTTATTGTAATGCCTATCAGTGTACCCAATAATATGTTGAATTTGCGAATTTCATTTAATTCAAGATTTGGGCAAACCTTTCAGCATTTCACAATACAATTAACAAGTATTATTGTCCTCCTTTCAGTCATTCTCAAATAGCTCCAAGATAGAGCTCCATCTAGAACAAGGTATTCCAGGATTTGTAAGAAAGTGGATGCACTTTGAATCTTGCATGTAATCACCTGAATACATGTCTCTTAATTCCCACTTTGCCTTCTCTATCTTTGCATTATTCCACAAGCTCCCATGGAGAAAGCTGAGAGAAAGATCTTTTATAAAAAAGCAAAACACGCACATGGGAAAGACAATTATATCACTATGCAGTAAAACAGTAAGGAAAGGTGGCCTGGCAGTTGAAGCAAGAAACAGAGGAAGCAGGATTTTATAATTTCTCCTCTTCCCTTGTGAGGCTTGTAATTAACCAGGACATGTTTTTAAGAAAATGTAATTAATCTGCATTTCAGTTGTCTTTCCAATAAGGTAGGGATGCTACCACTGCTCAGGAATCCGTCTGAGATATAATGCAACAGAATTTTCAAATATTTTAAATCCTTGGAGTGAGGTCCTAGAGGTATTGTTACTACTTAACAGCAAAAATTAGTTCTCATGTAGTGTCGTGCTTGATTGCTGGATTTTTATTGACATAAGAGTAAAATGACGGAGTTGGAGTATTACTATTGAATAAGCAAATTTAAAAAAAAAATCCTTCAAGGAAAAACCAGCTTTTTTCCTGTAGGAAAAAGAGGTACCAATGAAATGGTATCAAGAAATGTTGGGACATACACTCTCCTGGGGCTTTTACTTATAACGTAGCTTATGAGGAATACAAACATATTTTTCTGAATTTAAAGGGATGGATAACCAAATATCCCAAGTCAGAGTTGGGGAGTTGTGCTGCTTGAATAATATCTAACACCTACTTTCAGTGCTGTTTTTCCTATGTCCTGTAAATACTTCCCAGAAGTGGAGACCTATTATTGCATTTCTGTTGACTTGTGAGATGTCATGTTCTAACCTAAATAGCTTGAAGAGGAGCTATTTATGTCTGTCTTTATGAGTTCAGCTGCTCTAATGCAGAAGCTATGCTGCTAAGAAGCCTTTCAGCAAGTAAGTTATGACCATAGTTGATGCAGCGCCGTCTTTCCTTCGCAAGCGTGGACATAGTTTATGAGAGGCAGCTAACAAAATAGGCAGTGGGTTTATCTTTCCTGTCTTCTCCCTAAGATTTCTTCCTTCATGTCAACATCCACATATTGTTTTGCAGCTTTAACCATGGTGACACCCTATGTTATGTTTCAGTAGCATATACATTGCAGTATATTACCCATAACTGTAAGAGCTTTCTTTCTAGGAGAAAAAGTCTGACATTCTCAAGTGGACAAGTATCAGTATCTGTATAGTGTCAACAGAAATCAAGCTCTAGCATCCTAATCCCGACTGGGCTTGGGTGGGTTTTTTTCTGTCAGTGTGGGTTTTTCCCATCTCCTTCTCAGAGGGGTTATATTTTGGATACCCTTGTAGAATGCATGTAGTAAATGTGGATGTGCTTGTCTGTAGACACACCTGTACATAATTACAGAGTTTAAAATCACCGCATATCTCTCTTCTAAACATGCACCAAAAAAACCAGTCAATCTTTTAGGCCTGACTGACCCTGACAGATGAACTGTGGTGGATTGGCCTTGACTATGGTCCAGGCACCCACCCAGCTGGTCGCTTACCCACTCCACCTCCTCAGCCGGGTTGGGGAGGAAAATAGGATGAGAAGGCCCATGGGCTGAGATAAAGGCAGGGAGATCAGTTACTGTCACAGGTAAAGCAGACTCAACTTGGGGAAAATTAATTTAATTTATTGCCAATTAAAATAGATTTGGGTGGTAAGAAACAAAAACATTAAAGCCATGCTATTCCTCCCCCTCTCCCAAACTCAGCTTCACTCCTTCCCTCCAGACTCCTCTACCTCCCCCTTCCACAGCGTAAGTTGGGGTGGAGGGTGGTGGGTACATAAACGTTTCTTTCTGCTGTTCTTTCCCATCAGACTTTCACCCTGCTCCAGCAGCGTGGGGTCTCCACACACCGTCGTTCCTTCAGGAACACCCACCTGCTCCCACATGGGTCCTCCATGGGATGCAGCGTGGACCTCCTCCTCCTCCAACCTTGGTGTTCCCTCTGCTGTTTCTCACTCTTTTTGTTCCCTCCTCCTCTCTCTCCCCAGAATTTTCTGCCCTGTCTGACACAGGCTTTCCCCGTGGCTGAGGGGCTCAGCTCTGCCCTGCGGTGGGGCCGTTGGAACCCGCTGTGTCTGGCTGGGGGCAGCCCCAGCCCCTCACCACAGGGGCCAGCCCTGCAGGCCCCACCACCAACTTGGGCACCTGCACCCAGTACATAAACATGCAGCAGTACTCAAATATTTACATGATTGTTAGGAGATTTATAGAGTGGGACCTGTAGTGCTGGCAAAGACAGCAAAACTCTAAGCGCAAGCTGGGACACCTGGGTGTCACTGCGTTTACATGCTTCTCAATATTTTGGTGCTTTGCCTTCTCAGGCTCCACTAATTATCAATGGCTGTCACCACCTCAGAGTAAGTCACACAAAAAAACAACTTGGAACAAGTTTCTCCCGATGATTTTCATTTCATTGGTAAACGGAAAAGAACAAAAAGCATCCAGGCTGTAATGCTAAAATTATTAGCTCTTGGGGAATTTAATTACAACATTGTAAGAAGAGATTTATGTTCAGTCTCTCACTCTGAGCTTATGATTAGTTGATTTTACTGTTCAGCAGCACTGCAGCACGGTCCAACTCATTCTGTTGTGGAGTGATAACATCAGCCATTAAATTAGAGTAGGAATGTTTCCATCAAACGACGTGGCAGAGCAGTAGCACAAATAAGGAGGTTGCAGACTCCCAGAGCCTGCCTTTGCGGCGTGTCTTGGGCAGCCACACCGAGGGCAGGCAGGCCTGACAGTTCTCATACAAACAGTCCTTTGCCCATAGGCATTAAAACTTCATCAGTCCCAGGTAAAATCAGCATATGTCCTGAACATGAGATAGATTTTTATCTTTTGTGTTCTAATTACTTCTTTGTGCCTGTGCATTTGGGGTTTTTTTGTGTTTTGGTTTTTTTTTACTTTTTTAGATAATCACAGTATTCAGAGTTAAATCTTAAGAGTATGAGTGTTTTTTGGTGCTAAGACTCCTTTTTGACATGTATTTTCATATTTTAAACGTAGGCTATTCTTTTTTATTAATTTTAAATATTTTCTGTGAATATTCCTTGAAAAGTTTCCTTCCCAAATTACATGCAGATAGAAGATGGTGATTGTCCTTTAGCTCATATATTTTCTGTGTCTCTTCTCTTTATCTTCTTGAAGTATAGACGAGTTCATAGAATGAATGTGAAATGCCTCAGACCTGGTAACTGTTAGATGTGTTTTACCTCCTGATATGAATGCAGGGAAGCAGAGATCTGGTTACCTAAATGGTACATTGGAAAATGTAATGCAATCAATAGGAAAAAAGCCACGGTAAGCATGTAAAGGAAAGATCTCTGCGGTAGCTGAGGTAGCTGGCTGAAGAAGTATTAGTCTCAAGCAGGTGTTCTTTGTGTATTGATTCAAATAACGTCTCAAGAATTTCTTTGCGTTACCTGTGACATGCATACACTTAATTGATACCATATACTCTTTGTGCCAGTTATTTTCCATTATTAAGTGGTTTGTTGCATATGTTTGTACCTTGCAAACCTACTTAGCTGCTTCAGCTAACAAGGAAGATTAGAAGTAAAAATATTTATTTCCTGTCATCTCATCTGAACACGTTTATAGTCTCTCTTAAATATCCTACTGGACTATGGAATTAGCAGAACACAATACCAACAAAACAAACATCAGAAAATAACTGGCTCCACAGTTGAGAAAGATGCTCTGATTTGAGGTCAATGGAGCATCTGTCGAAGTACAGCCAGTATGTGAGTGGTCCTGTCCCTGCAAGAGGACAGCATGTTATTTATTAGTTGCATTACACCACACCACTGTATAAAGTGATATACAAGCTTTACTTTTGTTTGCGGGGATTTGTATTTTACTCTAAAACAATTGGCATTGGTACTTGACAGCCAGAAAGACTGTGTACACTTAAGATACTTAAAAGCTCTGCAAGGACAGGAATATCAGCACCAGCACTACTTCAAAATTATTTTCAACTTGGAATCTTATTTCTGATGTGAGCGTCTCTCAACACAGATATGAATGAAAGATTGAGGCCCTTCAATTTCTTCAACAGTAAGGCTTTCCTTGTAAATTAAGATTAAAACAGGAATGGGGGTAGGCAGGGAGAACGCAGTGAGGCACTTTCCACCTACAGCAGGGTCCATGAAAGAGGCTCATTAAAGCTAAAAGTCATTCTGACGAGTCTCTAGCACAGGCACTGCAGCAGCAAATCCATCATCACTAAGTTAGGTACCATGTTCAAACTTCAGGAACGGTTAGAAATACACTGATTTCACTAATAAAAATCCTTCTCCTTACTCCTTCTTGAGTTATATGGCTATGATGACATCCTATGTGATCGTGACCAAGTGAAGAAGTTGCCTAACCTGGTAAAAACCACAAGTTTCTTATGTCTGTTGTGCCAATAAGTTTCCTTGTAATGTTTTTTGATGAGTGAAACTATTTTGAATGTTTTTAAAATCCAGCAATTCTGCCTTTTAGTATCTTTGCCCAGGATGAGATTGTAAGTTACCTCCAAATAAAGAGATATCCAAGTGTGTTTCCTAATACCAACAGTCCAGTATGCAATTTTCCCTACAGTTAAAAGTTTTTAAAGGACGAAAGCAGAGAGCATCCAGATTGTTTTGAAGGTTCTTTTACATGTATTACCTGAGAGGTGGTATCCATAATATGTAAGTACAGCAATATGGCCACAGGTTGGGGCTCCTGTTGTGTGAGGCAGTTTTTGGGTGGTAGCCTCTGACTTGGAGATCAAGACTTGGTCAACGTAGGATGTAGCATTCAGAACTCCTTTTTCTAGTTCAATGTCCTGAGCACTATCTTTAAGAAGTCATTCAGCTTTGCACTTTCTCAAAACCAGAGGCTCTTTAAATATTTCATGTGAAACATAAAAACTTTGATGGGATGGACTGTTACCTTAAAATAGCGTGTAACAAAGCAAATGTATATTTTTTTGAATGAGGAAAGTAGCACAGGAGGTACTGGGACTGAACCCTGTGTGCCTGAAGGCATATTTATATGGCTCACTGCTGTGTTCTTTCCTTTGAATGAGCAGTTGAAGTGAACCACATGACCATCTTAACGTGACCCTTTGTGAAGGATAATAAACACTGAAAAGTGTGGTGAAATTAAAAATGTGGTACCAACTTTAGTTTTTCCTGATATTTCTTTATTCAGCATTCTAGCTTTTGTTAAACCAATTGTAACCAATGTAAGTTGAGTAGACTCTTCACCTGGATGCATTTTGTGTGACTCAAAACACCTGGCTTAGATTTACAAGTGCCACCATAGAGTTCAAAAGCTTGGTCTTACACTACTCATCTTAGAAGTACTTTTTATCAACAATAGGACCGTTAGAAAGTATGTAAAGTATAAGCTTGTGTCTCTATACAAAAATCATCTTTCTCCAAACTTAGGTCAGTGTAATTGTTGTCAGTCAGTCAGCCAGTTCTTTGGATTTAACTTTGGTGTCTTCTTCAAGTCTGAGTGAAAACAAGCATGTGAAAAGAATCTGATTTTGGGGGCTGTTTATCTTGATTTCATTATTTGTAACATCAGTATTAGTAAAATATTAAGTTGTATTTGAATGCAAAATGAAAAGAACAATAATAGAACTATAGAAAATGTGATTCACTGGCTTTCTGTAAATAAGAGGCCTTCAGTCAAGATGTTCCAACCTCTGCTAGTGTGTGAAGGAGAAGTGTGACAGCTCTTATGACACTGTCTTTCATCTACAACATAGCTGTCACAATTAATTCTCGCACCAGTTCTTGATCTCACTCAGAAAGACAGCATTCATTTTGTTAAATGCTGAAGTAGGTTTTTGTGTGTGGAAAGACAACACAGGATACATTTTAACAACCTGAATATTCAAAATAAGTTATTACTCACTACCATGCTGAGCTGTCGTATCAGATTTAACACGTTGAGATGAAAAGGTAATACATTAGTCACCTTTCATACGACAAATACCTATTATTTCTAGTTGGTAAATGGTAAACACTGAACCATACTCTGCCAGCTCTGCTTAGAATAAACACAGAAGCTAATGCTATTGAGATCTGATATGTTGCCCTTCTCACATGCTTTCTAGAAATGATTACTTTCTTCCTTTCATCTAATTCTCCATTTTCTTAAGAAAATTTCAAATGAGACATAACATTTACAAGAAAAGGTGTTTGATGTAAGCTAACGAATCAGTAAAATAAACCTGCATAGTTCTGCCAGTGCTATTAAGAGTCTGAATTTGATGATCACCCCACCACTCCTGCTTCCAAGAGTTCCCTTAATTTTCAGCAGTACTGAACTGCTGCATTTGTACTGTATATGGACTGGATTTAGACTGCTCAAAAGTGAAATGAAGTTCAGCAAACCTGAACATTCACATAGAGAAATACAGATCAGCAGTGTATGCTTTCATTTTTTCCAAGGAATTTCTACTCAATGGTTTAAAGATTTTTTGTGCGAAACAGGGTTTTGTCACAAGTTTTCCTTTCAGGAGCCTCATTGGCTTAACCTGTGTAGGCTGCTTTCTCTACTATTAAAGAGACCTGTCATCTGTTTATCAAACTAGGTGGGCATGACAGATGTACCAAATAAATGGTGGTCCTTCCCCCCCAGAACTCAGAGCAACAACCTGTCAGAAATGCATCACTGAGTCCCGGTGGACTTCTGTTTTACAAGTGGAATCTACAGTGGAAGTGGAAGCTATCTACAACTTCATTTTTGAAGTTGCAGTGTAACAATGCTCACATTTTTCTTCAGGTCAAAGACAACAATATCTGTAATTTTAGCAGCAGCAGGTGGAAGAATGGAATCTCTTTATTGCTTAATCACAGTGGCTGAATGATATATTGTTTCATACTGGCTGAATGTTATATTGTTTCCTGAAATTTATTTTATTCTCCAGAAATTTTCTTAGTGATAAACTTACCCAGAGAACATTATTTTTTAATGGAAGCAGAAAAATAGCTTTTTTAAGAAATATAGTAAATCAGTCCAATTAGTTCCTCCCTGCTAAAATACATTAGCAAAGTCAGGTGATACTGATCAAAAAACTTTCAAAGGAAATTTAGGATTATTGCAAAGAATTTTGGTACAGAAGTTACATTACTGTGTTCAAAAATATACAGGTACTTGAAAATAATAAAGCAGTCCTCAGCTATAAATGCAGTTCTCAGCATGGACAATGCTAAGTAACCTCAGCAGTTCTGTACTGTAATTTTTTCAATGATTACTTTCAAAAAATGAAGAAAGTTCAAATTTAGCAAGGGTTGCTGTTAAAGTATAAAAGTTTGAGAAGTCTCCATCATTTGACACCAACATTCATGTATTTAGATATATTGAATCAACAGAAATTTTCTTTGTGAAACTTAATTTTATCTTCAGAATTAACATAACACAAGTTGCTCGTTTGTGCAGAGGAAACCATCATTTTATGTCGCTTAGCACTAGAAAAACATGAAAGCATCTTTTCTATGACGTTTTGCATCTGTTACCGAGCCATGTTTTTTTAAAGTTCTGAAATTGCAAATGAGATCTGCTAGAGCTTGCTGAATCCAGTGGAATTCAAGAGCAAAGGGAGTGCTCCTTCCCGGTCCACTGGAGCCCAGTTTGACAGAATTAAAGATTCAGGGGATCCCCCTGTCCCACTCCCATGGATGGGAGGCTGTCAGTGCTGTGTCCCAGGTACAACCAGCAGCGAGGCTGAGCACGTATTCTCAACAGGCACACAGGCATACACCGTACACGTAGGACAGCCACACAGACAGAGCAGCTCTTTTACCAGCACTCATGTAAAAGCAAGGAGCAGTCACGTAAATATGAACAACACTGAAGGTCTAGTTCCTCTTTTTTGGCTAATCAGGAGAGACGTTTGCCAGTGGAACATACGCACACCCTGACTGTAGTCGTCCACAGGCACACTCGCGTTTGTGGGTTACTCAGTATGGACTTCAAATTGACACAATATCCACGCCCAGCCTCTGACCACCTTACACAGTGACTGGCTCAAACCTTGGGTCTCTCCAAATGTAGATCTCCTACTTACCAGCCGATCCAGTTTGAAGTATCCTAATGGTTACACACACACTCTCACACACACCCTATGGATCTCTCCAGGGACTGATCCGAGACACTTCAGTTGCTGGCACCCAAGCCCTGAATTGCCTCAGACGTACGATCTCTCTCTCTCCAGTGTCTGGCACCCATCCTGTGCTGCTTGCCACCCGGTCCAGCATGAAGTTTGCTGGCCTTTGCACACATGCAGGCTCAGAATAAGGGCTGCGCTTACACAGAAGATGGTTAGAGATAGGATTTAATAAGAATGTGCAATAGACACATTTAGAAAAGCCATTTTACATACAGCCATTTCCTTTCATACCCTCTGTTCTCCATTGACCTGCCCTTGTCCATGATCCACGTTTGTCCTATCCCCTAAATATCCTGTAAGTTTTCCATATACCCCCAATCCCTTAAAACATGCCATAATATTTTACACAATCTGAAGTTTTCCTCTGCTCCATTGCAGAATTATCTGCCCTGTACCAGCATACTATCCTTTCAGGCAGTAATCGCCTTTGTTTGCAGGGAATTCTGGAAAGGGAGTTCTTTTAATTGAGGTTTCTTGGTAGGTTTCCCATCAGAAACTGTGGCTGAAACATTCTCCTTCAATGGTCTTAGATGCAGCAGATTCAGTGGCTTCTGTTCTTAATTGATGAGGTTATTTTGGTTCCATCACTGATCCTTGTACTTTAGATCATCACCAGGTCTTTGTGTTTAATTTTATTAGTTTTTAGTCAGATAACCTAAAACCAATAAAATTCATAATAAAATGTATCTGGTTTAGCTTCTTTTCTTGGAATTTCTTATCCTAAAGGCTTTTCTTGAACCATGTAACTTCCTGTAACTTAATTCAGAAAGGAGAACATGATGTTCTTCTTTATCTGTATCGTTTCTTACCCTCTTTATAGTCCATATACTTTCTTAGTGTTTCTGCCTAGTTTTGTCCCTAATCCAACTTAAACTTTTCCAGCTACTTCTAAACTTCCAAGAAAATCACAGAACAATGTTGGTGAGGTTATAGTAAAGCTCCAGGTGTGCTATAACAAAGGCAAAGAGTAATTTAAGGCATGATTTCATGACTGTTTTAATTAGCCATAAATCCACACTCACTGACTCATTAGGTTTTAGGCAGACTAGACAGATAACTGAATGATTCATTTGCACACAGATCTATTCCTTGCGTCCAGCAATCTAGGCTCAGTGCTTTTTACTTTATTAGTGTGGGAAGGCTGACAAAACCTTTCTAAAATCTACATGTGTATTCAAATTATCCTGAAATTTGCTATGTACTTAGGGGTGGAGAACAAGGTTTGGAAGTTCAAACAGCCATTTGAGCAGGAGTTTCTTGCTCAAAAACACAGGTCCTTTGAGTTTATGTGAGGTTTTTTTTCAGTATGGGGAAGGAGTAACATGTATAATATAAAGTTGCCTATTTTTTCCCTTTTCTTTTTCCATTCTTGAGATTCAGCTTATTGTTTTGACCTTCCTGATACTGACTTCATTCACTCAGAATCTGTCCAATCCAGTATGCAGAACTCCCTGTCATAGAAGGAAACAATATGTAAAAAAAGTTCTAGCTGTACAGTGGACTTGTTCAAATAGTGTACAATTAGGAGAGAAATAGTGATGTGCAGTATGGCAAAGATCTTCATGTAAACTACATCACATGTATTGGATAATAGTGTTATTTAGTGCAATGTGCCATAGCTATTGAACTTGAACTAATAGTTATGCTGTAAATTAAATCCTATATTTTGTAGATTTTGGTGCTTGGGTTCTCATTTCAGAGACTTCTTGTGCTTGTATCTCTTCTCATTGCTGTGAATAGGGTGAAAACAATATGTAAAGTGATCTCTGATAATACTAATTAAATAGAGAAAACGAGTTGATAAAAAGCAAATACTTTTGTGGGACTGTAATGTTCCTTAACTTTTAATCGTCTTTTTTACAGAGGTTTCAGTATAGTTGAAATTGACGTTTGCAAAGGGCACATGATGCTTCTATGCAACCTTACCTCCTCATTGCTAAGGTTTTGGGAAAATTAATATTTATTGGATGTGCCACAAATTGTTGTTTATTCTGTGTGAGCATCTTGTGCCTCTAGGCAGTATGCCTGTCTGAATGAAGGCTATTGCAATGTGTTCGTGGAAGCAGGTGAAGTGAGTCAGAGTTTTTTATTGTTATTTTTTACTGCTTTATTAAAAAAAAATATTCCATTCACTAAAGACTCATTGTGTCAAATTGTTGTCCGATTGTTATATGAAATGGTGATTTGTTTTCTAGATAGTTTTAGGGAAGGTTGATTTGCTTTCTGAGTTACATTTCATTTAAAATGAATTATCAAACAAATGAAAGAAAAACCCAGAAACCCCACTATTTTTTAGATTGACAGGGATATATCTATGTATACAGCCTTTATACTGCATGAAGAGACCTCTGTCTTTCTGTCAAAGACTGTGCAGAGTCATTATTCACATTTTAAAGTTTCCAGAGGCTACTTAATATTGGTCTTTCAGTTGAGACAAGGGAAGTCATTTTGATCACTTGCTTTTTACTGATATTATAGGTAATGCCACTGCTGTCAACTCTGCACTTGCTTTTATTAGAATGTATACTGAATGTTTAATAAGGTATTTGAAAATTATAATTATTTAACAGAGTTTATATTATGGCAGATATTTTAACTAAATTTGCATTTAGTTTCATGTGTAATCATGATCTGTAACTCTTATGAGAGTATAATGGTTGAATACTTGTGTACAATATTTCAAGATTAATACGGCCCTCAATCTTAAGCTTGCTTAATTCTACCCTTATTTACAATAATTCAATATACTAAAGCTATTTTTATTTTCTCTTTTTGAAACTCTTTGCACTTAGCAATGTAGCAAGAAAGCATCAGCTTCATTGTTGTGGATCCTGAAATCATCTGGAATAATTGCAAACCGTCCTTGGCCACGGATCACTCTTACATTGACCACCACTGCTATAATATTAATCATGGCTGTATTCAACATGGTAAGGGAAAAAAGGGTCATTTTTCTTGGTCTTTTGTTCTTTAAGTTTGGGTTTTTTTGTTCAGTATGTGTGTAGATGTCCAATTTATGGCCCATGGCTATGCCAGGAGCCTACATGATAATGATTGCCAGAGACAGAAAAGTAAAGCAGAGCAACAGAAAACATACTGTATAATGGGGACCTCTGCAAACAGGATGCTCAGCAAGAGCTTGGATCTTGGCTAAGTTTATTAAAGAAAAATGCAATTTATAAGGAATAGAACATAGTTAAATCCCAGGTTTGAACAGTTCAAATCCCTTGCTCATCTACACATTGCTTGGATAAACAGAGTATTCCTCAAAGAATGAATTATCTCCTCACAGGATGTATGGAAGACTGTGCAAATCAAACTAAGCTTTATTCAGATTTGTGATGCTCCTCTGCTCATCTCAAAATGATCATAATGTATACATTATTGTATTTCATGTGCTTGCCTTTGTTTTTTGAAAAAGGAAAAAAAGTCAAAGTTACATCAAAACTTCAAAAGTCTTTAACTACAAGTTTGTTAGGGCTTACCTCTGCTTTAGGCATTTCAGCCTGTGCTTGTATTTTCTCTCCTAATAGGGAAAATCCATGTAATTCTATTATTCTTTTGTAAGTATAACAAATACAGAGTAGATCTGTCATTACCGTGCATAAATCCTGAATCCAATGTCCTCGTTTATTGTGCATCGAAGGATGTGTTGTCTAATGGGTTGGGCAGTATATGGGATCAAAAAACTTCCTTTTTTTTGCCCGGTGGGCTGAGCTTGATTTATTTCTTCTTAAACTGGTGAAAATGTTCCGGCTCAGTTCTGTATTTGCAAAATGGGAACTGTAATATTTATTTAGGAAATGTTTTCATTACAACCTTAATGCATAGCTATTAGTCACATTTCAAGTGAGTGAGATTTGCACTTCAGTGCTTTTGAAATTGCAACTCTAAGTGCTTCCTTGAGTTTCTGGTACTTCTGTTACTTGAGGTTCATAAAGGACTTAAAGATTGATAATACCTACAATGTTTTATTTTGTTTTCCCACAATATTTCAGGGGAACCTTAGTCAGTCATTTGTTACAGTAAGTACTAAACTTGTCAGAATGATGTAACGATGTAATGTGAACATTTGAAATTTCTGGAAGAACCTTCTTTCCATTTTTTCTATCAAATGATCCTAGACTTGGTTTTGTTGGTTTTCTTTTCAGGAAAGAAGGTGTTTTCCTTTCTTTCTCCTGCTTTTTTTAAGGAGAGGAGATAGATAGACTCAAAAACAACACCATGCTTAAAAATTTAAAATTTAGCTAATTGAATTTGGCATTGAAGGCTGCTAGAGGAAAAACTCAAAGGAGCAGTGTCTGGAAAGTGAGAAAATAAGCTCACTTTTCAGCAGCAAAAGTAGTTAGCAGTGGAAACAAATTATTCTGAAAAGCTGTTGATTCTCCATCACTTCTTGTCCGCAGCTGAAGCCTGTATGCTTTTATGAACGATAAGCTTTAGCCAAGCAAAAGTTATTTGGCATGCTACAGGACAACACACAGAGATGGAGTAGCTTGTAAAATGTAGGTCAGATTAGACTTTCTTTTATTTTGAACTCTATAAACATATAAGAACAAATTAAATAAGACACTTCGGTTTCAAGTATATTCTGAGATAGAGTTCATGCAACCATATGGTTATTTATTAAGTTAAAAAGTATAAAAGAAGATACAGTCAGCAACTGTTTTTCTCTTATACTTAAGTTCTACTATTGCGTACAGCCCACTTCAAATTTGGCTTTCAACTAGTAAAAGACATTTTAGGAAAAAAAAGGAGTTTTTCAGTACATAATGTTTAGAAAAAGTTCTAAATTTTATTGGTTCAAGTCCATTTTCATGTGGACTGAATGTTACAGTAAAACTTAATAGGCTATTTTCTAAAGTATTTATGCCTTATCAGTAATGACTGCAGTATTACAAATAATCATGTTCCATGATATTCATGAGATGATAATTTTAAGTACAATTCCCACCTTGAAACTAAACCTTAATAGTTTGAATAGCAAAAATGACTTTAAATGTGATTGTGAAATTTGCATTTCCTTAATATTAATAGCAAATTGTGGGAGAGACTCTGAAGTATCATTATTATATCTCCAAGCAACATGTACTTAATAGCAGAGTCCATTAACTGCATTTATTTCCATGAACTCTTTCAGTAGAAAAAGGCAAAATGTAGCCATTAAGATTTAATGGAGATAAAAAGCGTCTAACCATCCCACACCTAATAAATCATAATTAAGACCAAAATGTCAACTAAAACTCAGTCTTTATGGTCAAGGGACATTAGAAAAGAGTGGGGGTGCAATTTTATTTCAAATCAGCTGTTTCAGCATACATCTGTATCTTGTCTTCATGTTTGAGATGCATATAGTCGTGATCAGTGGAGAGAAGTTAAAAAAACAGCTAATGTGACATAAGTATCAAATATTTCTTAGCTGAAGGGAGAGGGTGACTAATGCCGCTTCCATTGAGCATTAGATCTGGTGCCATATATAGAATAGGGCAGCAACCAATGGCTGACAAAGACTGTTTTGGCAAAGCCAACCTGCATTAAACAGAACATGAGAAAGTATATTGCAGGGAACAGTGCAGAGCCCTCAGAGAGACAGTAGGACTGCATGACTGCAAAGGGGTGACTCTTGGAATCTAAATGAATAACTATTTGATGCATCAAATGATTGTGCCTCGCCATCCTCTGAGATTCATGAGATCTCAGCGAAAGTGGCATGTTGAAAGATCCCTGCTAGAGCTCTTTGTTTCGGTGACTTCTGCATCAAATGCCTGAATGGTTCTTGGCACAGCAGCAGGATCTCAGGGCTATACTGTGCCAGGAAGGTGCCCTGAGTACCAGCTTTCAGAGCCAGGATGTTGCTTGCTCTCCTGTCTTCCTTCCAGTGAATTTTCAACCACTGGACTATTTCCTTTAAAATAACGTGTCTGTAGAAATGTGAGGACTGACAGAGGTTTGACTATTTCTGCTCTATTGTTTAATGTCTCTCTGTGAGCATGAGCTGCCTTAAATTATGCAAGTATTGGCCCCGTGTTGTTCTCCCACTAGTCATAGCTGAAATCTCGTGTTTTAATAATGACAAATAATTAAGCAAACTTGCTTCAATTCTCGTAGTAGAAAGTTTGTTTACTTAATATACCTCCCTTTTAGTGTAGCTAACTGTTAATACAGTTGCTGACCTTGTTCAGTGCTGTATTTTTAATAGGCAAGCTCTTTGACAGATAGGCTGTAATTATGTCCCTACAGTGCCTAGAACATTGAAGACCCTATTTTGGAGGGTACCTAATGCATTTCTTTTAAGAAGAATAAACAGACACTGCCTAGAGCTTGACCTGGCCTAGGAGTTAGAAGGAGAGAGGGGAATGCACAGCTGCAGTCATTTAAGTGGCACATGCAGGGTGCCATCACAAATCCATTCCAGATTATAGATAGAATTTAAGAAACTTGTTAAAATCAATATCAGTCTAAGTACGCTGGACTGGCAGAGATGCACTAGCAGGTGACATAGCAAGCACTTGGCACAAGCTGTCCTGAAATAATGTTTACAGCAGTCCTGGTGTGTTTCAAATGTGTGTGGGAGAGAGAGTCATGCTGTCACATGATCATTTGCTCCACAGTCCAGAAAAGATGAAGCCACATAAGTGAGCATCACTCCATATCTGTCAAATACTATGATGGTATCTGAGTATATAATGGCCCATCAGGTTCCTCATCTCTCTTATCTAATGCTGCTGGGAGCTTTGAACAAGGCAGTTTCTTGCCACCTCATATTGCCTCTACAGGGACACTGTGACTTGAATACATGGGGACACATAGATAGTTACGCAATTTCATTTGGCACACAAAATTTTATAAAAGTGAAATGATTGAGCAACTTGAATTTGGTAAATTTCACTATTAATAGGAGACACATCACAGGACACCAAATAATGCAAGTGCATGAGCACCTTGAAGCTAAGAAGTCCTGTACAAACCCAGAGTCAAAATGCTCTAAAATTCCTATTCAATCCAGTACAGTACTCCAGATCTTTGTCATCCTTTTCCAACTTTCCAATGTCTCAGCATCACCTCTTGTTTATTCAAATAGTCTAGATAGAAACTTATCATTCCAGATGCTCCTTAAACTTTTGCTTGTGAGTTTATGAAGTTGAGGAATGATACCAGAATCTGGGATTCTCCATATTATTCCTAGGGCATTCACGTGGGTATCTGGGGATAAATTCCTGACTAATCTGCCAGACCAACTGTTATTTTTCAAAGCAAGTTGTGATACGCATTTTGAGAAGAAAGTTCTCCTAAGCCACATGGATATTTGGAGAGTTGGTAGAAAAACTGAAAACAAAGAAGAGATGTCCTGCATGTTTGCCTTAGAGGATCAAAAAAAAAGAGAAAAAAGAACAATGCTGAACAAAGCATCATTGCTTCATTTTTCTGTGTGTTAAGAAAAATGTGAGTCCTTTACTTCAACCCATATACTAGACTTGCATGCTTCTGCCATACTTGAAAGTATACTCTTCTTCTCACTCTCTTTTGCTGAACAAAAGAGTAGGGGCACAAACAGGAAGAACTGTTTACAACAGCATTATAAAACTGTAGACCATTGTGTCTTGAGGAGATTGCATAGCTCTTCTGCAACAGCAGAAAATCAATTTCAAGTATAGTTGTGTGTTCATAAAAGGCAAGAAGGTAGTGGGGAGAGAGAGAGAGATGGTGACATAGATGTTTTCTATGCTTTTCTTTATAGTCCTCACATGTCCGTTTCCAGTATAATTTTGTATAATAAGGAAGAGGAAACAGTGGTGGGATCAAATTAAATGTAAGCTGTGAATTGAGTTGTGGTGCATTTATTGGTAGCATGCCAGACCTTTGTTTTTGCTGTTTGTACTTCCATTGATTAAGCACAGCTCTGCTCTGGAACTGCTGATGCTGGAGCATCTACTTCCCAAAGAGCTTACCTCTGGGCTGCGGAGTTTCTCACTGGTGTGCGAAAGCACACTTATTAGTGTTCTGAGGCCTATGCCTTATTTTTGCACAGAAAATGATAGTAGCATTTGTCTTTACAAGTGGCTGCAGCATGACTGCCTGCTACCACAGGTTAATGACGACAGTCAAACTGTCTGTGGCATTTCAATCAATTATTTTTGCCTTTTACTCTGTTTAGTTCAATGGAAGGGTATTTCCCATCACTGTCCTTCCTGCCCACCTGTCACAGGGTCAACTCATTCACATAGCAACTGTTTAAATTTTACACATTTTATTTTTTATTCCATAATTGTTTACTTCAGTGTGCATTTGATTAGTGCACTTAATATTAAATTCTGCCACCTTTCCTTCTTCGTAGTTGGATGCTATTTCATGCACATTAATGTGGAAATCAGCCAGCCCATTTGCTTAGTAACCTGAGAGACAACCCATTTGACTTGGTCACATTTACAGGCTATTGGAGCATGTTCATTGTGAAACCTTGGTTCTGGTGCCTTTTGGATTGTACAGAGGGGTTGAAAGTACCTATGTGAGAAAGTTGGCTTTGTTTTTAGTAAGATCTAAACTAGTGTATTATGTAGTCTTGTGCAGATTCTTGGTCAGATACTGAGAGATGCACTAACTTGCTTATTCCATGTTGTGGGGGGAGGGTCTGTCACCACATGGTTTCTACTGAAAGTAATAGCAGCACAGCAGGTATTTTCATCATGTGAAGGAAAATACTCAAACTGAAGATTGCAGATTCTATGAACACGAGAGAAGAAAGCTGTTAGAATATGAAGTTAAAATGAGAATTTAATGGTAGTGTGCTCAGATGTTCCCTGGCAAACATTTGTATTCATAAAAAATATTGCTTTCATTTGAGTCATTTGAGTAGGTGTGACTGCTTAGTAGGACTGAGCTGTCTCTTACAAAAAATACTATGTTGAAGAATAATATATATCTCTAAAGCATGATAGCGA
The DNA here is from genome assembly GCA_033628505.1 of Tringa tobata. Taxonomy (NCBI): domain Eukaryota; kingdom Metazoa; phylum Chordata; class Aves; order Charadriiformes; family Scolopacidae; genus Tringa; species Tringa tobata. Next base: position 2,804,746 of record JAHREE010000340.1, read on the forward strand.
TGTAGATAACTGATGAGAGACAAGAAAGACAAGTGCAAACACATCATTCAGAAATAAGTGTTGTTTCGCTCATGGGAGATGACAACATTTCCATATCCTCTTTTTTTTCCTATCTATATTTATTTATGCATTCATAGATATGCCACATTTCATATAGCGTTCTATGTATAGAGATAACTTTTATAGGTCAGAAATGCCCTGTACAAACCTCAAAACCAAAATCAAAATGCTCTGGTAGAAATGAATGTATATGAATATATATAAATCTATACGTACATATAACTGTGTTTGAGTTCTTCGTGGTATATAACCTTTTGCTCTCTGGACATGCATGGGATGGGATTCTGAGACTAAATACAGTTACTTTAGGTTTGCAGAAAAAGTAAATGCACTGTTAGTGGGCTGTGGAGACTTTCTTTGCCCACCCTTGGGAAACGATCTGGTGAACAACACTTATTAAGATAAGAATGTCAGTGTAAATAGTTGGAACAGGGAGAGGGATTAAATACGGCTTTAAAGCTCTCTGGAGGGGGTTTGCCCAAAACTGTTCCCGTTAAAGAGGAAGCCCAGCATCAGCTGCGTTAAATAGAACCAAGCCACTTCAAAGGGATTTGGAAGCAAAGAAGGAAATAGGGTGGGGAAAAAAAGATATAAAAAGAAGCATGGAAGTTCCTAACAGGAGGCAGAGACCTATGAGTGTAACCATCTGACTGTCAAAAGCTGGTTTGACATTGCATTAAGTCGCCCCTCTGGCATCACACCTCTGCCTTGGCCAGTGAGAGCAGCTTCCCCATGAGACACTGTGAGTTGCTGGCTCTGCAGCTGGTGGGGCAACAGCGTGGACCATGACAAGCAGGGACCCACACCTCAGATTTGTCTGTGTGCACAAACTCACGGGGCACTTTCTCACCAGCTTGGGCATTAACAATTCATAGGGAGCTGCACATGTGCACATAAAGCAAGAATACTCACATCTCCTTATAGGAGGGATGTGCAAGTAGGGTAACCCACACTCCCAGAAGAGGGAGTGTGTGCATTTAACCCACACATCCTGTGAGAAGGGGTGGATGTGCACATAACTCTGCATGATAAGAGCTCTTTGGGATCAGTTACAGAAGGGTGTTTCAAAATTTGTAGGTGTTTATTAACATTTTGTAGGGTCTGGTGTTCTCATTTATCTGTTCTATTACTGATACTGATCCTGAATGTATAATTCACTGATTGTAGTTAATTATGTGAAGTTGCACATAAACATGTGCATAGAACAAACACAGAAGCATGTTTTAAAGGAAAACAACCTGAAAGTGCAACCATACAGACAAAGGTGAGCCCATTCTGCATGTTACTCCAGAGGTCGTGCCAACTTCTGGTAAACCAGTCTTGGTAACAGATCACAGAATCTTCATGGTTGGAAGGGACCTTTGAGATCATAGAGTCCAACCATTAAAAAAAGAACAAACAAAACCCACACAACACCAAAACAAAAAAACCAACACCCCATCACCACAACAATCACCACACCCAACAACGTCAGGCACTAGAGCATGCCCTGAAGTGCCATATCTACATATTCATATATATGTATTCATCACCTGCATATTCATCACCTTCGCAAGTCTGTAACCGATCCTGCTTCTGTTGAAGTGGTGTTACATTGATAATGGTTTCAAACTCTTCTCAGCAGCACCACAAAACACATCAATGGGTGTTGACCATGGGTAGTGGCTTGGCAGGTTTGGATAGTCTTCAAAAAAAAAAAAAAAAAGTCGCTGTGCCAGTAGTACAGTGCTGGGACACGTTGCCAAGGAAGGTTGTGGGGTTTCTGTCCTCAGAAGTTTTCAGGACTTGGCTACACAGAGCTATGGCTGACTAGATCTTGTGTGAGGTAGCAAATCAGTAACTGTTTGGATCCAGATCAGATCAAAATCTGAGTTTTTCTCTGGAGCAGTAGGTAAAGACAGGAATGGGGAAAGGTGAGTTTTTGAAATTCAAAGGTGAGTTACAAACTGGCTACATGCAGGGAACAATGGGTGAGAGGGAGGCAACCTGTGGAGCTCTACAACGGTCAGCCCAGTGTGGATTTTCATATACAGTGTATGAGAAGGACTGTGAAATATGCTGATGAATTAAGGTGACAGGCAATGTCTGTGAAGGAAGGCTTGAGATTTTAGAAATGAAGAAGTCAGCTGAGGATTTGAGTAAAAGAACTAGGATGAAATTTAGTACAGAGTGCAAGATTATGCACAGACCAGTGACAAGAAATTCTGACACAAATTGGAAGTTCATCAGGTAGAGGTGTGATGAGTTCAGGTTTTTGATTAATTATGTGGGTTTAGTGACAACTCAGCTGAATCATGATAACCATCCATGTGACTGCTTTTAATTCATGGTAAGTATAAGCCACATTTAGCTAAGTGAGCCTCAGTGAGGGAAAACTACCTTACATTTGCTCAGCATGATGTTAGTGGTGGCTGGGATTACATCAATGTGCAGCAATGTTTTAAGCTGCTATAACTTCATGATCTGTCGGAGCCCCTCTTGCGTGAGGTGCAGTGAGCTATTAAGGTTTTGTAGCTGTGAGCAAGGGAGTTGTCGTTCTAGGATGTATGAAAACGTATTTTCTGTGGAATTAGTATTAATGCTATTGCACAACTCACTGATGAAATCTGGGGAGCGTGCTTGCAGTTTTGCTCACCCGGAAGTTTTAGTTGGAAGAGGATGACTATCAGAATTATTAGGGGAATGAAGAGCTTGTTTTCTGGTAATAGACTAGAAAAACGTATATTGCTGAGCATAGTAAAGGCTGGGATGGCATTAAATATTGTCAACATAAATAATAGGGAGAGAAAGGAGCAATCTGAAAGCCAAAGGGTAAGATGAGAAGAAGTAGAAAAAAACCATGGGAACTGGCCGTGAATAGTCTAAGTGGTGAGGTTCAGATTAGTGGAATTGATGTAGCCAAATCTAACTCATTAAGAACGCACTAGATCTCTGCGTCAAAGGATACTGTATGATTGTGGCTATCTGTGACATCAGCTGGCTGAATGTGATGACCCAGGAGATACTGATTCCACTCTTCTGTCTCAATAACATTAGTACAAATATTATCGTAGTTGTTATTATGAGAAGGATTACATCTGTTTAAATGAACTTCAGTAAAGACTTCTTACTCTTTCTTGAATTCTTCCTGTGTTTAAATAAGATTCAGCTGAGGTAAACCCAGGAATTATTCATACTGAATTTATTTCATCATTGTCCCTCATTTTTGTGAGCTTCTGATATATGAAAGTAATATAACAAAGAGCCTTTCGTCTTTTATTCAAATGGAGTGTCAGATGGAGGTTAACAAAGTTGTTTTTATTTGAGCATGCGGGAACAAGTAATCAAGTGATGTCATTTTCCCTTTTCTATTTCAATTTCCAGTGAAATACCAAAGTTAAATGATTATTGGCAAGGCTTTCTCTGCTTCTCCATTTCTCTTCTGTATTTTGACCTTAAACAGCTGACAAGCTAATGGATTATACATTGTTTTTCTCTAGTTTTTCCTGGATAATGTTGTGAAAGCTTTTCCCTCAACTCTTAATTCATCAAACGCAAGTTTTCCTAATTCAAGTAATCAGACACGGTGGTGTATACAAAACAACTGTTTTTTCCTACCGGTAAGTTCATTTTACATTTCTTTGTTTGTTTACAACAATTACACTAAATTGACTGTTGCCAGATCTGCTTGGAGTTAAACACCCACCAGTTTTTAAAACTGCAGCAAAAGCTTGATTTTTTTTCAGTCACCTGAAACTGCCTATGAAGGAAGTGGGAAGGTAAAGGAGATTAATACTTTTGAAAATAGCGAGTTTAATGAATGTCAGGTTAAAAAGCAGGAAACAATCTGATAACTAAAAGTGTCTCACCCATGCCAACAAATGGGCATTACAAGATTTCAGGAGAACACACAGCAACTGCAAAGCAGACTGTGCATTGAAAGCTCCACATTGTTGTCAGTGAGAAAGCCAGGTTGATCCACAGACACAAGGTTTCACAAGGACCAGTGGTAGACCTGAAAATATTCACCATTTTCATTATTGGCCTGGCAGTAAATGTGAAATCTGTGATCGGCATGCTTCTGTCTTTGCATGTTTGATTAAGAGGTGGAGTGAGAAGGGGGAAATACAACATTCACGTAACATTATATAAACTGTTTGAAAGATCTGAGCTGGTTTGAAGATGTCTTGGCGTGAGCAAAAGCACAGTGTCACATGCAAGAAGAGGGGGAAGGGCATTCCTGCAAAAAATGGGATCTGTATCCTAGAGAGCAATGATTCTTAGTGGGATTACAAAAGACCTGCAGTTGAAGTCTTTGGATGAATAAACAGGAGGCAGTGAGAGGAGACAGAAAATTATTTTATCTCTATGCAGAATTGATGAGACCAGTACCAGAATGGTGTGTGCTGATTTCCACACCATATGTTTTACATGAAACAGCTATTCACTATGTCAAGCTAAACAATCCTAGGCACACACAAAAGCAAGATGTTAATTATTTTTAGAACTGTTCTGGAAAAAAAAAACAGTTGCAGTAACTGCAGCACTTAGGAACTTTCAGTATCTCCCTGATAAAGCAACAGCAGAGCATGAGTTTCTGTTCTTATTGTCTTTTGCCCTGATATCAAGTTATCCTTGTTGTCAAAGAAGTGATGCAGTCCTTCTTCCAGTCTCTACATACGTTCACACTCACAAGCACACAGAAATAAATTCTTCCAATGCTTACTTATATATTTTTGCTTTTATAGTTAGCAGGTTTTCTAGTCAGTTTTTTAAAATATTGTTTGGTATAGCTTTTAACATCTTTAAAGGTATTTTGTTTTCTTTTATACCAGTAAATTCTCCAACAAGCATCTGAAGGATATAGTTTTCATAAGTTATACATATTACTAAGATTTAATCTGCTGTTTTTCAAAAAAAAATTGTGTGTCTTTTTCTTTTGTTTTCCCATCCATAACTTACGTGTTTGTCAGCTCTTCACATGATTTGGCACATTGAAACCACATATAAACAGTGGTTTATAGATTTTAAACTATTAAAATGCATTCTTTCATGAAAGAAACTTTGATAAATTGGGACAAAAATTATGTTAAAATGTCACTTCTGATAATAATAAATGAAAAGGTTAGGTTGGCTAAAGTTTTTAAACACTTTTTCCCTCACTTTTTTATTAAACAACTCTCAAATGCACATCATTTTCATCCTCAGGCACTGCATAAATGCTAGCTTGAAAAAGCTACAGATACCTTCTGAGTTACTAATTTTTTATTTTTTTTTTAAATCTGGAAATAAAATTATACTGTCTTTACTGAATGAGATATTGAATAGTTAAGCTGGCAAATGTTTGTTTCCTTAAATTAAAAATTCAATTGAATCTCTGTGAAATTTAACAAGGGCAAGTGTAGGGTGCTGCACCTGGGGAGAAATAACCCCAGGCACCAGTACAGGTTGGGGGCTGACCTGCTGGAGAGTAGCTCCAAGGAAAAAGACCTGGTAGTTCTTGTGGACAACAGGATGACCATGAGCCAACAATGTGCCCTTGGGGCCAAGAAGGCAAACGGCATCCTGGGGTGCATTAAGAAGAGCATGGCCAGCATTAAGAAGAGTGAGGTCAGGGAGGTCATCCTGCCCCTCTACTCTGCCTGGTAAGGCCCCATCTGGAGTACTGTGCCCAGTTCTGGGTTCCCAAGTTCAAGAAGGACAGGGAACTGCTGGAATGGGTACAGAAAAGGGCCACAAAGGTGATTAAGGGCCTGGAGCATCTCTCCTACAGGAGAGGCTGAGGGACTTGGGTCTTTTTAGTCTGGAGAAGAAAAGGCTTAGGGGAGATCTAATTAACGCGTACAAATACTTAAAGGGAGGGTGTCAGGAGGATGGGGCTGGTCTTTTGTCACTGTTTCCCAGTGACAGGACAAGAGGAAATGGGCACAAACTTGAGTATAAGAAGTTCCACCTAAACATGAGGAGGAACTTCTTTACTGTGAGAGTGGTAGAGCACTGGAACAAGCTGCCCAGAGAGGTGGTGGAGTCTCCTTCTTTGGAAACATTCAAAACCCGCCTGGGCAAGTTCCTGTGCAACATGGTCTGGGTGGACCCGTTCTAGTGGGGGGGTTGGATTAGGTGCTCTCCAGAGGTCCCTTCCAACCCCATATGATTCTATGATTCTATGTGTGTTAGCTTTAAGCTTTATTTATGCAGATAAACTTTATGACAGTGAGCCTGACAGATCTATTGACTGTCATATCAAAAATGAGTGAATAAGAGATTTTTGAATTATTACAGCCCCAATAGAGTTTTCTGAGTTATATTGCTTGCTTTCTTGCTCTTTTTAAAGACTTAAGGAATACATAGGGACTTTGTGTTTAGTTATTGATTAGTTTTGCTATGATGCTTCTGTAGTTTCCATATAATAGGAGTTAGACTTGGGAGATTTCAAGTCATTCATATCTCTTCCTGTGACAAAACACAGTGCGGTATCAGTGCTGCCACCTTCACACGTTAAATAAATAAAAGTCATGATACTGACTTCTGAAAAGTGCAGTTTTGGAATACATTTTATTTGACTAGGGAATTCCAAAAGTACTTTATTTTCAAGTTTTTCTCCATAGGCATATTGGAGTTGAATCCCTTTTTTGCTTTAATAAAGATCTTTATAACCACAAAAGTCTTAAATTTTAAGAGAAGAGAACAAATGCACTGGGCTGGAGATAAGATCCTAAGGGTGTAGTGCACTGGTGCAAGGCACTGGGCCTGTGATCTTGGTAAGAAAGGCACTCGGACTCTGTAAGGTATTGGTTAAAATACCATTTATTGGAGCTAGCACAGGAAGAAAAAAGAGGGTATATGGAGTTACATCCCTTCAGGTGCTGGGAACTCTGAACCATACAGCATCGGATGGTCTGCCAGTCAAGGGTGGCATGGGGTGGAGAACCCATCTGTGGAGAGGTTACCCAGCGTTTTCCTCTTTTAAGCTCTTATAGGATTTTCTTAAAAGGAAACATTTCTATTCATAATTTCTGCTGTCAGACAAAAAAGATGTCTGTGAAAACTTGCTGTTGCAGTGTTAGATAAAGTTGAGGCCAGACAGGTGGGGTAACCACTGCTACCATGTGAGAGCTGCCTGAGGGCTCCGTGGTTGCAATAAATTGGCTGAGCTGGTTGAGGTTATCCCACGGCCAAGGGGTAAGCAGAGCACAGCACAGACCTGCGCCTCCTCAGCTTCACTGCCATGGGGATTGCTAACTCTTCAGCACGCAGCAGTCTTTCAGTCAGGGTCACAACAAAGGATTGGTATCACTGCAACCTTCTGCCTTGGAAAAAGCCTCAATGCCTGTGTAGTCAGAGCCCTTTTCATTCTTCTGTAGGTTGTGCAGAGGTGTAGGATGAACAAGCCTGGAATGGGTCTTCACTAAGAAACAAGCCCAGTATACCTGCACACAAAAGCTGTAATTTTTTCCCAGCTGGGCGTTAATACCTCTGTAGGAAAGTTCATGTTCATTTGATGAAGTGAAAGCAGACTGCTTGGCGCAGGAGACAGGCTGCCATTTGTCTGACAGCTTGCAATTTTTGTGCTTTGGTGAAGACCAGAGCTCTCATGCTATCTATATGACAGTAATTCCACCAGTCATGATTTTCTGTATGGCTACTTTGACTGTTCCTTCACCAAATTGTTGATGTTTTCCAGTGTCTTGCCTGTTTTGTAGCTGCATGCATCCATCAGAGAAGCTAGCTAGAATGTCAGTTACCTTATTCCTCTGCTCTGTATCCTTTGAAGCATTTTGTCTTGCAGTTCCTCCTCTGATTTTTTTCCAAGCCCTTTTTCTGAAAAGCTGAAAAGGTTAGAGAAGGATACAAGCTACAATACTTTAAGCATCTACATAAATTTGTAAATTCTGTTATCAAATGGGTGAAATTTCAGTTCCTTTGACAGGAATTGAAAAATTTATTTGCAGCATTGAGCACTGAGAAACAATAGTATTGAATAGCCTTCTAAGATATGGCTGGGAAAAGGTTTATTTAATGTAGCATTTTCAAAAAAAAAGTTTCATAACCTGGTATGGCTGTTAAGCACAGTTGCCTACAGACTCACCTCTAGATTTGTTTGTTGCTTACTGGAATCTTGCATTGTCCTGAGTAACATGCAGTCCTGAGTAACATGCTCTAGCTCTGGGCAATCCTGCTTCAGCAGGAGAGTTGGACTAGATGATGTCTATGGTCCCTTCCAACTCTAAAAAATTCAGTGAAATTCAGTGAAATTACAACACACACTATCAGAGTCCACATTCTTAAACATGTGGCTGTGCCTCTCTTCTTTAATCTATCCACCCTTGTTTGAAATCTTAGCTAAGATAAGGGACCGTGAGGGACATGGTTTAGTAGTAACTTGGCAGTGTTAGATTAATGGTGATCTTAAAGGTCTCTTCCAACCATAATGATTCTATGATTCTAAGATTTTCAGTGTCTAGTTTATGTATTCCTATTGGAACACTAACAAAGGCTGTCTATTCCACTTGGAAGTTTCTTGATCTTTGTCAAATTGCATCCACTTGCGGATTCAAGACTGCCTTTTGTTTGCTTATTTCTTTTTGGAAAACTAATTTCACGAGTAGAATGCCTTAAAGAGTAAGAAATAGATGCTGGTATTTTTACACAACACTGAATTTGGAGTGTGACCTCCTGTGGAATGCAGCCATCAGAAAAGTTTTATTTTTGGTGGTTCTGAACAGCAGTTCTTTCTATTTCTTATTTCAAGCAGATCTACAAGCAAATTACAGTAACGGCACAGATTCACATGGCAGATCAATTCTGTCTGATGAGTGCTGTGAAAATTATTCTTCTTAGTGATCCTCCAAAATTAGTACACTGTGATTCAGGTTCTGTCAAAAGTACTGCCATCAACAAGTCAACAGTAGCCTGAAAATAGCGTATCTTGAAATAGAATGCTTTGGTTTCAGAAAAGATAACTTCCTTACAAGGTCCAGGACTGTAATTTTCAGGAAGCGTTTTTGGCAAAGGTGCTGTATGTTAAGGACTAAGATAATGATTCTAGTGAGAATGTATTATTCCTTTTTTAGCATTAATTTTGGTGTCTTAATCCATTTTCAGAAAGTATCCATAGAAAATATTTTTCCAGGAATTTAACGTCAACCATACATGTTTTTGTCGATATATATAACATAGGAAAGAAAAGGGTTTTTTTAATAACTGACTGTGTTCTTAGGTAGTCACAGCTCAGGAGTATTTAGCAGGATTTCTTTGTATTTGTATTATGCATAGGCCACCTTAATAATTGTATATTCTGCATATCTTAGCTTTATTTCTAGAGTTTGTGAAATTGCATATCTATGAGGTTCATAACAACTGTGTATAGCATCAGTTTATAAATACTGCAAATGTAGGCAATGAAACTCTTTTTTTCATGCCTTTAGACATTTTACCTTGACCCTTATTTTAGTAGTACATGTAGGGTAGTTACTGAACTCAAGCATGAGTAAAAATCATCCAGTGGCACAGGAATAAATGTTTTGTCAGTCTGCTGGCAGTAAGCTCTTGCATTAGACTTTAACACCAGCACTGGTGTCCCACGAATAGGCACTCCTTGGTGCTGCCGAGGAGTAAATCAAAAATGACAAAGGGTGAAAACTAGTAAGAAAAAGGCTCTATTTTATGAAATACAAACACCTGGTTGTTATTGGCTGTCTGTAAACCATAATGTCCCAGGTTGTGATAGATTCCATGCTTAAGTGGTCAGTCAATAATTTGTTTTTTAAACTAGCCTGAGCATTTTATTATGTATGATTTCCTATTCAAGAACCAAATTCTAAATATTTTCCATTAAATTTTTCTTTGCCAGTATTTTATATACAGCTGCATATTAGGACTCATTTCCTGTTCTGTTTTCCTGAGGATAAATTATGAGTTGAAAATGGTGATAATGTTGATTGCATTGGTGGGCTACAATGTTATCCTTCTGCACACTCATGGGCCCATGCTGGATGATTACAGCAAATTTATGTATGCAATGGCACCTCTTAGAAGGTAGGTCCTTCAGTCCTTCTGAAATTAATAGCATACCTATGGCAGTTCTTATGTCACAGAACAGATTTTTTTTCTATGTGTTTGACTATGTGATCTACAAGTCGCAATTTAAAATCATTGTCATGCTGCAGTTAATATATGATTTGATGTCACACCTCAGAACATTAGAATACAATACACAAGTCTAGGCAAGGTGTTTAAATTAAATACTATAGGAAATAGAGTATGGTTTAATTTGCATTTTTGTAATAAAGAGCATTAGGAAGAAGTGATCATTAAGGTTGTTCAGGCCTAAGGCAGAACGTAATTAAGGCTGTTAAAGCATATTTGCTGCAAGCCATAGAAAATCAACTTCCTCAGAACTAGTACATTGTCTTAAAACTTTACAAATGCAGTGTTAGCTGTTGAAAAAAACAGACCAACAGTTTGGATTTTTTGCCGTGTTTGCAAATTTGTATGCTAAATTTTCAGTGAGACTGCTGAAATCTTTGTTATAGGTGATAATATGTAAGACAAAATTATGACTCTAATTCTAAGTATTGCTGTGTAAAATAATTTCTGGACACATGTAATTTCTACCTCATTTTCAAAACAAAGAGGTAGGCTGAGTGTGCTGTGCATATAACTGAATATTCAGAATAGAGGTTCAGTATCCTTTTTTCCTGTGCGTAATCTGCTTGAGATATTTAGGACACAGAACCAACCATGGAAAACGATCTGAATTTTTAAAAAAGTGTATGTTTTCTTTGCTCTTAAATCTAAAGATTAATAGACAAATCTGTGATGCGATGGAGTACCACGTGACAGGTTAGATTTAGCACATGCTTCTGGCAGCCTTGATTTTGCCAGTCAAGCTGTGTGTCTGTTGGTTTTTTCCTTCCTAAATCTCTCACTAAGGTTCTTCTTTCAGTGGCATCAGTAGGAGAGTGCTAGTGCAGACAGTATCCCATTACCTCTAGCATCTTTTCTCAATGCAGAGTATTTAGTCAACTCTGTACAAGATCTAGTTTGTACATTCTGTAATTCTGAGGTGAAAAGGCTTGGGAGTTAGGTGTTTTAGTTTCTGTTTCTTCCCATTTATTGGATATGGTCAAGCTCTCCATTACGGAAGTAGTATTATTACCTAAAAAATTTGTTTCAATCTGCCTGTATAGAATAAGCACCAAATGCTCACCATTTGTAAGCAAACAAGGATATTCCTTTTACTAAATCCTCATCTTATTACTGGACTTCAAAGCGTAGGCATATTTATACAGAGCATAGTAGAAATAATTTAAGCTACATAATGGAAATAATAATATTTCTCCAAATAAAAAAGCATAGCATATTTAAATGGTCTTAATTTAAATGCCAGAAAGTATATAAGTTGTGGTGTTATTCTTGTGCTAAAGTAATTTTGTTTTAACTTTTGGGCAGCTTGCTTTACTTATGTTTTTATTTTATAGGCCAGGAATACTGAAAGACTTGAAGACAATGGGCTCGATTTCTTTGTTTATATTCTTCATCACGTTACTGGTTTTGGGTAGACAGGTAAGATGCACACTTCTCTTCATCTGCGCCAGTGGACACAATGCCAGCCTTCACATGCAGCCTCCCACCTTCTCAAGCAATTTTTAGATTTTCTGACAAACACCTTTATTGTGTTCTGCCCCATGCCATTGCAAAGGAGTGTCAGAAGCATATAAAAAGCTATTTTCTTTATTAACTTCCAATATGCCCTTAAAACTCACCAATAACTATCATTGAGACTGTAGATATTATGCCGATAGTGTGCTGTAACTATTGCTTGTCATGCTGACCAATATTGTCTCATAGCTTCCTGGTGTGCTCCCATCTGTCCGCATCCATCTGCTGTCTCCCTAGTTGCTTAATTACAAGCTATTTTCTTCACAGTTATTACCGTTTGATGCAGACACAGAAACAATGTAGCATGTACACAGAAGTGTACCACATGCTGAGGCCACAGTTGCACTAAAACTATGACCCAACAGGAAACTACTCTTCTTATTACCCAGTTGTGCTTTTTCAGTACAAACATGATGTCAATGGTCTTCCCCTCTACGAAGCTGAGGGCAGGTACAAGGGCAAATCTCTCTCTAAATCCTCGGGTCTATGGCTAAAAGCTGTGATTCCAGCCAGTTGTGCCAGGAACGATGCAGTGCACAAGACGGGGCTCTGAGATGGAAGAGGCAATCCATGTGAGGTCTCATGAACAGTCTGTACCTCCATAGCCTGCAGCATTGGGAATGATCTTATCCAATACCGTCTGTAAATCACTCATTTACATTACAATTCCCCAAAACATAATGACTGTCATTTAAACTGCCAAGCAGGCCCTGCAGGTTACCAGAGAAAAAATTCTTATCTGGCAGCTTCTCCATTATTTGCTGTAGTGGGGAACATCCTTCCTGAATTGGAAATGACATTCTTTATCTGCCTTGCTGCCAGCACCATATTAGAGTTTGCTCATTTGATGACAGTAGCAGAGGGTGGAGCTGGAGCACAGCTGCTTAAAGTCAGAAAAAGGCATAAATACTTCATCACACCAGTTGAGAACCTTTAGTCCCTGTCAACGGAGGTGTCAGATGGAGGTGGTGCATGTGAAACCAAGAAAAAAGGAGAGAAGGAATGTCATCTTCACTGGGCAAGGAGAGTATTTCTTTATGGGTTCAGTCACGTCAACAAGAAAGTTTGTTTTGCATACAATAACCTGTGTGTTGTTCCCTGTCACACCAATTGAAAAATGATCCTGTAACGGAAAAAGTCCTTGTTTTCAGATCTGTAGGTCTAGGATCCTTGTCATGATACTACTTGTTTGGGGATTGTCAGTCTGTTTCCTTTGATTTTTCTGCTAACTTATTTTCCCTCAAAGAAGGAGAAAAAAACCTCTGTGTTTTCAGACACTCTCAAGCAAAGTCTAAATGATAACTAGAAAATGTTATGAACTAATTTTTAATACATACCTGGCATAAGACCTGCCATTTTATGGTGCTGTTAGTGATACTGACTGGTGGGAAATGCTTGGGAAAAGAATAGGGGAGGAAGTGAGCCTTCGTAGAGCGACCTTTCCAGGGACATAGGCTTCCTACCTTCTGCCAGTTGGCATTTCTGTGGCAATGTTTAATAGCTATTGGTTGCTCTGCTTTCTGTTACACTGTCTGATCCCTTTTTAACCCATTTTATCTTCCTGATCTTCCCAAAATTGTCTGATAATAAATTTCACAATTTGATAAAAAGTCATGTGAAAGAAGTGTGAAATCTTGTTTATTTTTAAACTTTCTGCTTGCTGCTTTTGTTACACTTGCAGAATGTTCTCAAGCCATTTTTGCAATGTAGACAAAGTAAAATTCTTCCTTACCCTTCTTCCACAGAGGGTTATATACAACTTATTTCTCTTTTTGCTATTGCATTTTTCTGCCTTGCATATGATAACACATCTGTACTCTTCTCTTATTATGTGATTATTTTAACAATGTTAAAGATAATAGCCAGTGATGAAAAGGGGGGTCTTTCCATTTCCCTTAACCTGGCATTGATGCTCCTCTGTCACCAAACTGAGGAACCAGAAAGTTCATCTAAACAAAGGGCAAATGCTTTCCTACAAGGCAAGTTCTGTGAACCTGCTCATCACTGATCAGTGAGATGCCTGTCCTGATGCAAAAGGAGGAGGAGGAATGTGTGTCTCTGGTTGGATGGGGATGAAGAAAAGGAGAGCTAGTATATCATGACATGTTATATAAGCCAACTTAATTCTCAGGTCCAGCTAATACTTTTAGCTGCACAACCAGCATCCCTACTGAAAGAAGTAGGCCTTCCCTCAGCTACTCATTCTTATCCTTGTACCTCCTCATTTGTACTGGCACAGCTGCCTGTGGAGCTGTACAGTGGCCCAAAATAGTGAAATGATCTGGCTTAAAAATTAATGCTGAAAAAATGGTTGGCTTTCAGCCAGATCTATTTTCCTGATCTGGTTTTATGGTGTAGCTGCAGCAATGCTTGTGCCAAAAGAATTAGCATAGGATGGGGGTCGGCCACCAGAAGTTATGCCAGCGTAGGCTACAACCATTCCCTGGCACTCAAATCAAGTGATACATTTCATTCTGCATTCATTCCATTAGAGTTATTTGAAAATGGGCTGGCAGAGACAGACGATATCTTGAGAATGGCGATTCTTGCACCCTGCCTAGGCATTGCCCAGGAGAAAGCAGATTGGTATGGGCTAGACTGTGTAAAGAGTATGCTTACATTTAAATATTATTGAGCATTAAATCTCTCTTATGGCGCAGTTTGAATTACTAGTATAGACACAGCCTGTGAATTCCTTCCTCATCAGTACCTAAAATTACGCATCCCATTACTCTGCAGGCTGGGTGAGTATTTTGGTTTTGCCCATGATTGATTATACTGTGTTTATCAACACTGAACTTCATTGGCTGTTTTACTGCTCAGATGTATTTGGCAACTTTCCTTAGCTGTGAAAACTGGTTTTTTTGTAGTCTCTGTTCTGTTTTTCAGTGAGCTTTTATTCTGTGAGAGGATTCTTCTAAGATAATGTAGTCTTTTCAAGAGCCTCTTCTGAAAGAATTTAATGAAAACTTATTTCAAACTTCACTTGTATTCACATGCCTATTGACTTCTTTGCAACAGATGACGGCATGTTTACAGAAGAGGTGTCAGCTCTTCCCCATTGTATCAGCTTTAGTTAATATGTCTAAATAGCTCTTTTCCTTAGCATAGGCTTTTTTTCTAAAGTACCTTGGTGTATTGTTCCCTGGGTCACACCAGTTGTTTTCCAATGATTTACTTTATATCCTTACCATTTGTCAGTTCTCTGACACTGTGGCTGTTTTGAATGAGCAGGCTATCCACCACAAGACTCAGACCAGCAGCTTTTCATTTTGGTTACTTTAGAGCTGATGTCTTCTTGTTGATCAACTTATTAATGTATTCTAAGACATCTTCTGCTAACGCTCCATGTTGAGACAGTTTCTCAGACTTGATGTCTGCAAGTAATGGCTGTGAGATGAGACTCCTTAGCTCCCTCACCTGAATGAAACCCCAGGTTTAATTTCTAGTGATCTTAAGTGCTTTGGTTCTGCCTTTGCTGCTCCTTTGCTGAATGCTATAGCATTCATCACCCCTTACTCTATACACCTACAGCATAGGCAGCTACTCTCAAGCTGCTTATCTTGTCTTTCTATGTGACATTCTTTCAGTAAGGATAATTAGTTCATTGTCTCACTCAGGCAAATATTGAAAATAGACCCAGGTGAGTGTCCCAGTAAAATTTAAAAATATAGATAAACCCACCTCTGTGCAGTGAATGCACTGAGACATGAATCAGTTCTTGTTGCACTTAACTACTTTTGCCCAATAAGTTACCGCTGATTTGAACCTCTGGATTTTTGATTGCATTGCTTTGCACAGATGCATGGTAATCTCTTGTCCTGGAGAAAGGCAATTGCTCTGTGGTGCCTGGAGGAACACAGTGTCTTTCATGCCTCCCTGGGTGTTCCACTATGCTCACCCACTGGGAAGTGCTGTCAAGTAAAGCAGCATAAGGTGAAGAAGGAAAATTTTGTATTTGAAGGGTAGTGTGACTGCAGATGTCTAAGGTCCATTCTGAGATATTTTCACTCTGATACGTTGAAAAGGTTCTGGAGATAACATGTAAAATAGGAAACAACCTGGGTTATCATATGACTGCAAGACTACAAAGATTGAACAGGATCTTCAATGACATGCATACTAAATCGGCTAGATCATACAAGTAAAAAAGACCCATGATTTAAAGTAATTTTTAATAAGGTAGTGTTTAAAAAAAAAGTCTGAAATTGAAATGTTCATTTTGAAATATGATAGGTTGACTTTTTAATTTCAAAGCAAATTGTAGAATACATTCTGCTTTATTTTTCTTATTTCTGAGTTCTGTGGCATTTTTATGGGAGCCTAAATTTCATTCAATAAATAATAAAGCAGTAAATAAACCATCTGTTTAATATTAGCTCTTAAAGAAGAAATATATGCTTTTGAAGACTTCATCTTATCTACCACCTTTTCTTTTCAATACAAAGTTGGTACAATGTATGGATACCTAATTTTAGTTTTATGCCAGGCATCCAGTTTACTTTTTTCAATTTATGCAAATAATCCTGACATCCCAGGTTTTTATTGGATTTTTTTCTGCATGAATACAATTGGTGACATTTGAGTTTATCATTTATGTGAGGTACTTGGATGTATAAATATATAATATACATATTTAAAAGCTTGCCAAATCATTTTAGTACCATCTCATTCCAACTTTCCACTCTAGCTTTGGCTGTGATCTCAACAAAATATGTATCAATCATTTTAAGCTGTGACAGCCACCGTCCAATCAGAAGGAGTAGTCTAAATTTGATGTGATGCTTAGTGACTGCTAATACTAGCTAGCATTTTTAGGTTTTTCTGTAATAAGATTGTGATCATAATCATGTTTTCCTGGTCAATAACATAGTCTTCATTGAGGCTGCATGATAGCATTAAACCAGTGGGCTACATTGAAAGAGCTCTTGATTTATATCAGCTCAAATGATATAGTCAGGCCAGTGGAGGCTTTATTGTAGAAATATTGCCATTGAATTTATCACTAAACATTGATAATACTGAAAAGAAGTAGAGAGAGCTCAAAAAAATGCATTTCATTAATTTCTCAACTTCTTTTTAATGAAGTGGGACAAAAAGAAAAGAAGGGTAAAGTATTATAGAAAGCAGTAAAAAGAAAAAAAAAAACCCCAAACAAACCAAACAAAAAAGCCCTCAACAAAATCAAAAGTGGATTGGCCCAAACGACTGGGCCATTTTTGACAATCTGATAATGATGTGATGAACTGAAGGCATATTATATCAATAGGCTTCTTTTCTCTTGTACTGCCCACTTTTTACCAGGCTGATCACATGACATAAGTGAAGTTGGTAAAAGTTTGGGTCTTCCCGAAATGCCTGTCATTGTAAGTGACATTCTACATTTCAGATAAATAAGACATCATATTAAGTTGCAAAACTGCAAATTGTTTCCATAACAGTGTTTGATTTCTAGAATGAATTTCTACTAAAGCCTGAGAGTAAATAAATGCATCTTCCATTTTTTAAAGCACTTGTAACTTTATTTTTTTCCTGGGCCTTTTTGTTGGGGGGGAGCTTATTAGTTGAAGAAATGTATGTGTAGTGGCTTGAGTGGCCAAATAATAGCCTTGTAGGGGTGGTGTACTATGCTTATTTTGTCTCTTAAACCTGTACTCCATCAGGACAAGATGCCTATTGTTTCTTTACCTCTGTGTCCTCTTGTAACAGAATGAATATTACTGTAGGTTAGACTTCCTGTGGAAGAACAAATTCAAAAAAGAGCGGGAAGAGATTGAAACCATGGAGAACCTGAATCGAGTGCTTCTGGAGAATGTGCTTCCAGCCCACGTAGCTGAACACTTCTTAGCAAGAAACCTGAAGAATGAGGTCAGCCATCTCTGTATATCCTCTCCTCTGTAAGAAAGCAGCATGTCCTGGAAATAACACTCAAGGCTGATTTGAACAGTAGGTCCATACAGTGAGATTATAGATTTACAGTCACTTTCATTCCCCCTTACCTCCCAGAAAGGCTTGCTTTACACCACTGAATGCACCTTAATACCTTGAAGTAAAAAATGTGAAATTATCTTAAGTGGCAATGCACTTTGCCTTTCGAAGGAAGGGAAAAAAAGGGTGTGGAGGAAGAAGCGGATCGTTGAATCAACACGGATTTGAATTTAAATCATATGCATTCAGATACCTTTTTCTTTGTGATTAGAGTGGAGCTGCATCCAGGTTCTAAATTTTCTTCTGGTGACTGGACACCTGGCTTACTGGAGTGAAAATTAACCTTTTCCCTGAAATAGCAATTATGTTAATTCTGGAATGGTATTCTGAACAGTGAATTACCTGTTTACTTGCTGCTTACGGACCTAATCCAAGCACCAGAAAAGTCAAACTAAAGACCCCTGTCAACATTGGGAGAAATTAGATCTGGTCCTAATATTGCTTTAAATTTTTAATACAGCCAAAAAAGATGAAAAAATTTATAGAGTAGTATTTAGCAAGAGCAGCAGTTATACAGATCTTAAATGCAATAGTTTTAGTTACTTGTGATTACTTGTGCGTACCAAACAATTGTTCCAAAACTGAGAAAAGAGACGAGAGGGCAACTTTAAGGATTTTTTTTGATCTCCTGTGTCAAAAGGCCAATGTCTTCCCTTTTATTGTGGTTTGTATTAAGCAGTACTAATCAGCACTTTGTATCAGTACTTTTGTACTACCTGCAACTATTCATTTGGTAGCTAACATCGAATGAAAATTGCTGTGGGGTTCCTTTGAATCCAGTGAAGACCTTGGCTGGAAGCCACGTTGGCTCAGCTCCAGTTCTTAGTTCAGGCATTAAACACAGCAAACCATCAGGAGATTGCTTTCTCATTTATGTGCTATTCCATCTCAGCTCCCCAGCAGAGCAACACCATCTGCTCACCTTTGTATTGGCAACTGGATTTATATTGTCACCCCTCAAGATTCCTAGGTTGGAATAAGCTTTAGTAAATTTAGTTAAGATCAGAAATTGTAATGTGCTGAGCTCTCCTATCTATCATGTCAGCCAAAGTAAAAATGACTTGACAGTTTTAGCGGCATTTCTTTAAAAAAAAATATTTGAGTTGTTTCTTGTTTAGTTTATCTTTAAACACAGTTTTCAAAGAACCTTTCAAATCCCTGGAGATGTTCAGGAACATAAGCATCTGGCATGTCTTTAGATTTGTTTCAATGTCAGCAAGGACATGTTGAGCCTTAAAGGACATTCTGTATGTGTGTGTGTATACACCTAAGAATATGTTAGGACAGATCAAACCTTTGTTTTCTTTGTGTGGATATTCAGGTAAATAGATATTGAATTGAAACTTGTCCATGTTTCCCTTATTGCAAACATTCATGTTAAGATGGTTTTATGTATATTCTTTTCTGTTTAAACCAGATTTTGAGATGAAAATTAATCTAATGGGTGAATAGTCTGTTTCAGAACACTACTTCTCTTAGAATTTTATGCATGGAGAAAAAGGAAGACAAAGTATGCTGCTGAAGAACTGGCAGCAGGAATGAAAGGGGGGAAAAATGAGTGGATCAATGCTGACTGGGAGTAGTGGGACTGTGCTTTTAGACAACCAACAAAGGTCTTTTCATAACAGGATGCACATTGACTAATGCTGATATGGTAAAAGCAAGTTACTCCAGAGCAAACCATAATAAAGGTTTGTTTGCTTTACTAGAACCTCCGGAACTGGGTTTCTGCTTACAGTCTGTATGCTGGGTACCAAACAGGGTGCTTTGCAGTTGAGAGAGAGAAAGATAGGAACAAATATAAAATGAAAAGCAGGAAACAGGGCCAGGATTAACTCTATCTGCACGTCACTTGTGCAGCTTTTTCCTTTATGCTGTTAGCATTCAGATCCCCTATTAGTAAAAAGTGCTCAGGAGCTTTTGTGCTGCAAGCTAACTGGCAAGCACATTACTGAGCAAGAGAAATCCTGTTTCATTGGCTATAGGATGGAGTCAGCACCTTACTTAGAGCAGAAATTCTGTCCCAGAGAAGCTGATGCCATACCCTTACAAGAGTTAGAATGGGATCAGTTTGTCTGCTCCATCCCAAGAAGGTCTACAGGCACTGGAGAAGAGAAGACAGTAGAGAGAGCCAACCGGCAGAAATTCAGATGTTATCAAAGGGGAAAAAAAAGGGAAAAACAAGAGATTGACTGCAGCAGACAGGATGATTAATTTTGTTGAAAGAAGCGAAGCCATTCTTCCCGGAATGGTGTTGCATTTGATTTTCTAATTAAAGAGTTTGGAGAACACTGTTTCAAGAGAAGTACTCACAGGAAAATTAAGACACCAAATTGCTACTGCCTTTATTATTATGTATGATCGAAATAAACTAGTTGGGAATACCTCCTTAAAATTCTCTGACATTTATTGTGATAGGAACAATTACTATTCATCTGGTTATAAACAGTGCCATTTGTTGTTGTTTCCATGCTGCTACTATGCTATATAGCATTAGCAGGATGGATATTGCCCCAGTATTAGAGGGGAAGGAGGAGAAATGAGACACTGTTGCTGAGCTTCAGCATATGACAAGTGTTCACGTACAATGTGTTCATTTATTTTGAGGTGGAGGAGAGGAAGGAGTGATAACTCTAGTTAGAGAAAAAGAAGATTTGTGTCTGTAATTGTAACAGTCAGGCATGCAAGCTTTTCTTCCAGCGTATTTGTCCCTGTACTGGGTGGACAGCCAACAGCGTGAAGCACACTGATCTTCCTGTGTCACAACAGCACTTTTATTTGAATCTCTGCTCCTGTCTTCTGCTCATATTTCTCTTCCTGATGACTGTGACTTGTGCAAGTTGCCATGATTTATTCCGGGCAACACTTCTGTTTTCAGAGAAGACAGGAAAAGCACTTCCTAATAGCTAATTAGTGCTCCACAGCTCTTTCAGTGGCAGTCGTAGTAAAACGGGAGCTGCCACCCATCAGCAGTCCAGTCAACCGCAGAGCCCAGGCAGTATCCAGTGTTAGATACTTCAGCAAAAGTTCACGGAACAGCTGAAGATTAACGTACTATTCTCCGTTCTGCTTTTACCTGTAAATGTAAGGGCATATCTTGCTTCTGCAGATGCTTTTTATACACTTTCTAGTTATGCATTTTTGTAGTATTCACATAAGCATTCAGGTTTGTAACCCTCTAAGCTTTTATCTTTCATGTTGTTGAATAGCAATGAAATATACATTTATATATCTCTTATGTATTTTTCCTTATTCTACATTTAAATGTTCTATTTATCTTCTGGTTCCTGTATTATGAGGTGGTAAAATGAATCCTTTTTCTACCATTGCTGCTTCATATTATTCAATAATATCATATGCCTGCAGCACTGAATAGTCAGTCTCGTTTTCCTGTAAGGGTTCAGTTGTAGCTCTCAGCACACCCGTTTTTTTATGACTTGAAGTTTTATTCCCAAATAAACCTTCACATGGTGTTAGTTTCCATGTGCTGTTTCAGATAGAGCACTTTCCCAGTATATCAACTCCATGTCTAGATTTTGGCTGTTTCACAAAATTTACAATCAGTATCTCATCAGTAATATAATTCTGGCACATTTTACATTCTCAGGATGCAAAATCAGCAGGATTCAATGAATAAAATAAATCAACTGTTATCTAATGTTTATCTGGTGAATTAAAACAACTTTTTTTTTACTAATTAACAAAATTCTTTGGACAACAGAACTGTGCATTAATATTAAGTGTATTATTAATTTGGCTTGATTCAACTTACTGGATTTTTCCAGCTGGTAGGAATATGAACATAAATATATATTATTTAAAAAAAAAAAAATCATCACATTTTTATACAACCTGTTTATTTTGTCAGGTCAAGTTTCAAAAGTATGTGTAATAATCCATGTTTTGAGTATCCATGGTCTACATTCTGCTATAAATACTCTTGTATCTCCCTCCAGTCTTTTAGATAACACTGCGAATTTCCTCTTCTGGAAGGCCCTATATTTGTGCAGTCCTCTTTTAATAACCAACACCATGTTTGTGGCCTGAATTCCTTCACTCAAAATTGAAAGCAAGTTACTGGGAAGGTGACTTGAGGAAATAGAAGGAAAGCTGAGTTAACCAGAGAAGGCAAGCTCTGTACTTGTTCTGCTAGCTTGTCTATGAAGAGTACTGAGTACATTAGATATTAACTTTTGAGTATATTTATATGCAACTGTTATTGCAGCGTCGGCATAGATATGCCTGACATAAACTTTAAGTAAGTAGATGTGAAGCAAAATACAAACTGCAAAAGGAAAATATTAGAGGAGTGAGCCTGTTAATCTTCTTTTATGGCTCCACTTAACTAATTCCAAGTAATGTATGCACTAAGTCGAGGTTCATACATACTCAAGACAGCCACCAGTGAATGTCACCGCAGTATAGCACAGTGGACCTGGTTTGAAGTGTGGGAGACTACAACAAAGAGAAGTCCTTTTGTGCCTGAGCTTCTGAATTTCTTAGTCATCCTGTATAGTTTCAGGCACACCTCCTGAGTGCCTACATTAGGAAAAATTACCTCTTTAGACTTTTTTCCGTAGCTGACTGAGAGAAAGAAACACTATCTGAGGTGATTCTGCCATCTGGCATTAAAATGTCCTTCCAGATAGGCGCATCTGCTGTACGGACAATATAGGACACATAGGATGGCTGTGCTCTCAAAGCAGTGCTTAAATTGGCTAAATTCAGCCAGAGGGGTTCCCTCTCTCTACCGTTTGATTACTTTATTATATGGATTAAATTTATTAACCAGGTGTTTATGGAGGTGGATAAAATAGATGGCAGAAAAATATTATCACAATATTGGTTAAAATCTCTCTGGAAAAGGACAACGAAGATCTAGAACTCCTTTGAAGTTTAGTTGTGATCTGACAGTGAACTCATTGGCTTGGACATTTTGTTTATTTGTTTTTCATTTGCACAATCAGGTCACTTCAAAGTGACAATGAGTTTGTATATATGGCTGTAACTTAGGTGTTGATACAGATGGGCAATTTCAATTGGCTCAACTTCAAGAATATAAATAATAATGGTGAATTGCAATGATATATTCAGTCCCCACTACACAGTGGCATGGTGGGGCTTCAGTGATGCTGTGGTTGTGGAATCCTTAGAAAAAGGGGCAGAAAAATCTAGTAATAAATCATCTGTCTCCTCCAGCTGCCTGGGTTCCTCCCTGTCTGCCATTATTTTCATGTTTGCCCAGAAACTTCCTTCACTCCTGTTCTGGGATGAGGCAGTCAACAGTTTTCCCATAGTTCTGCTATTTTTCAGTTATACATCACCAATATGGATTCACTATTTATGTACCCATCTGTGTACATACTTTCAAAAGAAACACAGTCAGTGAAATTGCAAAAAAAAAGCTTTGATAAGTAAAAAGGTAAATAATATTTGATGGTTCTTGAAATCACAGAACAAATCCTATTCCCCTTATCCACAGGATTATTGAAAACCTTGTTTTACTCAAATAATAACTTGGATAGAATTTGACTTTATAGTAGCTTACAGCATCTTTTCTTCTTGTGGTTACCTTTGTGTGTAGACAGTAACTTTTCTTAAGCATTAGTTTAATAAATATTCATTCTTTACTTTTTTTAAGGATGTGAATTTATCCTAAAAGAAGAGATATTTTAATGTTTAAGGGCAGTGGAGAGGAAACTTAAGCAGGGGGTGGTGTGTTCATTTTTAGCACCAAAGTCTTTCTGTGGAGCAGAGGTTCTCTCATTTCAGTGGTCACAGAAGGCAGTGGAGAATCTGACATAAATATATTTTAGTTCAGGTCTCTTCTTTCCCTTTGCCTCCATTCCTTGTTATGGAAAAGAAATAACAATTATTTTGTCCTATTAGGCATCTTATGATTTTAGGTTAGGAACTATCAGGATTGTGTTGGATTATGCATTTCTAGTGCATTGGGTTTGTGATTTTGGTTCAGTTTTTTTAGCTTCTACAGTAACACAGCTAATAATAAATTAGAGATTATTTTGCAAAATATAGTTTCAGCCGTGCAAGCCTGACCAAATTCTCTACATGAGAATCCTCAGAAATGGGCCCTATCTAATAAACTGGTAAACATTTTATGTTCACAGAGTTAATGTTCAGGAGGGAAAAAAGTTAACTTTAAATCAGAAAAATATTTTCAGCTGTATATGTTGAGGCTATTTAACAAACAGGTTTATACACCATTTAAAATGAATAAATGCAACTAAATGCAAAAAATACCCAACCACTGTCTTAAAGCATCCCAACCACTGCAATGCCTCCCTTTTCACAACCAGGAAACTGCATATTAATAAGGAAACTTTTTAGAGCTGGTTATGTCAGATTTTTTTTTCTCTATTCTTTTTTCTTTTGGACAGGATTTATATCATCAGTCATATGACTGTGTCTGTGTCATGTTTGCTTCTGTTCCGGATTTCAAGGAATTTTACACAGAATCTGATGTAAATAAGGAAGGCTTGGAATGTCTCAGACTCCTAAATGAGATCATTGCTGACTTCGATGATGTATGTACTTCTAACAACAAATCAACATATGGTTTCAATCTTAATGGGTATGCAACAGTAAGCAAACGTACTTGAAAGGGAGAGTGGAAGAGCTGTCAGAAAAGAACTTTTCTGTGCCTAGTCACATGGAAATTACTTACAGGGAGTATTAAAGGAAAAAGAAATGTATTTGGTCTAAATCAGATATTGGTCTGACATCATACTCAATTGCTTTTGATTTGCTAAATGAGAATCCCATGTGCATATCTGATGGAGAAATTTCTGCCCTTTAGCTGCAGCTCATGAGGCAGTCATATTACATGCCATATATTAACTACCGTTTCTAAATACTGGTGCCTAAAGTCAGGTATGCAAAACTACGTCCTCTAAAATGATAAAGCTTTGTGTTACACCTTTTCTCTGTCGGTCTTATTATAGGGAGTGTTGATCAGTTGATACATAAGCAATTCAAAGGATTGCATAAGTTTTAATATTCCATTCTCTGAAGTTACAAGCAAGTACAGAGTATGACCACAGATGGATTGTGAAAAGGCAGTTGTAAAGATCTCGCTGAGGACAGTATTTCTGTTCTCAGTGAGAAGTTATTAGTGATGAAGACACTAGAAAAAGGCATTAAGATTGTGCTGTGACTCAGAGAGCAGAGTCTGGATTTGTGGATCTGCAGCTATAGAGGGTATTTTAGTAGCAAACCCATTTGGAGAACTTTGGAATGTTCAAAACAACTTGGGATATGAACTAAATTCCTTGGATTTTAGTCCCATTGGCATGAACTGTCCCATCGGCATGGAAGAGATACTTTCAGAAAGCTGCTTAAAGCTTAACTGTTGGCTGACGTGGTGACTCAGTTCCAACATCAAAGTCTATTAACTTTTTAGATCTGTATGTACAATAAGGTGGAGTTTATTCTCATTACTATAAATTTAGTCCCTTTATAATTAAAAGGTATTTTAGCAGTCAGAAATTCCCTCTCCTTGGAGGCTGTAACCATTGTTTCATCCATCCTTAAGTCCTTCATCCTGTATGTATTTGTGAAGCCATTGGCTGTCTATTAAGAAACTGTTACAGGAACTGACGTTCTGAATGCTGTTAGTAACAATGCTGTTAGTAACAATGCTGTTAGAGTAACAAGGTTGCTGATCTGAATAATGAATAATCATCCTTGTTTTACAGTTATTGTCAAAGCCAAAGTTCAGTGGAGTTGAAAAGATAAAGACCATTGGAAGCACTTACATGGCAGCAACAGGATTGAGTGCCACACCCAACCAAGAACAGTGTCAGGTACAGGAAAAGGTTCCTGCTTAATAAAACACATGTTCAAATGAAAGCTAAAATTCTGTTCGTTAAACTGCAGGTTATGTATAATGTTGTGGCCTAGTTTTTTCTAATTAAAGTAGATTGCATTGTACAGGACGAGCGTATACCTTTGTTTAATAGTCTCTGGGAATTATTGCTCTTCACATTATGGTTTGAAAGTGCCACCTCTGTATTTGCTAAGTCTAAAACAGGCCTTCTACTCAAAGTACAATGCAGCATTTTATTGCTACATGCTGCAGCAGAAATGGATTTATAGACTGTACAAAAGACTGCAAGAATGAGTATTTTCCATTGTAAGCTGGGAGGGCTGAGTAGCTGTATTAACCATACACTTACAGAACCTTCAAGCTCAGCACTGAGAACGTGTTCCTTTGTTTCTGGATTACTTAATAGGATAGGATTGGGAACTGCAGTCAGTAGAAATAAATTGCAGAGAAGCAATTCGTAACTTTTAAGCAAAAACCTTGCTTTTGCCATGGTCTTTAGAGTACTACGGGTTAGCGACAAAGAGCAATTATGAATCAACGCATTCTCTGCTAAGGATTAATGTGTTCTGGCCAAACTCATGTTCCTTCTAGACAGAAGCAATTAACACCTGAACTATAGACCTTAAGGATCCTGAGGACAAAAAAAAAAGAATGATTTTACATTAGCTCTGACATTTAATATAGGGAGGTGAAGGGGGATGAAGGAAATGCAGAACTGTAGACTGGAGATATGAAGACATAGAGGATCTCTCAGTCACAACTCAAAACTAGTGCGCGCACAGGAAGAAATTTATCATTTGAGTTATTTCCACAAACTGTGAGTCAAGGGATCCAAGTTTTGTTGTTCCTTTGGTGATTTAGTACACATTTTCAAAGGAAATCCACCAAAACTCAGCAGCCTTCAGTCTAGATGCTCAAAGATCCACAGGTGCTGTAGTACCTAGCGTGGCAGTGGATGACGGCTCGGCATACTGCTGGGAACAGCCCCCAGCTTAAAACAAACACCCAAGGAAGACCAAGTGCCTAAGGAGGGGGACTGAATACATCAACTGAACAGGAAACCATCTATCTTAGCTAGGAGTGAATTCCAAAGGAAACAGACTTCATTCATCTAAACAGTTGCTCTGGCAGGCACTACTACTGTCCCACCTAGGCTGACGCATCTATTCTATGAATCATCTCCCAAAGTTGTCATCTGTCCATCTCTCCGTCACTTTATATCAAGAAATTATGAAGACTCACTCGTTTCTCACAGGGATCACCAAGGCCATCTCTTATGAAATCATTCTCTGCCAGGATCCTACCCTGGGCTGTAAGATCTCAAAAAAAAAATTTTCTCCTCAGCCTGAGCAGATTCAAACCAGTACCTAGAAATCAGGCTACACTGTTGATCTGTGAGGAGACATTAAGTCCATAGCTTTTATAAGTGGTATAAGCTCTGAGCTAGTAAACTGGAGGTCAGAGGAGGATGGGTTGCCTTCTTCCTCTCTTCCTCTTGTATTTTACTCATGTTCAGCTCTATTAGATGTTCTTGGAGGTGCTTGTTTATCCACCAGACAAGATCAGCGGAGGAACTCTTAAAATTGGGAATTTCACTGGAGCTTAACCATTAACTAGGGTGCTAAGCTGTGCAACAGTGAGAGGGAGGAGTCTCTTTGGGGCTGTTCACAAGCATTATTTATTATTAAAGGGCATAAAATAGAAGCAGACACTTGGAGAAAATTAATGAGCAAATCCTAGGCCCACATAGACATTGAGTGCCTTTGAGATTACATAGCAGCTAATCAGTTATTTGACAATCAAAACATTATATTAGACATGTTTTGGATCTATCATGTCTAGACTGCCTTATTGTGTAAGTAAAACACATCCTGGTCTATTGGCCGTTGATTGATCTAACTGACGCTGGACAGGGCACCATCTTCTACATTAATTTTCTTCTGCTGCCTGCTGGCATTAGGACATCCCTAAGGGTTTAAGTGCTTTCAAGTGTTCGGCATGTTTTGGTTGTTTTAGTTTGCAACTAAGGCTAATGAAAATTATTTTATTCTGTTTGTTTGACTGTTTAAATTCAGGAACCTGAACGACAGTATATGCACATAGGAACCATGGTGGAATTTGCATTTGCCTTGGTGGCAAAACTGGATGTCATAAACAAGCATTCATTCAATGACTTCAAGTTACGAGTAGGTATGTATCAGAGGGTTTTTATGAGAATATCGTGGCGGGAGGGGGGAATTCAGTGTGAAGTATCAGCAGATTAAAGTGTTAGTAGAACTGATCAAAAAAGCCACGAAAGTAAGTAGCACCATCTTTACCCTGTTTAAAGGCAGCCTTCGAGGTATTTCCCATTAACCGTAGCTGCTGTAGGGGTGTTTCAAGGCAGGACTCAGAAAAGGGCAGTATTCCTAAGTAATGAATGGTTGAAAAATACATTCCCATGGCTCTGAATTGTTTTATGGTAACTCTATAATAATTATTCCAGAGTTGTTAACAGCATACATTTTTTAAGCTTATAAATACCAAAGGACACAAGAAGAGTCTAGACAGGGCTTTACAAAAACCACATGAATGGTTTTGGAGGACAAATGCTATAAGGGGCCAGTGAGGCTGGAGTTTGAAATATTTTAGATATACTAAACTCAAGCAAGAATATGAAAATGCACCCTTTCCTTCCCAGTGTTAGACAAAGGAGGATATTTTTATTCTTGGTTATTCTGTGGTTATTAATAAATAAGAGCAAAGAAGAACAGTTGTTTTTATTTTAAAGGAGTATCCCTTGTATTTCATTTTCTAATTGCTTCTACTTGTGCATGGTGGTATTTTAAAACAGAAATAGGCAGCTGCAGCAAGCCATGAAAAGCATGATGAAATAAATGAATTCAGAGCTGGTCAAGAACCATATGTTCCAAAATGTTTATTTCCTGATAGCACTACACAGCAGTCTTACAATGCAATATGTAACTTGGAAAGTGTGAAATGAAAGCAGTAAATAAATATTGGAAACACATAAATCCTGTAAACACATCAGAAGTATTTGATTTCCAACAGTTATTCTCCTGTCTTGTCTTTTGCTTGCTGTGCTGCTTGCTTTTCCTTTCGGCTTCTCCTTTCATGTTTATTTCACAGTGCCACCCACTGGCAAAACTTGCTATCTTCTGACTTGAAATATTCCTGTGTTCCTGAGAGCGCTCCTTTGCCAGTATGTTTTGTGTTCCTTGCTAGAGTTAAAAAAGCAAATCTGGAGTATGCTTCCTTCTCAAAGTGTTACAGAACTTGGTGGGTTTAAAAGGAATGTGTAGAGATATCATATTTCTGTACAGAATAAAACTTCCTTTCTTACCATAGATGACACATGCCACATACTTGCAAACATACTTATATCAGCACTGTCAGTACAGATAAAGAGCTGCTGAGTGTTGGGGCTAAATCTGCAAACTGATTAAAGCAACACTGACTCATTTAAAGTGGGGTTTGTGAAGCAAAATTTCCAGGGAAAAAAAACAACAACCTACTTGTGATTTTTAAAGGGTTTGCTTGTCCTATTGCTATAGGTTCCAGAAAAGTCAGATTCCTTTGCTTCATGAAATGAAGAATAATTAAATCTACAAAGGGACACAGGCCCCAAACTGGCATTCTTGCCATCTTGATCCAATATAGGCACCACTGAGATCTTTACTTCCCATCTTCACTTCTCCACTTCCCACCACCACCTGACCATGAAAGTATCTGATACCCATAGCAATTAGAGCCAAGGAAACTTCTGAGTATCCACCTCCAACATGATGCCTGCTAGAAGAATTTAAACCCAAGCTGCTATTTGTAAAAATCTTCCTCCACCAGCATCTAACCCTAGAACTGTTGCAACTCACTAGAGGTCTCAGCTTTCAACCTTCATTTTCTTGTGAATGCCTGAAATGCTAGATGTGCCTTAGAAGGTACACAGCCTACTCTGATGCTGTCAGGCAAGGGAGGGGAGCACCTAGATTATATTTCAGGTATTTCTCCCCTTCTGTTAGCTAAGGTGCTTGATTTATTAGGCGAGCTCAGATATGCTTTTGCGGCAAGTTTTGCACAGGTGCTGCTTTTTTTATTCAGAACAGAACAGAGGCTGACATGTTGCTTTCCACATAGCTTCACAGTTAGAATATTCATCTGTGTTGTAAGTGAACTCAATTTGATTTCCGCTTTTGGCTGAGGCTGCTTAAGCACAGGGATCCCGGTTCCCTGGAGAGTGCTATGAGCCCAGGCTGCAGGATACTTTGGAATGAGATATTCTTTGTCTGTCCTGCTGAAAAGTATTTGCTGAACAGTATTTGGCTTTTCATGGAATAATTATATGTCACTTTGGATATGAGAGAAGGACACTGATGGTATCACCCTCTGTTAGAGCATTCACCTGGACTGAGAGTACTACTGTTCCAGCCTTGCCCCGACAAACATTCATGTGTGTCATGGAAAGAAGACCCACACTAACAGGAATGACAGAGCAGCACATCCCAGAATGCCTGGGTGGCCAAAACACATTCCTAAGAGTTATGGGAAGAACTCTCCTTGAAGTTGGAGGGGTCTGAAGCTGGCTTTCCAACCCCTGAGGTATTACTCTAACCATCAGCTGTGGTGGTTCAGAAATGAGGTGAAAAAAAAAGCCATCTCCTGCCCATTGTATTTGGTAGGAAGGTCCCACCGCACTGCCCTAATTTCTGGACCATGGCAGAGCGTAGGCCACACACATCTCTTCAGTACTCCCTACTAGCCAGCTTGGGCTACTCAGTAGGTCGCTTTTGTGGATTCCACTCTCAGGTCCCTAGGCTTTCTACACATTGGATGTCATGAGGCAGAAATGCATACCCATGACTTGGTTGTTAACGCAGACTGTTGCAAGACCTAAGTCCCTTTGTACATTCAGTCCCAAGCACTTAGAGAAATATTTATCAGGTTCTATCTGGTATTCTTTAGGGTTTGCATATTTCCCCGGTTTTCTAAATTTAACTGCTACAGTCACTTTTTCCAGGGTTTCTAGGTGGGCTTATAGCCTGGTTACTAGCCCATGCAGCCATCTTACATATGATCCATACTAGGTGAGCCAGCTCTGAGATGCCTCCTCGTACTAAAATCACACTTTCTTTTTGCTGCATAGATATATCCCTAGTGGTGATTTCTGTCAAGGAATTAATAGAAGTCAGTTATGATCCATTGTTGTGGAGATAATTTTAGAAATCAAAACTACTCGTTTATCTAGGATTTATTTCTCACTAGGTCTAACTTTCCTGCTCACCGGTATGTATAGTTACAATTATAGATATTTGACACTGGTTAACGATAGTGCTTTTGATTTTGCCTCCCAGTTTCCTTTCCTGCTAGCAGAGTCCAACTCACTCCCTTTACAAACGTAATATAGGATACAAACTGACTACAAGATAAAAAATGCCCAGAGTCTAATGAGGGACTATACTATGTTGTTCTTCACTCTTACAGTGTGCATTTCAGAGCTAGCAATTTGTTACTCTTACTCCATGATTATTCAAATTAATTGAATACATATATATTGATTGCAGTTATTTAGGACCATTCTATGGGCAATCCAGCCT
Organism: Tringa tobata; assembly: GCA_033628505.1. Classification (NCBI taxonomy): domain Eukaryota; kingdom Metazoa; phylum Chordata; class Aves; order Charadriiformes; family Scolopacidae; genus Tringa; species Tringa tobata. Next base: position 2,835,874 of record JAHREE010000340.1, read on the forward strand.
TCAGAACAAGACTTCAAATCCTTCCAGCTCATTCAAATTAGTTTGTTCTATATTTAAGAGGCAAAGAATACTGTAAGAGTCATTTGATTTGGCCATAAACTATTGCAGAGAGGAGAAGCCCTTTTCACTGCAAATTGAAATGAAATTATTGTCTGTTTTCCCAGGAGCTGCCGCCCTCCCACAGTGTGTTCGTCATGCTAATAAAGGCAGTAGCAGGTTATTAGGATACTAATGGTTGAAAATACCAAATTTACTCAGGATGGGAGGGAGCTGTAAAACTAAGACTAGATGAACTAACTTTTGACATTTTTATAACATCCTTCTGCTGTAAATGGTTGATAAAACAGTGTGAACAGGCTATTGGTTGCTGTACTCGCTATTCAGCGTGGGCCAAATACTGTGTTCGTTGACTTGATGTGTTACCAGATGCACTGTCTGTCCTTGTTTGGTGGATCTTCTCTTTTAATGTTAAGTTCTGATGTTTTCCAGGTATCAACCATGGACCTGTAATAGCTGGAGTAATTGGAGCTCAAAAACCACAATATGATATCTGGGGCAATACAGTAAATGTGGCCAGCAGGATGGACAGCACTGGTGTCTTAGATAAAATACAGGTAAGTCTTGGGTTTGTGCTAGTATTTATCTTAATCCTTTGAGTTTAGTGCTTAAAAAACATCATATATTTGTACACTAAACAGGTCTGTGTTTTGGAGCTACAGATGCCTACAGAAAAAAATTACCTTCCAGCTGCATCTATACATTTCAAAAGAATTAGACCTTGAGCAGGGAAGTAAAGAATTAAAAGAAAATTACAGGGAAAATAAGAGAAGAATCAAAACTTTGTCTTGACCCTACAGAAGAATACGGTGGAGGAAGTCATGGGTTGCCTGGAAATGCATCCCTGGATTAAGAAAGGATTTGAGAGAAATCACATGTCTATTCTGTGAATTTCTAAACTCATAAAATACTAGCTACCTTATCTCTGAACAGCATTCCTGATGTTAATTATTTCTAAATAAAGGAAATTACCATAACTGTTGTACATGAAGTTAAATCCATAAAGCAAACTTCCCTTTTAATGAACCATGCTGATTAATAATCTTTATAGATAATTGTCTGTATAGATTATAGATAGATCTGTATAGAAAAGACCTTCAGTTTACTAACCTTCCAGGGATTCCATAGGGATCATATTTTACGTATCTGCCTACTATGCTGCCTAGCACTTTGGGATCCCAGCATGTGATTGAGAGCACTCCAAATCTGTGATTGAGACTATTCAGAACTAAATAATGGAAAAGTAAAGTTACACACTGCTGGTCAAAACTAAAAACAGAAGGGATGTCAAAGCAATGACATCTACAAACAATTGCTTGCTTCACAAAGAAACACAGACAGTCTGAGACAATTCTGTTGTTCGACTTCCTCAACAGAGGTCGAACAACCTCTGCCCTAGTGGGCTTTCACCTAAAATGGCAGAACTGCCTAAAGTTTGGTTCACTGCCAGTTATGTGAGAAACTGGCAACAGCAGCTCTGGCTGATGATGCTAATTGTCTTACTTCATTCACACAGCCTTAGTATTTCCAAAGAGGTGGGGAAGCTTAGGTCTGCTGAAATGGGAAGCAACTCCTGAAGTTGAGAAGAATGCTGTATGAGGGAAGAGTGTTGTCCCTAGTGCCATTTGTGTGTCTGCGTGCCCTCTGTTTGCAGTCCTAGGTACATTGGTTATACCCAATGTGATACTTGATATAGGAGATTAGAATCAGCATCCAGCAACAGACTATTTGAAAGCTCAGGGGCTCAGACTTCGCTTGAGATCCCTACAGGCCTTACAAGCATTATAGCCAAATCCTTTTAATTGCTTGGCACATACGTTCTCTTCACACCTTCTGGAAGAAGATTCTGCTTTGCTCTGTTATCAATGCTGGTTGCATTATTGTATTGTTGCAGGTTACAGAGGAGACGAACAACGTCCTGCAAACACTGGGGTACATGAGCACTTGCAGAGGAATAATAAATGTAAAAGGAAAAGGAGAATTGAAGACATACTTTGTACATACTGAAATGACAAGATCCCTTTCACAAGGGAACGTGGCATCTTGAAGAATGCTTGTACGTGTCATCAATACCATATTTTCAGGAAAGTATCACGCACTTTTTAACTACATTTTGGCCCTTAACATGCGTGCTATTTTCTGGTATGTGGCACTTATTTTAATATGGCTGCAGAATAGTCCCATGAGCCATCATTTTGCACCTTGATTTCCTATGTTCAAGGACAGTTGTGATGTATGCTATAGGACTGGAAGATTGTACTGCTACTTGCACTGTTATTCGAAGACAAGAAAAGAAGGAATAGGAATTAAAAGAAGATCACTCATCCTGAAAGGACTAAAAAGAGATGTTAGTGACAAATGCGGGGAAAAAAAGGCAATAAAGCTAGGGGTGCATACTATTTTCTGATGCATGGTGTTTTCTGGAAAATACAGTCGCTCCCCAATAGCATCCACTAATCTGGTATTAAAGTATACAGTATTTGTAAATAAGTTTACTCTGTCCACACATGATTTGGATGTGATCACCAGTTGCATCTCATAGCCAGGGACACGTTGGGTGGCTTGCTGGCATTCTTTCTGAAGAGAGAACTAACAATGCTGGAATAGTTTTGTACAAACGTGTCAAATGTTTTGAAGCTATTGTCTTTTGTAAGGTTAATTCATTAAAAGTTTATATGTACTTTGTCTTACTGTTGCTGTCTCTTAGTTTTGCTTCCTTACATGGCTTCTGTCGCTTTAAACCTGCGCGTCCTCTGCTGCTGCCCCTCCTGCTGCTTGTTATTCAGCAGTTAGATACTGAGGCAGGCTATGGCCAGCAATGGCCCCAGTCAATAATATCTGCTGGGCTCGATGGTGCCTTTCAGAAATTGAATCACTTCTATTGTCTTCAGTTTTGGGTGGCGTCCTAGGCACTTTGCAGTCATTTACTCCCTAGGTGGTACAGAAGACTTACCTCGAATCCATAAACACAAGCAAAGTGGGGGATACTGGAGACAGTAGTAGTGTTGCTCCTTTACCACTGGCCTGCAATACTTAAAAAATAACTAGGAGAAGCTGTATAAGAAAAGAAATGTTTTGTTTGTTTTGCACTTTCACAACCTCTTTTGCTCTTGCATGCCTTTCACTTAACCTTTACAATGCCATATTTCATGGGATGTTTAAAATAATCTAATTTATCAGGACATGAGTATGAGCGGAAGATACAAAAAGTGCTACATTGTGGCTATTCAAGATTAATTTAAAACTCGTTGAATTAAAAAGTATTACACTTGTGGAGTTTCATAGATAAGCCAGGTGAAAGACTGAAAAACCAGGCCAATACACTATCTATGCTCTTTTGAAGCATAGATAGTAAAGACTAATTTTTGCTTTGCTATAGTCAGTACCTGAAATTAACATATTCTTTTAGTCATAACATCCTAACAAGACCAAAATTAATAAAATCCTCCTATTTACAAAATAGCATATAATGACAAGACTTTTTTCTGACTGATATTGTACGAATATAGAAGTCAGCTCATGCACTATTAGCACTGGCATGCTAGAGAAATGTAAAAAGTATTCCATTTTCTTATTAATGGAACATACATTTATATTTATGTTGCACTGGTGTCCTTTCAGAAGGAGTTCTCAAAACTGTGGATCACAAATAAATGGCACCATGCCACAGTCTCACTGAGTGTGGCACCGTTTACTCATGGCAGCCATTTGCCCACTAGCAAATTCTAATGGCAGTAGATTTCAAAATGCCTTCATCTGCAGTAAAATAGACAAACTGAATTTTGATCCCTTTAAGTTAGTCTTAAATGCAAGTTATTTCAATTATGTCCAACATAAGACACTTGATGTCTCACTCAAAGCTGGAGACTTTTGATCAGAAACTCTCAAGATAGGTTCTCAGTCTGTTAAATCTCTGTTGTCTTTATGATTTCTTCCTTTTAATTAATAAGTTAAGATAAATATTTTCCAGTGGAATGAAAGACTTTCCTAAGAGCTCACATAGCAGCAGAAACAATGTCTCAGTCATTGCCCAAACCAAGCTATTATTTACCCGTGCTTTAAGGCTTCTCCTAAATCCCTTCTCTCCTCTTACTATGAATTTGTCCTAGCAACACTGAAAAAAATTTATCAATCTCTTAGACTTTGAATGTACCTTGGGCCCTTAAAATCATTCTGGTATTGTCACAGGTCAAAGCAATCATTTCTTTCTATGGATGAAAACCCCTTATATAAAGTTGATTTTATTGTACTGTTGTATCTATGTGCAGCATTTAGGTATAACCTGTACATTCAGGACTTTGCTTTTCATTTGTATTCTTGCACATCAGTAGCAAACCTTGTACCTAATTTGATAGCCTTGTTTCTGTGATTTTCATAAAAGTTAACCAACATTATATTTCTGTAAGTCATGAAACGTTAAAATGGCTTTTGAATGGCTATGAGCTGACTGGTTCAATGGAATATAAGGAAAGATATATATGTGCCCTCCAAGATCATGTTGAAGATGCCCTTGTTCAGAGCATTCATCTTTCACTGGTGTTCTTCTCTCATTTTGTAGTTGCATTCAGATTCTTGCAGCCAAAACCTGCTAAAGTACAAGTAGGCAAAAGCTGATTATACCTGCAGTATGGTGCCCAAAGAAAGATGCATACCATCTCCTCTCTAGCCTTCAGTTGCTGAGTATTATTATTATCTTTCTAGTGCCGAGAAGCTATTTGTATCCAATAAATACTTTTTGTCTTCCAATGCATTTTACATTTACTGTTTATACTGGTTTATGTTCCCCCTGTCTAGACTGACCCAGAGTTCTTGTATCCTCTTTCTTCCTCTCCTGCGGTGATTTCATCTGCCTCAATAACTGGATGTAACATTGCTCGTGTATCAGTGTGTAACCTGAAAAGCTTTATGATAACCATGAGAATCAGTATTTGACATTCCGTATATTCTACATCACAGTAAGGCTTAAGTTCTACAACTTCCATGGTGGTGCCATAGTTCATAGGTCACTAGCAAACCACAAGGAGCGTGACTTCAAGAAGTACAATGCAAATATATCTCACACCGTGAGGCAGCAGCCAAAAGATCAATGTAAGAGTGATTCACTGCGGTCTGGGAAAATGGAATCCAAATGGTAACACCTGGGGAACCTGCTGGATTTCTTTTTCAAAGTCAATGCTTTGCTTCAATTTATGGAAGGCTACCAAAGGGCAGGAAGCAAAATTAGACCTGCAGATATTTTTGTGAACTACAAAAGTTGTTGAGATTATCTGTAAATTAATGCTATTTAGCTGCTGTTTCTAAAAAGAGACATTAGGATCTTATTTATGCTGTGTGAAAAGCATTTTTCATCCCCTTTATATTTCTTTATGATTCCTTTATTTTGTAAAATATCTACAGATCTTCCCTTTTTCTACTGAGGCACAGGTAGGAGTTCAACCTGCTCATTTCTAAAGCAAGAGCTGTGCACATCTGAAGGTAGAGCTGCTAAAAGTCTGCCCTGGTTTGTTTTCAGAACTTCGTATCAGGACAAAAGATTTGCTAAGTTGTCAGGGTGCTTTATATAGCCACAGACTTACTGTTAAAAGCAATGATTACCTTGTCCTTTGATATGTATTTTTCCTTTTGAAAAGGAAAAATATCTTCTGTATGAAGGTATTTTAATTTTTTATTTTCAGATAGCGTATTCTCCCTCATGTGACTTAGATATTACCCTTCAACGCTTTTTACAGGTGGACCCCAAATAATTTTATGACTAGGGCTCTTTAGTTTTATTCTTCCTTTCTTGTCAAAATAGCGGAGTGACTCTGGGGAGGAAACAAATGTAGAATGAGATATATGTGCCTTAAATAAAACACGTAATTACGAGAGTATTTTTGTTCCTTGAAGTACTTCAAATTTGTGCGGATTTGTCAAAAGTGGTGTATAAATCAACTGTAGCTGGTTCACCCTAAAGTTTGCTACATACTAATTTTAAACATTTTCAAATGTAAGAGCAGAAATTATTCTGGTCAGTGTAGTTTTTAATATGTAAAAATGCAAGATAAGGGCATTTTAATTCTGTTTGCAACTATGAAGATATGACCCCCTTTATGTTGTAGGATGACACTGCTCAAAATAAAGATTCTGCCAAGATTTGTTTGAAAAATTTTGGTGAAGTATTTTTCAAATATATTTGCAGCCTTTGAGGTGCTCTTCCTGAAAATCTCGGTTTTGATAGGAAGTAATACGTGAAGTATTTAGAAAGACTGACATTCTAGGACCAGAAATTTTCATGTTTGCATTCCAAAACAGTCTTACAAATAAAAATTGTTATGTAAGTAACGTCCACTCCGTATAAAATTGTGTATTATTCTACTTACCAAGAGGGTTATTGGACAAGAATATTTGTCTGACTCAGTCAACTGGAATACCCATCCAGCAGATATGAGTCAGCATACAAATAATAACTGAAATTGTATCAGTTAGCCAGTTATCATTTTATAATTGTTTTTCAGTCATTAAAATAAAAATAATTCTAATTAATTGAAAAGCTTAATTCTCCAGTCCAGCAGTTGAAATTGTAGTCACAGGCCAACCAGGAAATGTTTCCAATCTACAGACCAAGGCTCAGACATAATGAACGTGTAGATAATTATTTGAAACAACAGATATATTAAAATTAAAAAAAAATTATGAGTAGCTAATGAACAACAACAAAAAAAAAGCCCTGAAGACTGAAAAAAGTGAGCTGATTTCTACAGGTGACGTACAGAAAACGTCTGAAAAGCCTTCCTGTTCGGGACAGGCAGTCTGTCACTAATTCAGGGTCTGGAAGAAACAAGCACTGGTGTGAAATGAGTGGCTTGGACCAAAGCTGTGGTAGTGGAAAGGGGACAGAGCTTTTGAGCCATTTTTGTTCCAGCCTCTTTTCCAAGGGCCATGGGATGCAGCATTTGCTGGCAAAGGCTGTCTCTCCATCGTGGATCAGCGGAGGATCGGGAACATACAGCCATCCCACACGTGTTGAGTGTCAAGCAGCAAGGACGGGAGATGGATTGCTAAGCTTTCATTTGAGGCTACCCACCTCAGCTCTAAGTGACGCGAGTCTGAAGCAGGTACGTCAGCTTGTAGTAAGAAAACAGCTACTGTGGTTTTTCAGCATTATCAAAGACCTGTCCAGTTATATGTCATCTGTCCTCTTGTGTTCATCCCGTCTCCATCCCCTTGTCGATGTCATCTCCATCCCATCCTGTCCCCCTGCCCCCCCCACCTCATTACCATTTGCTCCACAAATTCCTTTTAGGAATTTTCTTGTGAAGTTATTCCATAAGCCAGTTTGACATTTCAGAACAGTGACCCTGCTTTTGAGACACCTTTTTGACTCTAAAAGTACACATCAACATATTTGAAATTCAGGAGCCTTAGCAGTGGAACCTGAGGGAGATATTGCTAATCCCTAAAAAGGCTGGCAATGATACTTCTTCTCCTTAACACGGTGAATTCAAAGCAACTTTTAACACTTTGGTCTCTGAGCTCAAGTATATCTGAATGCTTTCTTAAGACCATACAGATTAAAATTACTCTCACAATTGTTTTCATGTTAATATTTAAATTACTAGGGGAACAGACTGACCTCCCGTGCTACTCTATAACAGGACCATGCATTTAACAGTAACATAATAGCAGTGTATGATATAAGTCTGGTTGTAACTGGAACAAAAATCCCCAGGGTATTCATATCCTGCTTCTGGGGAGTCTGCAAAAAGTGACCAGGAAGAAAAAGCCTTTGTAAGATTCAAATAGTTCTAAAGGGATTTATATCTTCATTGGGAAGGAAAAACAAACTGAAAACCATCATTTTAAGTTACTTCAAATTACTACAAATCTGTAACAAGCATCCAGCAGTATTTCTGACAATCCGAATTGCATCCAGATAGTGCAATTCAATTAATGCCATCCTAAATGTTAATCAAAATGTGATACATGTGAACAGTAGAAGGAAAATTGGAGAGAAACATTTCAGATCTGACTTCAGAGCTCTTGCCTAGCTTAGTTGGGATTTCTGGGAAACAGTTTCTTGCAGCTCTATTTATAGCTGCAGCTTCAGCTGAGCTGCTTTTTATAAATGGGCTTGCTATCTCTTGGTGCTCGGACTAAACTACAAAAAAGCACTTGCACAGCGGCAAACGTGTCTCTGCGTAGGAAGCTGATGTAAGGCAGCTGTTGGATTTTCAGTTCCACTGCTCGCTTTCACTGCGCTAATTTGGCCCATGCTGCAGAAAGCAGAGGACCCTAATTGGTCGAGGGACGTTATTAGATAAAGCAGATGGGAATTGTCATGAACAATTTCAAAAAACACCCACCCAAGACGGTAGAGTATAAATACCTTCACACTGCTCTTGCAAAGAAGAAAGAGGCTACATATTTCAGTGTGTTAGTGATGGGAGAGCGGCAGCTACATCCCATAGTAGGGATGGGGTTTTTACACCTACTTTTACAGTAGACCTGAACTACTGCATGGACCCATCATGCAAAAATCTCTGATACCCTGAATGTTGGGTTTGTTCTTTCTTTTTTAACAAATCTTGGATGTTCAGTTCTACAACTGTGGTTGCAGAAAAGAAAGGTAAAACAAACTAAGCTCATCACAGATCCCTGGGTGGCACAGTAAACGTAGTTATGTGCATGTATTGAAGCAGTATAACCGTGAGGTGGATACCGAAACCAGGCCCCAGGTGCTACCACAGCAGAGCAGTTTTAGGGTCAATCTNCAGTATTTTACAGGGTATTTTACTGTGAGGGTGGTGGAGCACTGGAACAGGTTGCCCAGGGAGGTGGTTGAGGTCCCTTCCCTGGAGATATTCAAGGTGAGGCTCGATGAGGCCCTGCGCAACCTGGTCTTGTTGGGGGTATCCCTGCTGATTGCGGGGAGGTCGGACTAGATGACCTTCGGAGGTCCCTTCCGGCCTGGACCATTCTATGATTCTATGAAAACTAGATTTCCAGCATTGACTGGGTGGCCCTGCTAAAAGACAGGTAGATTTATAATTTCAGGCTCTTTCATGTTGATTTCAGCCTTACCTTGGGAAAGCACTCTGAGCCAAAGGTGAGTGGGCACAGGTGGTAGTACCATGCTTAACAAAACAGGATAGAGAGAGCACAATGAAGGTAAGGCAAGGGCAGGTCAGAGGGCTGGTGGAGCTCACAGTCTATTCAATCTGCATGGAATTATCAACCATATGGTAGAGTTTTTGCTTACAATATAAAGTCTGCTTTCATAGTCCTGATGACCTGGTTTGTGAAAAATGCTGCTCCAGTGGCATGGAAACAAAAAGTGATAACAGCTGTTGAATAGGTTTCTTCACAGCACAGGGCTTAGCCACAGGGGAGGGAACAGTTTCAACTCATTCTTCTGCACAATTAAGGAATTATTTAATTTTTTATTTGTACAGGAAGGGGAATTTCATTCCTTTTTGTAGCTTAAATACCTAAAACCGACTGCGTGTCAGAGACCGAAGGGGAGAGAAATAGAGGAAGATGTGCTCAGCACATGGCCAGAAGCTAGAAATTCCTGCCTTTAATCCCTTGGTTGACAGTTGCTCTTTCGATTCCTCGATTGCTTTACATAAGTTACTGTAGCCAGTTTGCATGCTGTTTCCTCTTCTGTGACATGGAGAAAGGTATTACCTATTTTATGTATGTCTGGTATATTAGCAAGTGTTTTCAAAGTGCTTAGCTTTAGTAGCAGAACATGGAGGGTACCCACCCTGAGTGCAAATGTATTGTCTGCTCTGTGTGATTCACTTGCCCTGATGGGTTTAAGAAACAGCTCCCCACTACCACCACATAGGCCAACTAAGTCATCATTTAACAACAAAGAGGAACAGCAGAAAAAAATTATCAATATATTGAGCACAGAAGTGTTGCCTCTACACGTCTGGCAGATCTTAAACAGATCATCTGGGACAGGGCTAGTTTTTAACATAACAGGCTGGCTACCTCTCTGTGAGTTCCAGAAAGAGTGAATTGTCTGCTCTGACACAGGCATCCAATAACGGACAAATAATGCCATGTGAATAAAAACACAGGAACAAATAATGTGAGCACAAATTCGATGCTTACTAAAATTCTGAATTAAACTAGTAGCATGGGGAGGAAAGGAGAAGCAAGGAAGCACAGAAATAATAATAACAACAATAATATTATAATAATAATAATAATTATTATTATTGTGACAAATCAGATGTGGGACGCTCTTGAATGTGCCTGAAATTCTGTGAGGCTTGATGGTTTCTGAGAAATGAAGGGATGAATAGGTTAAATATCAAACCACCTCTCCTCTTGGCAGAACCGAATAATGGAGGTGCCCTTCCAAACGAAGCCTGTGATTACAGTTGTGCCTCACTAGTGCTCTTACCTGTGGTTTACTTTTAATGGAACCATTATAGCCACCTTGACCTGCCCTGACTTCACTATTTTTGGAGGATAGCATTGTAAATTGTAAGACTCTAAATACAAGAGTTTTTCAAAGGCTAAATTTGGCACACTGTAAAATTAGAGGTAAAAAAAATCCCCATAAAATGCACAATTTTTCAAATTTGTAGTTAGCTGTGCACAAAACCAGTGATTGATTGACATGTTTACCAGAATATGGACCTTTTAATGAAGTTCATTAACAACTGACAGCATATTTCATCAAGAATTTTGCTTTTCTTTCCTTGAAAATGTATTTTTGGTTTTGAAATTCCTTTGATTCCACTGGTGAGGACTTCTTGATTGGATTTCGCACATGCATTTGATAGTAGATCAGATCTTTAATGTTGCTTAGTTGGATGCAACTATGTCAACAGGTATCATAAATACAATAATATTCTGGCTTGGGTGTGCTGTATTTACATACATGCATACTACTGGATCACAGGATTACCACTGTGGCGTGTTTCTGAACTCTTCTCAATTCTGCTTTAATCAGAAGTTAAGTGATGATTCCATTGCAGGATACCTTTGTCTTTTTAATTCCAAAGGAGTTCTGAAACTGCCTGCTTTCCTTTTACATTACAGTGCCAGATCATTTGACAAATTTATGAACTTAAGAAAGAGAATATAAAGTTCAGAAGAGTAAAATGAACAAAAAACAAACAAAGCAGTTAAATTTCCAAAAGTTACAGCAGATTTCGGGGAAAAATTGAGGTAGATTGCCACGAAGGAAATTCCAGAGCTGAACAGACTTTAAAAAGATACCACATGCCATTAGATGTTTTTATTGCAGGCTATTCCAAAGGAGTGACCCAAACTTGCTAATGGTAGCTCGGTAATATTACAGTTGCTATTCGTCTAATGCTATGTATGCACTCTTATTAATTATTAAGTTTTGAGTTATTAAGTATTGATTCAACTACATGTATTCTGTAACCTTTAGAGTTAAGCAATGCTGCAAATTAGCCATTTTTTCTCTTTTCTCAAGACAGGAGATGTTTCCACTTACGATTCCATTTTTAATAGACCAGAGGGTTACAACAAAAAACTTCACCGATGTGACAGAGAACATGCAAAGAGTCGTGGTCTTCACATTAATAAGGAGGTAACCCTTTGATAATTTCATAATTATCTTTGTTAAAGGTGTTTTATACTTTTTGACGTGGGTGGAGACTATAGGCATTGTTTTACACTTTGTAATCCAGTCTATATGGTATCAAAGGAATTGGAAGGGGGACATCATTGTCCTCAGCCTGGAGGTTTAGGAAAAATCATTAGCCATTGAAGACATCTGAGTTAGCTCCTGCTCTTTGGCATCCTGTAGAGTTCCAGGTGACAAGCCATATGCAAGTTAAAGCATGGGGAATGAAATGCAGGCAGCAAGGCATACCCTCTGTTACAGACCTTCAGGGTCACTGAGAGTGACTTCTGAACTGTCTGTGCCCCTCGAGAGTTGCAGTTCAGGTCGTCCTGCAGCTCTTTCTGTGATGCTTGGAAGCTTTTCTCCCTGAGAGGACTGGATTCAGGGGCGCCGACTCAACCCCTGCCCTCTGACATCCACCCTCCCTATGCCACCATTCTCTGAGAGAGCCCAAGTCTCTGAAGCTGGTGAGTTTGTTACGCAAACTTATACGAGATTGCCCTGCAGGAAGGAAATTATTGGGAGCTTGTGCAAAGGAGGGGTCAATTAGAAAACCACAGCCATGCCTGGAAAAGGCTGGGCAAAGCACTGAAGGCCAGCAGAATCTGGGTTTGGTGAGCAGCCTGATAGCTAAGGAAGTACAAAGCTATGTTTTTAAACATCTGCCTTGAAAACAGAAACACTATAATATATATACATATATAGAAATAAGTATTTTTCCATGCAGCATCTGAATAATACACATACATACACAAGTGCGTGTACATATGTATATTTATATATATCTACATATACGCATAGTCTGAGGTTGTCAAAAACCAAATGAAGTACAACCTCTGTGTGTTAATGGCCTTAAAACCCCAGTGGGTTCATGGCATGTAAAGAGATGGATAGGCTAGGAATGGCTGGCTGTATTGGTGATTATATATGACAGAGATGGAAGAAGGAAGAGCGATACAAAAGTTAAAATTACTGTAATTGCTATGTAATAAAACTGCTGCTATTTTGTGACAAAGGCCACTGCTTGCGATTTGTCTCACTAGCAGCTATATATGCCAGGCAGCTCGGTGAACAGACGCAATGCCCTTCAGCTCTAATAGACAGGGTAGGGAGTATTAGGTGCTCCCAAAGGAATCCCAGGAGCGCCCCTTACCATCACCTGCTCGTGCCTAGTAACTCAACTGCAAATCTGCATGAGGCAAAAAGCCATGTAAATGACCACTCCAATTAAAAATGAGCCTTTTTATCTAAACCAAACACAGCCAACCCCCCTCTCCTAATAGCAAGCCCAACCTCCAGTTGGGAAATTTGTGTCAAAACAGTTTTATCAATGCAGAGTTAAGGTTTTTTACTGAGCTCTTGTGTCCTTTCCATATCAACAAAACCTACTTTCCTATCAGTTTGCTTCCTGAAGCAAAAGTGTATGGACCAGAATTCATACCAGCTCTGCTGGGCAGTGCACACAAGGGACTCTGCCTGAACAGGTGTCCCTTAATCCAGCTCTTTAATTAGCATGGAGGCACATCAGACTCACAGCTGTTGAAAGTTAAAACATGATCCTCCTGCACATGATGACATCCAACACTGACCTTGCCCATAATTAAGTGCAAGTCACATAGTCAACTCCTGCTCTTTAACTACCTCAGTGGCCCTTGCGGAACTTTGTATAATAAAACATAAAAAAAAAAAAGGCCACAATCAACATCTCTCTAGTACAACACTGAAAGGAGACAGGCTGAATCCACCACAGTACACTCCCTTCCTTGAAGTGGGGAAAAAACCAAACCACTAGACGTAAGCCTTTGGCTTCTGCAGAGAGCCTGGCTGCACCCAGGGAATCCAAGAGTAAGAGTGTCAGATAGCCGGTTCAGCCGCACGCAGCACAGTGGCTGCAGCGGAGTGTTTGCACAAGGCTGCCATTGCTGATTTCAAGTGTTAACAGCTCTAGAGTTACACGCTGTGAAGGCGTGTAGTGGGATGCCTCCCAGCCAACTGTTGGAAAATCGGAAATCTGCTGAATGCCGAACCCGCAAAGATGAAATGCCACTGTGCACAGTCAGCGCCGTGCTACCAAGGATGCTGAAAACTGAATCTTATTTATTTAAAGGGAACACAAAATAATGGAATTACATACTGCTGCCTATCGTTAGCACTGTAAACCCTGTATCACTAGCAAAGCCTTTCTTGATGGTATAAAGATTGAGTCATTTCTCCTTTTCAGCATTTATCCACAACTAGAGGGGGGAGGAAATGGTCTTATTTTTTGCCTGCTACTCTTCTTGACTTGATTTTTGTTCCAGTGGGGTTAAAACTTGGTGTACTGAATAGCTTTTAATGGGGTGGAGCAGGGTAGGCAGGAAAGGTAGGGGGAGAGTTGGGAGATGAATGGTTGTTTTGGAATGGGCTTTTCTGTTGGGGTTATTTTTGGTTTGGTTTGGTTTTTGGGTTGTTTTGGTTTGGTTTTTTTTGAAAAAAAGAGTTTACAGCCTCTTTCCAAGAATCTCAGATCTACTTCTTTCCATGAGTCTGGAAATGTCTCACAGCCGCCTGCCCTCCTATGAGACCCCTCAGGTCAGTGCTCCCACCTGCATCTTCGCAGGAAATGCAAGGGCTCATGTGCTTTATGGGTTCTATCATAAGTGCTAACATGGCTCAGACTCATGTCTGTTGTAGCAAGTAAGTCATTTTTTTGCACCTGAACCGTGGTGTGGCATCCACATTTTGATTTTCCTTGTAGGTATTGTAAGATTAGGGAAACGCATTGGCGACCAAAGCTTACTGTGTTGGCTAGTGTGTAAGCATACAAGCAGCCTGATAAATCAGAGACCTTTGGCTAGGGAAAGAAAAACAAACAAATCCTGCCTTTCCCTTCTGACTCCAGAGCTCCCCGTTGCTGTAGCACAGGAAGGAACTGCAGATTGCAAATAGTGATTGCACAGTCACGTAAAGCGCAGTTTACTAAGAATAAGCTCAAACTAATCTTTTATTGGTCAGGTTATTTTTCACCAAGTCCACTTCCCATCGTTGCAGAGCAGTTATTTCTGTATTCTTACAGCTATAAGAATTTTTAGTAAAACCTTTCATTGTGCAAAAATACAGTAGTATATGCTTTATGCCATTCAGAGGAAGCTTGCATGGATTATCGGTTGCTTGGGGTTTTTCTTCAGGCTTTGCTTTTTTCATGCAGTGCTTTTACTGAATTGTGCAAGTAGGGTAGGTGTTCCTGTAACAGGGGGCACAAATTAAATCTCTTCTGTTTTCCAAATGAATCATGCAAGCCAGTGCACAGAAAAAATAAGAATGAAAATAAAATCTGTGCCACTTTCCAGTAAAATAGCATTTAGTTTTCCAGTAATCCCATGGTAATGGCCTGTGTGTGTGTATGCACACACGTGCATGAGTGTGCATGTAAAAAATTATCAGTCCATGGTAGCTCATGGCACAGCTCTGTATCTTATCATCTTGTCATCTAGTCATACATTCACAGTTTATTAATATACATAAAAAACTAGGTCAGGGTTGGAACAGTAAGAGTGCAGATCACTGCTAAATAAATACACAGCTATATAGCAGATGCTGTACAGTTCTGTCTGTTTTTTTGCCCCTGGCCACAGCACATTTAGCAACAGATAACTGCCAAGTATTCACTCTCTGATTTTCTTATAAAGAGACTTTTATATTTTCACAGGAAATGGCAAGACCTGTCGCTGTTTTGTCATCTTCAGAGTATGGGAGACGCATAAATAAGCCCATAGAGCGGGTGATCAGAGAGCATGCAAGAATTAATCTGCTGGAGGCAGAATTCTACAGGAAAAATGGCATCACCTGCTTATTGGAAGAACCTTCTCCAAGCCTGGATCCATCTTAAATCTCTTGCACGTGTCATTGCCAGAAACATCTATGTGGAAAAAAATCCACCTCGCATCAAAAAGCAATATGGTGTTTTTGCTTTTTCCTCTACGTTTGAGTTAATGAGAATGATTTGGATTAAAACTAGGATGAAATCACAGCGACTTTTCCTCATGCTAATTCAAATGCATGTCTTCCCCTTACAGTCTCAAAAATCTAATGAAAAGCAGCATCCACCATTCTATGATCCTATGATTTTAGGCAGCAACACACTGGAAGTGAGACCTGTTGGGTCAACAGCTGTCTCTCTGCAATTTTAGGCAGTGCTTCTGCATAACTCTTCGCCGACTTAACATTTAAGCAAGCTGCTTCTCAAGGTATCGGTGGTCACTGACTTCTTAGTTCTTACAGTGTTGCTACAGAATTGCGAGATGTCATTTTATTTGTACAACAGCTGAAACAGGGATTCAACGCAGATTTTACAAAATGGGTAAGTAAAGAAATGAGCTGACTTAGAGAAGTGCTTAGCAGTTTTGGAAGACTTCAAGTGGAAGTCAAGTTAACAGGAACTTCTGAGTGTTCAGCATTTAAATAGACAAAATCTGGGCTTAACTGATTTCAGACATCCATTTTGCTGGCTTTTGGTATATGAATGGTGTCTGAGTGTCACAAGAAGAATCATGTCTGGTTCTGTATACAATGCTGAAAGAAAGAAAAAGAAAGAAAGGTAATACTAGCAGAACAAGCACTAAATAGTGTGGTACAAAGAATGGAAAAGCACAAGGATTTGAGCAGGAGTCACTTAAAAAGCATCTTTAGAGTCAATGTCTAAACGTGCGCAACCGCTTAAACATTTAGTGCCTTGTATTCTCACTGAATCCAGTACAAAAGTTTTAAGGCAATTTCAGGAGAAGGAATATCTCCTACAGGATATGCATCAGTTTGGTTCTTGAGAGCCAGCGATCCTGCTGCTGTTTAAAGCTGAGGCAGTATTGTTCAGAAAGGGACAACAGCCGGACTGATCACAGCAGAACAAGGACTGTAACTCCACAGCTCTGACTGACACTGGAGTTCTGTCAGGTGACTTACACAAAGGAAACCTGTCTCATTTGTGAACACAGTGAGTCTCCTAGTGAAAAATAATGAAAACAAAGAACTTCTTAATCTAAGGCATGGGTAAGTAGTAAATTAGGCAATCAATAGCACTTCTTAATCTAAGGCACGGATAAGTAGTAAATTAGGCAATCAATAGCAAGAGCACACGGAGCAGCCCATTCTGGGGGGTGTTTGTTACTTTCATATATGCATGACCTGCAAGTTCCTCTATATTCAGTGAGCTAGGGACAAAAGAGCAGCAACTGTTACATTCCTTTTCAACAAGAAATACTTTGTTAAACAAATCCAGCAGCATTAAATGAAAGGAATCACAGTAAGAACAAAATGAGAAGGAAATATTTTCTAACAATACTAAAATGCTTTTACAAAAATCAGTATCAAGTGTATAACCAGTGAAGAATGAGATGGAATATGGCCATATTGTAGACAGGTTATTTTTAGTTTGGGACAGTCAGTACAAATTACTTCTTTTAAGTTGTCTTACTGTATTTACAAACCATCTGTGTTTAAAAAACTACGGGAAAGCGAATCTGTTTGGGAACACCACCACCTTCTGGCCTGTGTGAGAAATAAGCATCACCAATTTGCTTCTACCTTGGAGAAAGGCATGAATCATCGACACCAGGATCAGTTTCGCTCTCTCATTTCATTGCTTGTTTCACCCCTTTCTGAGTCCCTTCTCTCCCTCCTCACTTTTGAAGGTTTTTCACAGATATTCCTCCTACTGCTTGTTTCTCATTCAGTTCTGAGTGGTTGACTTCTCCCATCAGTGCTCAGTTAGTGAGGATTTCTTCTGTATTAGGGAGGAGTTCCCTATGGATGTCTGCAAAGTCATTTTTCCTTCAACTTACTTATGTTATGCTAGGATGACGACTGTTAGGTCAGTGATGTGCTGTGAGCTTCCTAGTACACTGTTGGAAACTATCTATCTCATTACCTCTTGGTGCTCCTTCACCTGTCAGTGCTGACATACTGTGCTGAGTAAGGGTTTTACACCTGCAACAAATTACCATGAACAGAATGCACAGCGTGACACAATGTAAATCATATTTTGGATCTGGATTTTGCAGCCAAAAATCTCCAGGAATTGTCAGGACAATCAACAGACACCCGCAACTCACAAATTACCAACAGCAGCCTTGGAAGGAAAATGGCCACGTTCTATATCTACTGGTGACATATATATAGGATGTATAGACTTCAAATTTCTTTTTATACTGTCAAAAGCCCTGATTGCTAGGTAGCATGGCACTTCCTGTACATTCAGCACCAGCCAGTATCCTTGAATAGTCACATCTGTCCATTTACAGTTATGAGTTAGAACCAGTGAAAATACAAAGGAAATGCAGCATTGGCTGTCTGGCACTTACATCTGCTAACTTATAATAAATATTGACACAAAACTTAAGAAAATATATTGCTTTTTATTACTCTTTACATGACAATTGTTCCAAATATTGGAAGGTGTCACATTCAGAAGCTTAAATCATCTTAGGTGGAGTTATTTAGAAAACAGAATTGTTCTTACATGCACCATATTTACACTTTATAGTACAGGAGGTCAACCAGTGATTTAGTACTATTCTCCAGTATCAGCAGCCAAGTCGGTATGTATGAGGAAAGATTTTTTTGTGTAGATACTCTGCCATTTTTCTGCAATTTTGTAGACTCTCTATCTCAAAAAATGGAATCTGGAAACAAAACAACAATGATTGCTGGAAATGCCTTCTAATAAACAACTCAGTAAGACTGATGTTCGTTAAGCAGATATAAAATTACACATCAAAGATTTCTCTTTTTTTTAAATTAAACATTTAATCCTAAGCATATAATTGATCTGATCTGTAAATCACCTGAATAGAGATTATTGTAAACCAAAAAGTGATATCCAGTTTAAACTAAGTTAAATATAACTGACATAGGCTAATGTAAGAAGTGATTATAAATGGAAAAGAAAATCTTAAAAATCTCAAAGTAACTGGTTTGGTCCAAAGTATTTTTAAAGATAAAAGTAATCCTATTAATTCAATAGGCAAAATAAAGGATATACTCTGTTGTGAAAATATTATTTACAATACAAAGCAGTTCCTTTTTTTTTTTTTTAAATTCCTCTTTTTAAACTCCAAATTCAGATCTTAGTATTAAATAATTAAATACTTAAAAAGTATTAAATTAAAAATCCCAGGTCTACTGAATTCTTAGTCAAGATCTGAACCTTAATCACTGCAGAGAAGTACTCTTTCAAGCAGCCACTATTTGGCAGAAAACACTAACTGATCCAAGGAAGAAAAAGGAATTTCTGCAACACCCTCAAAAAGGCAAAAGTGAGGCAGAGTGAACATAGTGCAGAAAGGACAAGACCACATCTGCAATTGGGAAGTAATTGCAACTATTATTTTATAATGCCTAAAACTGTAATTTTTCCCTTGTTTTGTTAGCCAGAGCCAAAGCAAACCGCTGTCTTTAGACTTTACCTGCACAACTTCATAACCAAGCAATTGAAGATGTCTCTGTTTAATAGCTTCTTCTCCCAGCAGATTGCGGCTGTTAACGCAAAATCTATTTCGACCATCAACACAGACAGCAATTCTGAAATCAAGCACAAATATAGCATCAAAAAAAACCAAGTTACTTTAGTCACCACAACTACTGCGGTTCCTAAGAAGTATGAGACAGTAACTCCCCTCTTTCTTCCTAACACCTCCTAGAATTAGATGTTGTAGGGTGGGAATTACCTACTTCACTCACCTTACAGGTGGGAGGGGGAAAGCCTGAAGCTTAGTGAAACTAAACCTGAAAAGCTTATTTATATGCTCTGAACAAAAATTACCATACAAGTTAATAAGAGTTTGATATTTTTAATGCTACTGTTGGTAAGCTGTTTGAATTCTTCTAGAAGGAAAAAGATACAAAATACTTGTCTTGGCTTCAAAACATTTCAGCAGCTAAATTTATTCAACTTACTAGTGTACCTGTTAAACCTGTTAA
This sequence comes from Tringa tobata, assembly GCA_033628505.1. Taxonomy (NCBI): domain Eukaryota; kingdom Metazoa; phylum Chordata; class Aves; order Charadriiformes; family Scolopacidae; genus Tringa; species Tringa tobata. Next base: position 2,855,480 of record JAHREE010000340.1, read on the forward strand.
AGTTAACTTTAAGCTAAATTTGTCTAAGTTAAACCCGTATCTACGTTTGGCAGCTTCCAGATTATTTTTTTTTTACTTGGTGATAAATATCACATCAACTTAAAGAAAAATTTGTATATCCACTGTAAAAAAATTACTTAAATTTTCAGTATGTTAAGTATATTGTGACCTTATTTACACATGAAAGCTGTAATTTAAAAAAAAAATAAAGCCCATTCTTAAATATTAAAGGATGGGATTTTTGAAAGAACCTATATTACTCTGTGAGTCTTGTGAAGGTTAAGCTGGAGACAACATAACCTTTTCAAAGACTTTTGCTTTATCCACAGAAGTGCAGTAGCAAATAGCACACAGGCAGGTTGCTTAACTTTGTATCCAAAGTTTCACAAAATAATCCTTGTTTAACATATTTCATAAACATCTATGCATTTTTCAATAAAAACAGCATCTATAGCAATACATTAGACAGGATTCTTTACAGCAGTAAATTTGGAACTCAGACTGGCTTAAACTGTGTTAAATCTACGTGGACGGACTCAATTAGAATTAATTTGGTTTTAATTTGAAAATTAATTACTAAAGAGTAAAATACATTACTATAAGCCAAATCAGGATCAAAGTGATCCTGACTGCCACTGGGTAGAGAGACTAATTGTCTGACACTGTATAGTCAGGAGGCAAAAGAATGAGGAGAAAGTACAGATCATTAATTTTGCCAACTTCATCCATTTGCCAGGGGTTTCAATGTGAAACATTAGCTTTGTTGAGGTCAATGGCAAAACTCCAATTAGCTTTAATTTTGCCAGGGTTTCACCCTGGATGCTCTTTGTCAATATTGACATTTTACCAGTGGTTACTTTTATTCTCTTACCGTCTGTGTACCTCTTCACATTGGGCAGCAGGCAATACAAAACCTTCTTCATCTAATTTAATCTCAATATCTAGTATAGATGAAAAGAGAAGTGACATTAATACTCAGTTCATATAACAAACTGTTTGCTGTAATTCTTATCCGCTTTCAGTTCATTGTTTTATACAATAACTAAAATAGTATCGCAATACCTTTTTCTGAATCACAGAGGCCTGCAAAAGACATGCATAGGCTACTTAAGACAAATGGGTGATAATTAGTAACACTTCAGCCTTTCATAATGCTAACAGCAAAATAGTATTCCAAGTCCACTAAAAACCATATTGTAGTTAAATGGCACTTTGCTGGGCTGGCTAGGGCCTCTGGATTTATGAGGGTTCTGGGGAAGACATCCTCTCTCTCTCTGGACCTAAACCCCGCCAACTTTAACCCCATGTGGAACCTGAAATGCAGAATAATTCTGGAATCATCCCTCTCTCTTGACTTTTGGTTGTTGTTTTTTTTTATCCCTCCAATGTCCACAGGGTTCAAGAGACCCTTCCCTCAACATCTTTTTTATGATCCATCTCTTCTGGGCACACATTCCTGGCAAATGAAACACTGTTTTTCATACTCCTCTCCTTCAGTCCAGAAACCCCCTCTGACTACAGGTGGTCAACAGCTCTTGCTAAGGGGAGGGGGAGCCCAGCTGAGCAGGGCAGAAGGCCAAAAACCTTCCAGCTCTGCCTTTCTCTACTCATCACTAACACAGAGAGATCAGGCAAGTGCCATTGCCTCATTCTGCTTTACATTATACAGATTGTTTGCAGGAGAAGTAAAAAAGGAGCCAATAGTAAAAACACAATACAAGAGTTAACAGCTATTTTCAGTACAGACTGGCTGTATAAATTCCAAGTAACATTGCAGTTCTTTTCTCTCCCTGTTCTTTGTGACTTTGAAAATGCATTTCCTTAAAGTTCTCACAATGTTTCCTCATTTCAGACCCTCTACAGAGTTCTGTATTCCAGTTTACTTTTTCTGCATTTGCACAATTCAGAATGCCCATAAAGGGAAAAAGATCAATCATTTTTATTTCTAGAAAATAACTGAGCCTGAAGTTTTGACAGCATAAGCACACATTTTATTATTAAAGAAATGTTACTTACCAACTGTATAGAAATATGGTGTTGATACCTCTGATGCAAAATATATTCTTTTTTTCAGTAAATAAAGTAATCCAGTCTTCACCCTTTTGAGGAGGTGAACATCCAGAGAACTGTGAGGCATGAGAAAGGCCTTTATTTGATACTTTGGAAGGAGTCTGGGACCCTACATAATGACAGAAAACCAAATCAAACAAAAGAAAAAGGAAGATAATATTTTTGTAATTATCTCATATTAATGTAGCAAAATGTATTCTGTCATTTCAAAGCCATGTCTGTTGAGGGACTTACAGTCTGAGGTGTGATCTGCTGGAAACTTAAAAAAAATGACCCCAAAAGAATCACCGGAACGTCCTCAGCAAGCTTCCATGCTATCATGCTGAACATACCGCTCATGAGAAATGCACAACTGCTTTATTCCTCTGCAGTCAGGCCAACATCTAAGTGCTTGATCTCTTTTGTGCTCCAAGACTTCAGAAACCAAACATTAAAAAAAGGAGCAGTTGTTTGAAAAGTATTCAGACATACACAAAAAGCACTTTAACTTCGAGCTAGTCAGTTGCATCAAACATACAAATAACCAAGTCAATCAAGCAGGTAGAAAAGCTTCGTATTTTCATCAAGGAAAAAAAAAAAAAGCTGTTTCAGCCCAATTCCAATGTTTTTATGGGGAAGACAATTCTCAACTATCAACAGAGCCCTAATGACCTTATCACCTATTGTTAACATCAGTCTGGTTTCATATGTTCCATACCTCATAAGATGGGCACTCCAGGGTAACAGTCAGAAAAAGCTGGGTCAACTGGGAGGTAACAATTCTGTCCAAACCAGGTGGCTGAGCTGAAACAACAATATTGAGGCTTTCAGGTGGACCTTCAACAAAGTATCTTTACACAAACCATCAAGCGCAAGTGATGAAAAATGTGCAGAGAAGCTACCTGATCATTACCACTCTTGGTCATTGTTGGAACGAACAGAAAGACCAATTGTGAAATGACATAGAAAAATGAGGAAATGATTTATAGAAATATAAAAATAAATAAATATACAACTAGCAAGATCTTAGTTAAGACTGTGTTATTCTTTCAGGAAAAAAAAATAAATCTGAGAGATGCAGGAGATTCTACAGGAAGGAATAAGTTTGAGTTGAAGTCCTGGAGAAGTATCTTATTTCCTTCTTCCTACAACCCCTTCTCACCAAGTTATAATCCCAGGATCTCATTGTTTCACTCAGCTGGGCTTTTTTTTATGTGAAAGTAGTGGATAATACTGAATAACTTCTGGTGATTTGTTTACAAGTGTATACTTGAAGCATCTTTCATGTTACATGCAAAGTATTATTACAGAATGGTAAAAACCGTATGTAGTGTAAGATGCTAATCATGCAGGTCATCTTCTCGAGTTCCTGTTCTGAACTTTGACCACTATGGTAGAATACCTTTTTTGATTTAAAAGAACATATTCAAAATAACTGGTAGTAGGAGATTTCTCATTTTCTAATTATCAGCTTGAGAACTTTAAAAGACATTCTGTTTTTTAGGCATGACGTCTGTGCCCTAAAAATCAACCCCTTAAGGTATTTCATGTTGAACAGCTAAAAACTGAGTGACCAAAGTCTCTAATCACTTTGAAAACTCGATCTTATATAGAGTTTTATTAACAAAGCAATCTTAGCTGAGATCTTGAGAAGTCACTCATCTTTCTGGCATAAGTTACATATACCTATAATGCCGCTAAATATGCCTTACTATCTAACACAGAATTACTTAAAATCTACAGCTTATAACTATGTTGTTCATAATAGGTTTGTGTCCAAAAACACTGGATTATGCAGCAGTTAGTTAGAGCCAAGGACAGGCTACCATAGGGGGGATGTTCTAGAAGCTTACTAGACCAGAGGAAAAAAAAACAATTAGGTGAAGGCAGGCCTTGCAGACAAGACAGTCTTAGAAGCAGCGGGTGAGCAGACTCTGAGACCTCTTAAGCAAGATGGGATAAACCATGGGGTAGATTTTTAAATTTTGCAATGTTTTCCTCCGTACAGTAAGACATGGGGCCAAGTATGGGGCTGTTGTGCTTGCTCAGAGTTAGAAAGGAAAGGAGCTCAGGGCACAGAACAAAGATGGGCAGAGAAAGCGTCCACCCAGAGGAGTGCAGTCAGCAGAAAGGATGCCAAAGGGAAGAAGCCTCACATAACCGTATCAGATTCTAGATTAAAAGTAATTTAAAAACCAGGATGAAGGACCAATCTTTATGCCTTGTTAAAACATATGTGAGCCTTGAAATTCAATTTCCATTTTTACCTAGATAATTAAAAAACCCATACCAGCCTATCCTTAACTGCTCACATTTATGATGCTGTTAATGATTTACTGGTTCAGATCTCACTTTAATTAAGCCAACAATTATGCACTGCAAATTAATTTTTTCAGCTTTACCCATTTACCGTTTTAGCTTTCACAAGCTGATCATAATACAATATGAAAGAGAAATACACTCAAGTTGGAAGCACGAATACAACGCAATAATAGTTATCCTAAAAGAACAGAAAAGTAGCGATGACAGCAGAAGTCTACCTTACCCCCCACTCTGCAAAGCTGGACACGATGCAGGCTGGCAGAAGGTAAGGAATAAAGCACTAGAATCACTTACATCTAATGAATTATAAGGCAAAACAGTATTTGAAAAACACATTCTGTACTGCCTGAGATTTACATATTCCATGCATATAACTGTTGACACGTTCTTATCAGTAATAGTAATTTTTTTTTGTCTAAATGTTACACTTCAACTCATTTGTCTCTAGAATTTGTACTAATCTTGAGCATTATTTCTGTAATAGTAGTAAGTGAACTTACTATGTAACTAAGCTGTGGAACAGTTATTGTAGCTTTTCTTGTATATTATAATTTGGTCCCAATTTTAAACACTGTGAACAGGTTTTCTGACAACTGTGATGATGTACCTTGCCCTCAGAGCCTCAGGAAGAGAGTGGCTCCCATGCTTAGGAAAATAGCCAGAAATAAGGATTATGTGAAGTCACAGAAGACTTAACCTTAAAAAGACAGGCAGCAAAATCTTAAATCTAATCAGCAGGCCACAAGCAGAAGGTAATTATTTTAGCTTCACAATCAGTACTAGTAGTATTTCTATTGCTTTTTGAAATATGTCCTCCCTTGTGCAAGCCCCTGAGTAAAACGCCCAAGACCCTAAGGAGTATGAGATCCAAGATAGCAAAGCAAACAGTTGCGGGGGAAGAAAAAGATACAGAAAAGTGAAAGACTTGCCCAAAGCCACAAAGCAAATGGAGGACTATACACAGAATAAAAGTCAAGTCTCAGGACTCACTATCCAGTGTTCCACCTTTATGCCACATCCTTCATGTGGCAATCATTACACTGCAATGATTTAGAGAAAAATGAACCCAGAATCACTGAACTATATATGATGTTACTCCTGCATCATTCCAAGTATCATTGCCATTAAAAAAATCTACCACTTTTGGTCTCAAGTCTTGTTAGTTCCATAATAACTGGTCTCACAAGCCTTCCTAGTGTTACCGGTCTCATAGTAACATAGACTCACTTCATTGTGAGTATTCACATCAGTCGCTGCATAGGCAAAAAAGTTTAAAGAGCTGGAGTTAAAACTAACACATTTCCTCCACAGAATAACTTAGTGTCCAAAGCCTGTATGAGGCAAAGGACAAACACGGGTAAAACAGGAGGTTAGTATTTTTTAGAAAAGCAGAAGGATTAACTGAAATAAAATTTTTAAAAGGAATTCAAATCTCTGCTTGAGATTGTATGGTGCAATTTTCAAACTCCTCTAAATGATATAAACTGGGAGACAATTGGAACTGTGCAAGGAAGCAACAGTCTTTGGCCTCCTGATCACTATTCTCCAGTCACTCTAATCAAGTCAGTGTTCATTCGACATATGGAAGTGATAAGAAATGGGCGCTTGACAAGAGACACATCACGTAATAGAAAGAAATGTGGAACATCACAAGAGAAACACTGCTCCTTACCTTGAAGCCGTTGCAGAAAATANAGCAAAGCAAGAGTAACACAGGCAGTATGTTCATCTGAGTGCAGGCGTGTTCCTGGTTTATGACTGTGTTCATCTGCAGGTAGGCATGACTGATTTTTCTTCCTTTTAGCAGGCATCACTTGATCAGTTTGTGCGTGAAGCTCTTGTGGTTGATGACAGAGCAAAGGTGCTCTCACAGGGAAAAACTCCAACTTGTGTAGTTTAGATCGAAGCAAGATCAAGGGATGTTACTGATCTATTAGTGACATACTTAACTGTCAGGTGGTTAATTAAACTACTGTTTAATCAGTTAACTGAACTATATATTCAAAATCAATAGCAGCAATGCAACAGACACAATATTAGGCATTTAGAAAATGTTAATAAATGCCTACAGATATTTAAACAGCCTTCTGTATCTAATTCCAAGGAATTGTCTAATTGTGGCCTCCCCCTGCCCCACAAGCACACATTCGCACTGTTACGTATGCACAGTCCCTTCTCAGGAGGTACGCATCTCAAGCACAATCCCCTCTTGTGGCTGTGTTGGTTCTCATTTATACACACCTTCTATGGGAGATGTGGTTCCTCCAACTTTTTTGTCTCTGTGCTATCTACTAGTCTGCACACCAGTGAGAAAGCTCCCTGCCAGTTCACATGCATGTTCCCGAGATGTGGGTAGCTACTTCTTGCACCCTTTGTTGTTACTGTACTAACTGGCGTGGAAGCAGCTCACAGTGTCTGATGGGGAGGCTGCTCTACCTGACCTAGGCAGAGATCACAGTGGTGTTAGGGTGATAGCTGGCCGTGTCAAACCACATTGTGACTGCTCTTCTTTCTGTTGCCCTCTCCTCTCCCCCTACTATTGCAGATTTTCATGCTTCTCTTATATATCTTCCCAGAAGTCTGTTGGTAAGCCCCTGGCTATAATGTTGACAGCACAGCTTACCCCTCAGTTTCTTGTGTATAGAAGGCTTCTGTGCTATGCTATGGTGTGGTCCCAGTGGAAAACTGATTATCTTTCTCCCTTTCTGAGGTATGAGAAAGAATTCAGTAATGAAATGCTGCTTTATCGTTATTGGTTTTTTTCTTTTGTAGTCAGGCATTGCCACCTGCTGACAAGAGAGCCATTAGGGTGAAAATATAGCATGTGACTAGGATGAATCTGTATTTCTACAGGGATTGGAGGGTATTTAAACTGTGTTTCATATGAATTGTCATAGTTCGTGTCATCAAATTTCTTTGCATTTCTTTTTGAAAAGGAGGGTGAAAAATCATTTTGTGGATTGTTTCGGTGTATGCCTCTTCTTCTGTGCACATGCACATGAAGCCAGTTATTTAAATGAATTTATTTAAAGTGACTGTTAAGTTAATTACTAATGTTTTTAGGTAATATAATGTAATCAATTTAAAGTGAAAACTATAACAGAAAATGGAGTAGAACAAAATACAAAGAAAGCCTTAAAATTATCTAGTAATTACATTTTTTCATGGAATTTGTGTATGGTACAACCACTGTACTCTTAGGAAGCTATCACGTAGTTTTACCACTTTTGATTTACAAGTATGCTTTAAAAAAAGTAAATCTTATTAGAGAAACCTTCCACAATACTGTGGGAGTATCATATCAGTAGAATGCTGTAGTCATCTTCTGCAGTTGAGCTCTGTTGGTTTTCCCTTGAGAGAAACAGGAAAAAGATATGCTTCAAATTGCTTAGCCACAGGTTTCTGTAAATCAGTGTATGTGGCTAATATGCTGAATGTTTTGCATAGTTGAATCTGTGTGGGAGCAATAGGTAAAGTGCAGCAAACTGGGCCCAGGCATGTGAAAATATTCTCAAACTGGGAACTGAAAATTACTCAGTTGTAATTCTAGGTGTTTGAGTTCTACTGCAGCTCCCTAGCAGTGACAAAATATTGACAGAAAATTAATTTGTTATACACACACAAGAGACATTCTGCTTGTCTCTTATTCACTGCTCCTTGAAGTTGTCCTTATATCTGTTGTGTTCTGTCTGTGTCAAAATCATGAAAGAAAACTTTTCGCATTCAAACTTTCATGGCACAGCTGAATGGATAAGGATATGCATCTCATTCATCCTGCTGCTTGCAAGACTTTGTGAAGGAGTGGCATATTACACTACAGCAGATTTCTCTAAGGTGGTTTCTTAGGAGAAAAACCCCAAAGTTTCAATTCTGAAGTTATACTTGTATAAGAAGCTCCATTTTGAAATATGAAATGAAAAACAATGTTAGTGTTCTAAAATATAGACATAGTGGATAGTAAAGTGTAAAGGCATTCAGGCAAAAATGCTGATTTTAAAAAAAAAGCTACTAAGAATTTTTATGGTTTTTTTCCTCAGGTGTTGTAATTTGACTTCATCTATGTTTTGTTTTATTTTCAAATACATCTCAGAAAAGTTACCAAAGCAGTCACTGACTTAAACTGGAAAATACAACTTATATAATACAAGTAGTTTTATTTTCAGGAGACTAGTTTCTCTATTGTATTATTTACAAACTAGATTCTTGGTTCTGGGCATATGGCAATATCAAGGCAGTACAGCACATATGACCAATACTACGAGTCCTTTGCAAACTGGCCTGCAAAGCTTGGTTGTGAGAAATGGATTCTCTTCAGAGTAGATGCCTCATTTCCAAGTTAAACACCAGTACTTCTGTCCTCTAAAGTATCTCTTTTTAATCTAATAAACAAAGCAAAATCTTGCTGTTCTGAATGCAATAAATTCAATTTTTTTTTCTTCTTTTTTTCCCCCTGCAGTGTCTTTAAGGGAAAAAAAAAGTCCTGTGTTTTGAGAAATGTGCTGTGATTTAAAAAGGAGGTTTTTGCTCCTATATGCAACACAAAAGGGGCAGGCAAAAGCCATAGCTGAGGAAATATGGCAGCAAGCAGGTGCCCATGGACTTGAAGCTGATATGCATTGTATAAGTGAGATGGACAAGGTGAGGTACTCCATGCTATTTTGAAAAATAGGTATTCAAGGGCTGCATTTTTATTCATGTGCTGTTAATAATCATGAAGGCTGAGCACATTCAGCCACCTAAAATATACTATCTAGTCTTAAATTTTTGTTTCTTATGAATCTGTAATTTGGACCAATACTCACAGATGCTTAGTAGCCTTCTGCCAAAGGTATATCTTTCTTCTGATTTTTCTTATTAGAACAGTAATTTAATGTATTTTTGATCTCTTTTCTAACAGTGCAGTGACTTCTAGAAAACTATTTATGTATGCAGTGGTGAATGAATTCTGTATTTACTGGTCAGCTTTCCTGTTGTTAGAAATGACTATTTTTTTTCTGTTGTTTTTCTGTGACATTGAGGTCCTGTGTTCTCTTAAGTATGGGCTTCAACATGACCCTGAGCTTTTGCAAAGTCTTCTTGAGTTACATAGTGTATGCTCTTACTGCATTTCACACTGGGTTCACTGAAGATATATTCTAGAAAGAAATACAAAGCTTGGCTGGAGCAAGGAAGTGGCTTTTTATTGGTTGCTGTTATACAAGGGTAATGACGTGAAAACTGTTAGTGTCTGTAACTAAAAGCAATATGGACTGTAATTTCCTTCACAAAGTACTTTTAGCTGTATGTCCTCAAACAAAAAAAACCAAACAAACCAAACTTGATAGCCTGGTATTTCTATATGAGATGAGCAGAAAATATCACCTAAAAGAGTTTTTTTTTCATGCACTTGAAAATGTGAAAAGTTTATATAAATAATTTTGTTCCCTTTTGGCAAGTTGCTTTCTTGGGGATAACACCACATGTTGGGTAGCTGGACATCTGCATTAGAATGAATATTCACTGAGTATGTAGCAAGGTGTTAACAGACTTCCACGCAGCCAGCAGGGATTGTGAAGGTTCTCCTTATATTCTTCCATTTCATTTCTTCTGCATTTGACAAGTTTGGAGCTTAGTTTCAGGAAGACAGTAGGCAGGATATTTGTAGCCTGCCGCTTGAATAAATTTATTTTGTCAAATTTGGCAAGACAACTCAGAACTGCAAGTTATTGATGTGGTAGAAAGATGTACTGAATTGAGAATCTGAGAATTGGACACTGAAGAAAAAAGTAATTTCTGCAGCTTTGTAGATTTTATCACTTAAGCTTCTCCTTACCCTTTACTGTATATGAAGAGAACTTCTAGAAGCGTAGACGTAATTGGGTGGATGGGGGGGAAGGCAGGGCAGCATAACGTACTGGCGCAAGAGCTTGCTTGAATTCGGTGGTGCCTCTTGTGAAGTTCTTGGGACATATTAGGTATGAGAGTTAATTCTGCAACATGCGTGTTTTGGAGAGGAGTGTGTGTCTATGTCTTAGGTGAGGAAGTAAGAAGTTTCTCTTTTGTCCATATTTGTCAGTTAGAAGGCCCATCTTTATGTGGTGGTTGGGTATTTCTCACTTGTCATCACTTAAAGGGATTGCTGTGAAGGTCTATGGATGGAATAGCTGGCTACAGAGTCAATAATCATAATGTGATCCTGTTGCCGTACAGAAATGAATGATCAAATACTGCTCAAGTCTCAGAAACACTGTCTGTTTCCAAGTAGTGTCTCTCACCTACGCTCTCATAGGTGAGAAAAGGTCATTAATCTTCGTTTGGTTACTGTGATTGCTTTTTATGCTTGTTGAAAAACTGAAATGAAGTGGAAGTGAGATAGGAACAGTAAAATACGAGGCTAAAAGGAGATCATCTTGGGTCATAGTGCATGTAGTCAGCCTTGGGTGAGTTGTTTGAATAAGCACGTTTGCCATGATATGTATTATTCTGTGTAAGATATCATCTGGGTGTCTGATCCCATCCTCTTCCTTCAGCAATGGTTCACAGCTTGAGCAGGCGGCTCACTGCTGTGGTGTGCCCTTGCTGTGCTCAGCTGAGGAGTACTTTTGAAGGAAAGAGAAAGAATAGGACAAAGATGTAACACCAAGGGTATAGGAAGAAGTGGAAGGTAGAGTGAAAAAGCATGTAATTATGTAAGGTTCTTGTTGGCCTGGTGGTACATCAGACTTCTTGATAGTTGATACAAATCAGTGCAGGACCTCTGTCCTTGCAGAGGCCAGGTGGCCTTGGCTTTTCTTCTTAAGGAGTCTGTCCACAAGCATTTGGCTTCTAAAAGGTCTTTAAGTTTGCACAGGGGAATGTGTAGTGGAGCAAGCAAGAATTTAATGAACTAGTCATACCTCTGTTCTAATGAACTAATCATACCTTTTACTTTCTATGCTTGTATCTTTTTTCTTTTTTTTAAATGGGACGTAATCTAGTGTAACTTTTTATGTGATACCAATATACCATCTCATTTTGTACCTGAAGGGTTTGTTTTTCTTTGTAAAAATAGTAGTCATCTGTGACAGTACACTGCAAAAGCTCTTGTATTTGTAGTTAAAAAAACAGCTGTTAAAGTTTTGAAAATCTGGATTACTGCAACAGGACCCTTAAGGCCTTTTTTTGCCCAAGTTACAATTCAGTTTTGGAAGTCTCCAGAATTTGTGGCAGGAGTTCACCTGTACTTATAAAAGACAAAACCTCTGTTTGGAACATCCTTGGATGATAACTCAGTGAAGCCTGTCATAGTACTTGGGCAATATCCTTGCATGCTTACTCTCTTCTCTTTTATTTCTCTAGACACCTGCAATTGGCCACTGTCAGTAGCAGGACACTGTTCCAGATGGTAATTTAAATTGATCCATACAACTGCTTTTGGTCCTTTTGAAAGGTTTTGGAAAAAAATGACAAAGAGAAACCCCTTGATACTCTGTTTCTTTGTGTTCCTAACTTTTTTTTGGATTGCAGATGTAAGGGGTAACTTTTTATATGCCTTGAGGAGGCAGTAAGGTTTGAGTGATTTATTGAGTGAAGTGTTTAGAAGATAACTGCTCAAACTCTGAAGTTTTGCATTACAGTCCTGAAACTGCTTGAAATGAAACATAGCATCTCTTGCAAACTTTATTTGTATTTTCTCACAACCCTACTATTTTATTAAACTTGGAATGCTGGGAGAAAGTTTAAACTGAAACCCACAGAGAGTGGTAAAAGAAGCTCAGGTTGCTTACTGTGGCAAAGGGGGGGCTAAGGACTGACCTAATGAACAGCCTACTGGAGCCAAAGTCGTCTTGGCAGCAAAAGACTACAGCAGAAGGCAAACCCACTGAGCGCGGCCTGATAAACTCAGATTTGACACTAATGGAAGAAGTTCTTCTGGGTGGAAGAGGCTGCCCAGAAGAGTGGAATCTCTACCCTTAGAAGTTTTCAAAATCCAGTTAGAGTCATAGCTGACCTGGGCAGCACTGGCAGTTAGTCCCACTTAGAGCATGGCGTGGGACTGGATGACTTCCAGAGGTCACTCACAAACAGGTTGTCTGTGATTCTGTGGAGGTGTGTTTCACGTAGGTTGCTCACTGTTTATGATTCAAAACCCATAGTCCATCAGGGTGCTGTGAAAGGGCGTATTGTGTGAATTACCTGACCAACAGCACTCTAGCGCAGTGCTGTAGCCCGCTATCAGTGGAAAGATTGAATAATGACAGAAACAGAATGCTTTTCACTTGAGAAGTAATAAATGGTTTCATGAGACCTGAATTTGTGGAACTGACACACCATCCCAAATGTACGCAGCTCATGTCAAGCTGGTGTAATGGGAGTAGCATCCATAAAACTGTGGGAAACGTGAAAGATCCGCATTAGCAAAGGGGAGATAAATGAATGGAGAGTAGAGTGAAGGGGCCAAAATGAATCAGACTGTAGAGCAGGAACTCATTATCTCTATTAAGAGCTACCTTAGTGCCCCCAAAGCACAGGGGTTTTTAGTGGCAAAGATAGATGTAACATGGAAGTTATCAGACAGAACCAAATGATCCCTAATGAAACTTAGAAATGATCCCATCAGTTTGTACAGCCAAACCTGTTATATGTATGAAGTTACTGGGGTTATGGCTAACTGTGTGACTGTGATCATGTGTATAAAAGATGCTTTTCCACTTGACAAAGCAAATACTGGAGGAGTTGTGTATTTAAGCTATCTGCGTGCAGTTGTGAGGTATTCCCTGTGTGTGTACCAGCCTGCTCAAAATGCTGCCCTTCAGCGTTTGTTTATGGGATCATAGGATAATTCAGGTTGGAAGGGACTTCATGAGGTCATCTCACAACAAGGTCAGCTGAGGTCAGAGCAGGTTCCTCAGAGCTTTACCCAGTCTGGTCTTGAAAACTTTAACCAAGATTGTAAGTTGAATCGCCAAGATGCCTTGAAAGACTTTCTGTGGTTTAATACAAGTAAAATGAAATTAAACATTTTTCTGTGTACTTTTGGGAAAAGGAGGGGTGGAAGATAATATATAAGGTCACAAATAGGTATCAAATGGCACCTTGTAACTTACTTGTTCTATATTTGTAGTATAACCTGGAAACAGAGAAGGATCCTGTAGTTATTGTTATTTCCACTACCGGTACTGGAGACCCACCAGACACTGCCCGCAAGTTTGTGAAGAAAATTCGAGACACAACCTTGCCTCCTGATCATTTTGCACATCTCCAGTATGGATTGCTAGGTGATTTAGTATTTTCTATATTATTGCAACACTTGTCTGTCAGTAAATGATTTTTGTATTTCTTACTTGTGAACAGCTTTGGGTTTTTTTAAAGTGCTTGTAAGACATTTATTTTTATAACATGAACAGCTTTTTTGTGTAATGTCCTCTATGAACAATAAAGGAAGAGTATCACAGAAATGATCTGAAGGTAAGCTAACAATTTAATTTTTTTTATAGTTTAATTTTATTTGCATAAACAAAATATGATGTAAGCTATCTATAATTGTTGAAGTTTTAATCTTATGCCAAGTCTCTATGGACTAGTTTGCTTGACTTTGAGAGTAACTGAGCATTTTTTTATACAGAGGGAAAGGCAGCATTAAATGTTGTTAAAAAAATAAGGTTTTAAGATCATCCCTTCCATTTACATTTGCAATATTTATTTTTTTTTAAATTTTGAATGTCATACTTGTCAATAGAAAGAATATAACTTCAGGTTAAAGATTGATACGCAAAGTACAGATTTGGCAAAATACATCTGATATATCTTGAGCTGATGGTAAGTTCAGTTTGTTGAGTGTTCAGGTTGTGTTTAAACAAACTCCAAAAGCTTCTATTTGAACTTAGGTTATTTTTGCCTAACAAGTTTAAATTGATACGTAGAAGCGAGAAAAATTCTAGATTTCTAGTGAGGAAAGGAAATTTCTAGTGGATTTATAATGTGAGAATCTGAAATGTATGCATCTTAATCATGTAACATTTTGAGAGGGTGATATGCTGTTGCCTAGTTATACATTACAGTTTGTGAAATGGTTAGGTTCTTCGTAACTGACTGAATTCATATATGCATATATGAAGATAAGCATTGTATTAATACTGATTTTTGTTCTACCAGATATTATTATAGTATCTAAGTTATAATAAGTTTTGTGATTCTAGTCTAAAAAGTTATCAGTCAAAATACATTCATAGTATCTATTTCAGCTTGTCCAATGAAGTGTTTGCTCTAAGTATTTGAGAGGGCACAGAAGTCTTTTTAAAAGAAAAGAGAAAAAAAAAGGTATCATGAAGGAGAAAGGAATAGTCCATTGCTAGGTGGGAATAATAATGGTCTAGTGGCTTGAAATTTTACACAAGAAAGGAAGGGTCAGGCAGTGAAAAAATGTGATAGTTAGGATAGTGAAACAGTGGTGTGAACGAATTACAGGGTCTGTGAAGATTACCTAACCTTTGGGATTGTTAGATAAACTTCAGTTAAGGATGAGGTATGTGTTGTTAATCACTTCTAGGGCGGGTCAGTGGCCTAGCTGATCTGTTAAAATCTCAGGTCCTCCATGATCATAACTCCTGAGCCCAATGCCTTTTTAACAAAGAGCATCTTCTAACAGAATGTCTTAATGACTGTTAAAGGGCAGAAAACCCAGTGCAGTGAAACTGACATCTGCAAAGAAATCTGATTCCTGAGGAGGAGGATGTCGGACCGGATTTGTCTATGCACGTTTTCATGCATTTCTTAAGTCATATTGTTTAAAATCACTCCTGTGTTTGATTTATTTTTGTCAAGGTTCCAATATTTTTTAATTACTTTTAATACTGTCTCTCTTATGTCCTTGACATATATTAACAATTTTAACCTGAAGGTGAGGTAATTTATTTTGGTAATTCACGTACAGTTTATCAGTTTCAATATTTTCTAATTATGTCAGTTCCTTACATTTTTTCTTTGAGAGTGCTTTTGTAGTTTTTAAAAGCCTCAAACTAAAGCAATATTCCTCTGAAGTGTGAAATATTCACAGCAAAGTGTTGTCAGAGAAATTCTGTGTCTTACATGTGTGAAAGAGGAACCACTTTTTCAGCCGTACTTTGGAACAAACAGAGGTTTTTTTTAAGGTCACCGAAGTGTCCTGGTAACACGCACTTTGCTATATCAGATCGTCTGTTTGCCTGCAAGAAAATCCTGTGTTGTCATTGCAGATCTTCGGCTGTGTAGCCTGGGTGACTGGCTGATTGACATGATTATTCTTTCCTTACATTTGCTAGGTCTGGGAGATTCAGAGTACACATTCTTTTGTAATGGTGGAAAGACAGTAGATAGAAGACTTCAAGAACTTGGTGCCCGGCGCTTCTACGACACAGGATTAGCAGATGATTGCGTAGGGTAAGAGCTGAATTAGTTTGGATTTTATTTTTTCAGCATGCAATAGTAATGTGTGAATTTGGCTAAACATTGTGAACTCTTTGAAGTCAGCAGGACTTGAATACTCAGCACCTCATAGGAATGAGTCCTGTCTGAACACAGTATACTTTATCAATCTCAATTGCCATTAAATAAAACTACATTTTTAAAGTGTGAGCAAACATCTGTAACGCCTGGAAAAATGGAGGGCAGCAGTCACAGAAATTAAGTAATTCAGAATAAGTGGAGGGATTTAAAAATGTAGACGGTTTACTGAAGCAAATAAAAATACATCCAGTTCCCAGTATGCATGGTACTGGCTAATGGAATCTGTTTCTACATATGCATCAGGGCTCACATCTTGCAGTAGAGCTACTTTAAACAAACCCCACAATTTCTAATTTTTTTTCCTTTGTTCCATAAAACATTTTTTTTCCTGCTTTTTCCTTTATTTTCGGGACTGGAGAGGAATTATGTAAGCAGGGGGCTGTTTTTTGGCTGTAGAAGAATTATGTAAGAAAACTACTCCCTCCCTGTTCTGTTGCTCTTTCTCGCCAGTAGGCTGCAGTCTTGGCTTATTTATTTTGAACTGGAGATAATATCACTTCTGTGCATAATGATACGAGGCAGTTGAACACAAACTTTACTATAACCGTAAAACGTCGATCTTGTGCTCTAAAGTAATAAAAATGGAACGTTAGTGTAAGCTATTGATGTTGCTGTTGCACAATGAAAAATTGCGTATTTTACTACCATCCCTTCAACTTCCAGTTATAAAGTTCAGTGTAAGAAAATAAAAATGAGAAACTAGAAGAAGAGTAAGGTTGTTACATATTTTAGACTCTATAAATTTACGTAGTGGTAATAACTAAATGAAAATATTTTTTTAACAAAAAAATCATCCTGGTAACAGCTACGGATATATATTAAAAATGGAAAATGAATAGTATTTTTAGCTTTTGTTGTCTTTTCATTATTTGTAAATTAACAGTCCAGTAAGTCACAATAATTCATCCATTCCTTTCTCCTTTTTTTTTTTTTTTCACTCCCTTTCCAGTTTGGAATTAGTGGTTGATCCTTGGATTGATGGGCTTTGGCTTGCCCTCAAGGAAGCATTTCTATTGCAGAAAGAAAAAGAAGGCATGAGCAGCGATGTTGATGATGTTTCCAGCTCTCTCTCTGCAGCCCCCCACATTGTGCAAGAACTGAACTTAAGCTCAGAAGTACAGAACTTGAAGCTAGAAGATGGCGGAGTGAGAAATTCTGATGTTCTGACACAGAAACTGGTTGACATCAATCTTGTGGGTTTAACTGGAGACACTGAACCTTCACTTGTTCATTCTGTCCCTCCCATCTCTCAGTCTGCTCTTAATATTCCCGCCTTGCCACCAGAATATATAGAGGTGCAGTTTCAGGACACCCATGGTGAGGTAAGGACTTTGAATGATGAAAGCCTCCAGCTCTGGTAGCAACATGAGTGTTTACTCCTGCATATGGCTCAAAAGAGCAAGTGGATACTTCTGTAAGGGGGGTATATCCCTGAACGCAGGAGGTTTATGAATTGTAAGTGAAAGGTCCGTTTATATTGTGAAAATTTAGTTACCACCATATGAATTATGGACACTTATGTCAAAGTATAATTTAGCTAAATAATAATTTGCCCTTGCAGTGCCAGGAATGGAAGAATTAAAATCCTCAGTGTCTTACGTTAGGATGGTGAAAACATCTTGCAGAAAGGAGTATAGTACAGTTTCTGTTAAATTTTTAGTACTTGCAGAATACCTTAACAGGGTGTAAAATTGCTCAAAATCTTGCTGCATAATTAATAATAGAGAAACTTGTCATTGTAAAAATGTGATCGTAATTTTACTATTGGAAATGGAAGATGGACTGTAGATCAAAAGCCAGTGTGCTTTTCCTATGAATCCATGTTGAACAAAGACCTGCTGTACAAAGAGAAGAATTAACATGAGCTGGGAATCATCTCCAGTGGGCATATTTAGTGTTCAAAATGAACTGGAAAGCATGACCCAAACTTTTCTGGTTGCCTGCCAAAGGCCAGACATTTTGGTTACCTGTGTGAGGGAGCAGTGAGGGATGGCTGCTCTTTAAGGGACAGGGAGCCAGAAGCTGGGTGTGGTAACACAACCAGCCCTGTTCCTCAATACCCACGCGATGCAAACCAGGAGAAGGCAGCCAAGGTCTGCCAAAAGTGCAGATCGTCATGCAAGTTTGTGGGAATGAGGCAGGTCTGAGGCCATGGTGGAAAGTTGGTCTGCAGATCCGGGTCTTGATCAACAGCATCTGTAGCCAGCCATGGGCACGGTTGTGGCTGAGCTGCCAACTCGTACTTCTGATCGAGCTCAGGTGGGAACTGAAGACCCGGGACTGAGCTGACATGAGGGCCCAAGAGCAGAGGTGGAGTTGGAGTCCTCTGGTGAGGCTCATCGGGACCATGAAAACCCATTAGTGTCCTCAGGGACATGACACTCTCTCTGTTGAGAGTGTCAATGGTAATGCTGAGAGAATCACTTAGTTTAGCTAATATAATTCTGTAAGAGTATATGAATTTAAACACTGGATACATTTGCTTTTCTTTTAAAGTTCATGTTTTGGTTGGTTTTGCTCAGGTTGTTGAATTAAATTATCCAAATTACTGAAACAAAGATTTATGATTTTACAGGTACTCTTCAATTAAAGATTTGGGTTGAAAGTGGTACTACAGTGGTTAAAAGAGCCCATTGTCTTATTTTAAAGTCATAGCATGTATTCAGACTGATCTCTGAAATAATTGATCAGGTTCTAATATTGATGCCTTAACTTTTCTGTAAATAGAAAAAAAAGTAAACTTTACTTTTGAACAGCAAATTGAAAAAGCTGTATCTGCTAATCTGGAATTCAAAGACAGATTAAAAATTATAGTGCAGATTTCAGATATAAAGCTGGATGGTTGTCTTGAGCCTTTTTTACTCCTTTAGCACTATTTTTGACAGAGTTGTCTAGACCTTGTCAACAAGTATGTCCCAGGTGCCATACTTGTAAATACAAACATGACACTACAATGAAAAGAGGTGGGTGTATCAGCTGGATTGTGATAACTGTCTCCATCCATATTCCCTCATATAAACTTGATATTCAAATCAAATATAAAGCATAGTCCTTAAATCGTGATGTCATTATGCTTTGAACTTGACTTGAAGGGAATATGAATGGAGATAGTTATCATGGTCCAGCTGATGCACAATAACTTGATACTCACATGATTCTCCTGTCTCTTTTTTTTTTTTTTTTTTTTTTAAACTAGAAAATCTTCAGATTAACCAATATTGTTACTGGTAGCATAATTCCTTTTCATTTGACAGAGTACTGTTATGGACATTTGGTGTCTCTCCCACGTCCTTTCACTCTTGCCTGAATTGATCTCAAATGAAACCTGCTGACCATAGTGATGGGGAAATGAGGACTGTAGTCTGATCTTCAAGTGACAGCATTTGACAAAGTTGGCCTGGAATTATTCTTGGTGCCCATTAACAATTCTTGGTGCACATTTTCATCTGTGTAGAAATGTTGTGGCATAACATAATGCTGTTTTGTAGAGTTTGCTGATTAGCTCTACCTTTAACTGTAGTTTTTAAAATTCCACTTATTAATTGCCTGTAATAATAGCCCCGTCTGCATCCCAAAGTCTTAGTCTGTAAATCCACAGTGATGCTTTTAGATAGCTTCTGTTCTTACTTCTTATGTCCATTCTGTATACCTAGTAATCCTTTTATTAGGCAGGAGGTTTTGGGTTTTAACATAAATGCCATTCTCTAATTGGCTGTTTTCAAAGCTGCTCTTGAAAAAGGAAAGAGCTTGCTGCATTTGATAGTTGTTTAGGCCCATTAGACTGTTCAAGCCTACTGACTTTTTATAGTTGAATATATGCCTGTTAACTGCTTGGATGTGATTTTTAAAAATGTAGAGAAAAACACTCTATACATATAGAAGATTCGTGGTTTTCCTTATTGTTTTGAATTGTTTTCTAAGATTGTTTGAAAAGAATTGTAGCAACACTAATTCCTGTATGTCATAGTAAACTGTCATTCAGCTGGTTTGCATTTTTAGTGTAAGATTTTGTGTCCTCTTTTTCAGAATCCACATCTGTCCTCACTGGTTTTGGAGGGAACAACCTTTGAAGTGCCAGTTACAAAAGCAGTTCAGCTCACTCGTGAAGATGCAATAAAAACTGCATTGCTCTTAGAACTTGATACTGCAGTAAGTTAATGATGGCTTTTTTTATAGTGAGTTAAAATAAAGGGTGAAATGCATGTGTGTTATGTATAATAACTGAGGGGATAATTATTTGAATGTTTAAAAAGAAAAAAATAATGCCCTATACAACAGGATGTCAGCTTAGACTGTTCCATTTTGTAAGTAAAGCTTGGATTTGTTCACTGAAACATACGACTCCATGGAATCAAAACAGAAATAAAGTGTCAAATTAATTTCTTTGTTGTTCCATGGCTATTGTATTGACTGAAATACCTTTCTGAAGGGAATTTACAGCGGAAAAGGGCAGGCAGGGAATACTGAAAATTACTAAATGTTCAAGTTTTAAGTATGCAACTTCAATATTCAGAAACTATGTAGTAAATTGTGACTATTTCTTGTGGTAGGTAATCTACAGAAGTAATTATTTTACTAATATGATCAAATGATAAGAATCGTTAGCTTTCGAGCACTGTTTCTGCCTCTGGCATTCAGTTGCTCTGACTTGTTAACATAATACTCAAACTGTCAACCTCCGTTACCCTAGATGTAAAAACTGGTTTAGTTTCCTCAGGAAAGATCACATTTTCTATACTGGTTTGAAGATAAAAGGCAGAGAGTGCTTGATACTACTTTACAAGAATCTTTGAAAGGAAGATACGTTACTTTGGAGAGGTTTTCCACATTTGTAGAATTATGCCTTTGGGATATTGTGATTTTGGCACTAACTTTTATTGAACTCTATTAGCCTAATCTGTGTTAATTTCCATGGAACTTCTTTAAGTCTCAGTTATAAATAGAGTCTATTTAAAATCTTCAGCGAGTCTCTGAAATGACATGGGTTTTTGCATATATTTGTATGTATGACATTTATCCTGTCATCAGCACACTGAAAATTTGAACATTTTGTGCCTTTTTTTCCTCACATTCTCAACAGCCTGTGTATGCAGGTCACCTCACGTGATGCATAAGAGAAACAATGATGCAAGTGTAATTCTGTATGTTCCTATATCAGGCAGAAGCTTGGTTTTAGTAGTTGGACACAAGAACCTCAGCCAACTAAGTAGAATCTAGGTTTTAAAATCTGAGATACATTTTTAATTTTCACTGTGCTCTTCCCTTCCTGTTTTTCTTTTTTCCTCTAGAAAACAAAAACTGTTGGCGTCACTTCAATCACAGTTCATCAAATAGTTTAACCAGCAAGTTTTCTTTTAGTGTTAATGTATCTCTATACAAAGTTGCATTAATTATGAGGACTTCTTTTCTCTGCTCTTCTCAAACCAGAAAACAAAGTACCGTAATTAATGATTAAACATCAGTAATTGATGGTCTTGGCTAATTATGTAATGCATTCTCTTAATACATATTTATTTTCCTTCCGTTGAGGAAAGTCCAAACTATTTAAAACAGATAAGGAAAGATTTTTCTAATTGGTGAGGTTGAACCTGAAAAAAAACATGAGTATTTAGTTTCTGATGTGGTCCAAACAGTGAAGTGCTAGTACAGAGTAAAAGAACATATGACTTCATGTGACCACAATAGTCGGAAGGTTGCTGCTGTTAGGAATTGGGATGCTGTTGGCCTTGGTTTATGATACAATTTAATAGAAATTATCTCATATTTTAAAACAGGATACAGTCTTTGACTATCAGCCTGGAGATGCCTTCTGCGTGATATGTCCCAACAATGTCAATGAGGTGGAAGAACTTCTTCAAATCTTGGGACTTTCTGAAAAAGGAGACTATTTTGTTTGTGTAAAGGTTAAGCAGGGCACTAAAAAGAAAGGTACGGTGTGATGTGCTGGTCGTGAACAAATACTCCTTTATGTATTGGTAGTAGATGGTATGCATACTTCTGAATGTTTTGTCATCAATATTGGGACGTAGCTGTCATTTCATGGAAGCATGTTAGAAGTCACTGAGATGTGTTAAAAAAGAGAGAGGACGCACAGAATGCTGCTGCTGGTTTTACTATAGATGAGTTAGCTTCTGATTGGGAACTTGAGCCTGGCGTTGGTGTTCATCCATCCACGTAGATGTTCTTTTACCTGGTAATCATTCCTCTGAATTTCTTCAAGGTGGAAAGTGGCAACAAACCTTGAGTGGTTTAGCAATGAAACTTATTTGAACACTCATGTGTTATACCCCTCTGTTTCTTGCTTTCTTGATAAATTTTGGCTGTTCTATGGAAAATTGTCATTGATACTTCATTGGAAAACTGTCTTGCTGTTTAGTTTGTAATTTCCACTAACCAGCTGGGGTTCAAACATACGGGATTGAATGCAGTTTAGCTCTCTTGTATTTCTTGAAGGAACAAGCACCCTGTGATGCCATTTTTGGATGTTAATGGATGCACATTTTTTTTGTTGTTGTTTTTTTTTTCTCCCACTAAACTAGGAGCAACTCGTCCACAACACATCCCTGAAAGAAGCACTCTGAAATTCATTCTAACCTGGTGTCTGGAGATAAGAGCAGTTCCCAAAAAGGTGATTATGCATTTGTTCTTTTAAAGAGAAATCCTTAGTAATTCTATGCTCTGTTGGTTCTTACAGATGTATCCTTGCTTTGTTTGTAATTACCATGTTTCTTGGAGAACAAGGATTGTCATTTCATATGCTTCTGTTTTTACTTATACTGAGAAATTTCACTTCTGGTACTTTACCTGGCAAAGTGTGAAATACCTAAATCTCTACTCCCGTTCAGCAGTTCCTTGATTCATAACTACTCTGGAAGTAAATAGAAAAGTGTTAGATATTTGGTGCCAGATAACTGGAAGGGTGACTGAACCTGGCCCTGTAGGCATTTTAGAGAAATCATTATTTCTAATCAGAGGGAGTCATATCTGTCAAATTCTGTCACCTAAAATATGCGTGTTGCTCTATGCAAACACACCATAATGTCTTTTAAATTATTTTAAAGCTTTTCTTTAGCATTTCAGTAACCTGGAAGAATTCAAAGAAAGATTTTTGCTTGTATAGTATTTGTTCTCACAGCGTGTGAATATTATTTTGCTTTCACTCTGTGTCTGCAAAAAACTGGAAGCTTGCAACTGGAAATGCACGTGTATTTCTGGTATTGTCAAAACACATTTAGAGAGAACTTTGTATGAAGGATGAAGCGAAACAGTTGTGTTGGTTGGGTCTCTGAGGGAAACCAGTTTTTTGGAAGGACCTTTTCACTCAATTTAGGGGATTTCACAGGAGAAGAGAATCTTCCAATCATTTCAACCTTTTCAAAACTGTATTTAACAATTTTGAAAATTTGTCTCAACAATAAGAGTAGGCTGAGAGTGCTGGCTGGGGAATATCACCCAAGCCAGTTTTTATAACCTATCAGCTCTATTATCTGTTGAGTATAGAATGTACTTTATGTAATTCTAAACTGTTGTCTTGAAGCTGAGTGTTTGAGCACGCTCAAATTACTTTCCAACTATTATTCTGTGTAGAATACATCATCTGATTGCATTTGGTGTTTTGGATCACTTTTGTTTTATGCACCATGTCTATTTCCACCTTGCTTTTGGGAAAAACCTTCTAACTATTTACATCTGATTTTTATTTATCTTACAATGCTCAATTTAATTTTCCCTGAAGAAAAGCTTGCAGCACTGTTATGTAGGCATAAAATATGGAATAAAACACCACAGCGGCATTTACATGACTCATTAAATACCATGCTTTATTCACAGTAATATCTCTTCTAAGACTTTTTATTTTTCCTTTCCCAGCTTCTGTAACTTAGCAAATGATGTTTTGTCTTGAATTAATTCATGTTATGGGGCTGTTTACTTAACTGAAGTGCAAATATATAAATAAGAAAACCTTTCTTAAATTTGAGATTTATCAGGGAATGGGTTGGGCCTATTTGCCTGTATATTTTTGTCTCCCCACTCAGGCTAAGTAGGATTTTCTGACCTGTTAGCTTTAGAGGAGCAGCCAGAAAAAAAACCCAGCCAAAAAACAACAACAAAAAAAAAATGTAAATTTTTCATAGTAGGTGAAAGTGTGCACTGGGAAATAAAATGTATTATCCATTAACCTGTCAGGTAACTGTTTCCTGTCCCTAGGCAACCCACATTTTCCCCAATTTTGTGATGATTTTTGCAAATAGACAAGGTTTTCTTTTATCCTCCACTCTTATTTTCTTCTCTGCAGGCCTTTTTGCGAGCTCTTGTAGAATGTACCAGTGATGTGGGAGAAAAACGGAGGCTTCAAGAGCTTTGCAGCAGACAAGGAGCCTCTGATTACACGCACTTTATTAGAGAGTCTAATGTTTGCTTGCTGGATTTACTTCATGCTTTTCCAAGCTGCAAGCCTTCACTTAACCTCTTAATAGGTAAGTGACTGATTTAGACTTAATTAGGTTTCCTTTCTGAAAATGCATCAGACTAAATGTTCAGTTTCCCAAGAAAGGGGAATAACTCTTCCATTTACTAGCTTAGAAATATTGTAGTTTTCATAGTGATGAAACTAAAACTGTTGCTGGGAAACAGAGCTCTGTGTTTGTAGTCTTTGGCCTTCATTCTGCAAACACTTAGGTGCATACCCGTGCTTCAGTTGAGTCTGGATTGCTCCTGTGCATAAAAAATAAGCGTAAGGCGTTTGCAGGATTAGGGTCTGTTACTTCACTGTATGTTTTCTGGCTTTTGCTGTGCCCAATTTTTCTGATATTGCTCACTTGTCACCATTCCATACTGTTCACTTGGCAGTATGCCTGTCTTCTTTTAATATACCCTTCTCCTCAGCCAAAATGTGCAGTCTGCATGCTAGGACAAGTCGTTCCGTTGAAGGCACCATATCTATGTATGTATAGGTACATATATGTGTAGATATAAACGTGTGTGAGAGGGTGATAGATATGCAGTGGGTTTCTCATTGAAAAAATGACGAGTAAACTCCTGTCTCTGTTACTGTTTTGGTTTTTTTTTAAGCGGTGATTTCAGAATTTGCATAGGTATTCATAGTGGTTTGAGATCGAACTGACACATCTGCTTCTAGGACATTATATATATAGGAAACTTTCAATCAAGCAATTCCTATTCTGAGAGCTCTTGAGCTCCATAAAGCAGTCTTAGATGAAGGGTGAGGAAAAGTAAATTTCAGGCTTCATTTTGTCCACTGACTGCTGGCATCTCTTCTCTGCACCTTTATGGTTGTTTTTACTTGATCAACAACAAACAATTAACTGTTGTGGCCTCATTTTATGGTATCTCTAACATCTGTTCCACAAAGTCTAAAAAACATTCAAAATAGAGTTCAGTCTTAATAGCTTATTTCTGAGACACAAACACTGAATGTTAATAGAGTAAAATTACAGTTAAACTGTAATATGCTTGTAATCTGTTTTAGTGTAAACACGCATACCATATTTTCATTTTCATTCTTTTCATCAATAAATGATGCTTTTTTTTTAATTTTTTTTTTTAATTTTTTCAGAACATCTTCCTAAGTTACAAGCCAGATCCTATTCAGTGTCAAGGTAATGAAATATTCAAATTATATCTTCTTTTTTTTTTTTTTTGGTCAAATGTGTGTATATGTGTACATTATGATCTAAAGAAGAAAGAGAGGAATGAAAGATGCCACCTGAGGAAAAAGTGGCTGTGTCCCTGTTGCAAAAAAACACCCCCAGGGTTTGACTATTTCAAACAACATTGTTTTGAGTGTCTGGCAAGTCTTTAATAGAGTTCTCAAGAACAAGCTCACGCATGTATGAATCTTATAGAGAAGAATTTGGATTCCCTTCTGTAGGTGCTGGCCTCTGAGTCCAATCTTAAGATGTTTTCTAACTATATATGAATATCACACAATTAACTGAACACTGCTAACTATATATAAATATCACTTAGTTAACTGAACCCTGAGAATCTTGATTCAGGTGAGGTGGTTTGAGCTGCAGATGGATCTGCTGTAATATTGTACAGCTATCTCTTATGTTTTGGGTTTTTAAAAATGCTTTTATCTTTACAGTTCAAACTTATATCAGCCAGGAAAACTATGGTTTGTGTTCAATATTGTGGAGTTTCCTGCCTGTTCCACTAGAGCAGTCTCACGAAAAGGAGTATGTACAGGCTGGCTTGCTGATTTAGTTGCACCTCTACTGCACCCCATTAAAAACAATCTGGATACAAAAGGAGTAAGCTGTTCAACTGAAAAGGTATGAATATTAGATCTAAACTCCCTTAACCGTTAAATTTATATGTTTGAAACAGTTGCAGGTTTCTTTGTTCACTGCTGTGATGTAATGCAGGTGATTCGGCAGTACACATCTTCATTTTGCAGCTCTGCCCTACTTGCAAGTTTCCTGTGTAATGTGTTTGAAATTTCATTGCTGAGTTGCTAAACTCTGGTATCCACAGATAAAGTAGAACATGAGTAGTGAAACTGCCCATTGCTGAAAGGCCAGAGTCATTTTCCAAACCACTGTAGTCTTAAGCGAGTCTCGGAAGATGTTTTAAGGGACTAAAATACCACTGTGCAATTAAATGATGATGGCTGTTAGTGTTGTAGGAGAGAGGCACTTGGTCACTTCCAGGTGACAAATAATAGGGGAGAAATCATAAACCTTTTCTTGTCAGGTCTCACACAGTTTGTAAAGGCCAAGTTATTGAATGTGACACATGGGGCAATCTTCTGTGGTATTTCTGATGTGCATCAAAGATGTTTTGGCATAGTGGGTATTACTAGGAGAAGGTACTTTTTTTTTTTGTCTGCTTTTCATTTTGTGGCAGAGAACCTATCTAATTAATTGGCTGCAAAGTTATTAGGTGTAAACTAATTATTAAAAATGTTGAATTATAATATATAATTAATATGACAGAAGATCTACTGCCAGTCTAATCTATATTTGATTGATTAAGAAAAATGGAAACAAGCGTAGAATTTAGTTATATGAAAACTGTGCCAACAATTCAAGATGTTGGTCTGCCAAATGGAAGGAAAGCCCATGCAAGTTATCTTAATTTTTTAAAACTAACTGCAAAACTAAACTGTTTAATATGTGCATCATATATCTTATTCCAGTATTCACATATGCTGTTTATTTATAATCGATTTACACTAGATTAAGGATCAAATATGAAACAGAGGTGGAGTAAAAATTATAAAAAAAGGATTATTACAAAATGAGTCTGAATAAAGTTCAGTACTATTCGCATCTACTGTGCAAGCTAGAATTCAGCTTAGATAAATGTGCAGCAATACACATAGATTGCAGAAATATGTGGAATACCAATACAAAATAGATGAGTGTGATCTTACACAAAAATACCTTAGATTAATTGAAAACACTTTACATTATAGAAGTGTTTAACATTTGCAGTATTTTTTAAAGGAATGACCAGTTTGGAATCGTTAATAGAGAAAATAACCTCCTAACTTAAATGTGGTTTGAAGAATAAGTGTAATAGAATTACAAATATTGCCCCCTGCAGGAAAAATTGTACTATTTTTTATCATCATCAAACCAGAAAAACAATCCTGTTTAACATTCTAGTATCTGTAGTGAATTAAACAGTAAGAAATGAGTAGTGCTATACCACTCAGGTTTACAGAGCAAAGTTTAAATAACTTGGTCTAGTGCTTCATTTCTTTCTTGAACTTGAAAGTAAATTCAAATCCTTTCATAATTAACATGAAAAATAGATTAGATGTTTGTTTATGACTTTAACGGATGAAGCTCTGCTATGGCTGCTGCTGAGTCTTGAATAATCTTTTAAAGAATTAAACAGTCATTTCTCATTTTCTAAACATTATGTTAGCCACATCTCAGAGACTAGTTGTGGAGCTCCTATGAAAATCCTGTTTAGACTTCCTTCCAGATGCAGATCTGAAGATCAGAATTAGAGTTTTATCAGTGGAATGATATAAACCATTTTCCAAGGTCTTTGAGCAGTCCTCTCACCCATATGCATTTTTGGAGATCATGTTAAACTTTTGTGAAAAATAAGAAAGCAAGCTCAGTATCAGTAAGCTTCAGTTTGCTATAAACAAATCCTTACCTCCACTGGAATATTTTAGATGTCCACAATATAAAAAAGGTTGTGTTGCCTATAATAGCAGTAAGCTTTACTCCCCTTTGAGTACCAACACCAATTCATGAATTTTGTTAAAAGTATTCCTCAATTTTATGGTGCGGTCAACTTTCATGCTTAGAAACTCATACTTGTGTAACTTTGCCCTTTTTTTTCTCCAGATTAATTAATAGGTCTGTAAGTATTGAGTGGTTGGGTTGTTGGTTTTTTTTTCAGAAACTCAAATGAAATTTTATTCCAGATGTCTGTATGGCATGAAAAATAAATTCTGAAGTTCAGGATCTGGGAGGGTGTGTGGACACTATATAAATACACTATATACACTATATAAATATCCTAAAGGTTCTAAAATGTTCATGACATTTTCACTGCTTAAGAATATTCTTTAATTGTATTCTGTCTAATTTCATTTTAGATATCTATTTTTGCTCGTCCAAACAATACTTTCCACTTACCTGCAGACTCATCTGTCCCGTTCATGATGGTTGGTCCAGGAACAGGAATTTCACCATTTATTGGTTTCCTACAACATAGGTATGTACCAAATTGTTACCTGAAGAGCAACCTTTTTTATGTTGAGGAAATTACAGCCTCAGGTTTTGAGTACAAGTATAGTTAATTTTCTTTTCTTTTTCTTATTACTTTTTGTAAAAAAGTATGGTATGCCAATTAGAAAGTCTTACTAATTTTATATAACCAGTGCTTGTTTGTTTAGTCGTGTTTCAAATGAGTAAAACTTATGCTTCCATCTGACTATATTTAATATCTGTAGTGGATGTATAAGGAATTGGATGAATTGCAGAAATCTTCTATGTATGTGTTGCTAGTGAAAGCCCTGTAAGTTGTTGGTAGTTGTTAGAAACAGTATTGATTGGCTTAACTTTGATATTCAAAATCCATTTCCTTCAGACGTGACATGTCTATTAAAAGCCTTGGCATGCTGAATGCCAAGTTTTCTCCCACATTCCCCTATTTCTGTGTGTTTACACATTTTGATATTTTAAGATCAGAAGCTTGGCAGTTAAACCCTCAAGTGGGCAGTAATCTTGGGGTTTGTGTGTTTGTATTTGAGGCAATGTAATTATTTTCTTTTCCCCCTTCCAGCAGTATAATTTTGCAAGGCAAAGAGATACTTCTTCAAGAAGTGACAGATACTTCATCACTAAGAGTTTGTAAAAACGCTATCATTTGGAGGAAATCATAAGTGGGAAGATTGGAATACTTGGGTGGGAATTGATGCAAGTTTTATAGGTATCCAACACATCTTGTATCATTCCTACCTGACTCATTTGTTCCATCAGGACGACAGAGTTTCTTGCATCCCGTAAAAATTATTTTTAAACCATTTTGTTTGAGAGAAAAGCGAAATTTTGACATGATGTTTCTGACTCCATGCTTCTGCTTTAACCAAATTGTTATGTACTCCTTAGTTTTAACCACCAACCTTTATGCCTCAGAAGTATTTTGCATTTTATTTTAAAGGATCCATAGCATTTCATAAGCACTTGATCAATGATAAATGAAATATCTCTCTCAAAATATAGCTAGAAAGTTGCAGCAAAAAACCCTATAAAGCAATACCTTCAGTATTATTTCAAGAAAATGCGGTAACTCTTCTGATGGTGCAGTAGTAAATAGATTGTTATTCATAAAGTCTTGCAGGCTTCTACAGCTAAATGGAAAGTGTGCTAAATATGCTTTGTCCTGAGTTTTCCCAAGTGTTTTTATAGGGCTTCCAATGAAGGATAAAAGGTAGTGATCTCCTTATTCAGCAGTCAGGATTGTTTTGTGAAATGTTTGGAAGTGTCAGAGTTGACTATTCCAATATAAAACTGTGGCAAAAAAACCCCACCTTTGAAGTTGGTTGATTTTGAGCTGGGCCAAAAGTGAGTACTCAAGAAAATCAGAGAAGGAGGGTTTGACTGTGATTTACCTTATGCAGTTTCACATTTCTGCCAATGCAGAGGCTTATTAAAGCACTACTGTAAATGAGAATTAGGTTATGGACAGTTTAGATTCTGCACTTCCTAAAACAGGATTGGATTTACATACTATGAGTACATTCTTCTTTTTTGTTCTGTTTAGGCAAAAGCTCAGAGAAGAACACACAGACTGGGAGTTTGGCGAGACATGGCTGTTCTTTGGTTGTCGGCATCAAGATCGAGACTATTTGTTCAAGCAAGTTTACTATTTATCATTAATATTGTATTCATGAGAGAATGCTTATCTCAGAGTTATTACTAACAGCTTTTGTTGTCTTTCAGAGATGAGCTCAGATGCTTTCTTGAAAGTGGCGCGTTAACTCATCTTAAGGTTTGTTTCTCAAGAGACTCTTCAACTGCAGAAGTAGCCCCGCCTAAATATGTGCAAGATGTCATTAGGCTTTATGCGAAGGAAGTTGCCCGAGTCCTGCTGAAAGAGAAAGGTTACTTCTATGTATGTGGGTGAGTAGAGTGGAGATGGACTGTCTCACAAAGAGCACAGGCTTAGCAGAAGTTCGAGGCTTCAGGAAGGCTTAGAGCTGTTTGAAAGAAAGGACTGACACAATGCTGAAATGGCCTTCCTGGGTTGCTTGAATTTCTTCACTATGTCCATTTTTTCCAGTATAGTCTCGAAAGTAGAGCTTGTAACCACACAGTTCCACTGGTTGCTTTAGCCACTTATTACTGCTTTTTCTCTTTTAGTATTGAATTAAGCTGTAGGAGTTTCAAGATAATAGATTTCTCTTGAGAAAATAAGATACTTGGATACAGGTGGTGATAAAACTGCACAGCTGTGAGATAGAAGCTGTTCTCTGCTGTACCCCAGGATTGGATGGGCCAGAGTGCTGGAACTCCATGATAATAATGTATTTTGAAGCGGGAAGTGTTATTTGTGGATGCTAACTTTCCTGGAGGTTTGAGATTTTTAGGAAGTTTGTTGATAAATGGACAAAATGGTTTGAATATAGAGCCCAATGTCAGTACTTTCTCCTGCAAAAAATAAATGTCAGATTTGTATTAAAAATTGCGTCATTAATAAATGAGTGTTAGTTTATGGGTTTTTTTTTTATATTGGAACCATGTAGTGATACAATAATAAAAAAGACTTCAGAAGATCCAGTTCTCCCTAAAAGGAAACAATTATTCTGTGGCAGCTTAGCAAAGTTCCAAGGTTTTTTCTTATAAGTTCCAGCATGCTGAACATGCTGAAAACTTTCTAATGTTTGATTGAGAGATACCCTTGTTGCTGTCAGTACTCGGCTACGTGAAAACTCAGTGAGAATCCTGCCATACAATATACAAGGTGCATTTGCATTTGGGATTTTTTCTAATGCCTCTTTTCCAATAATATCTTGCCTCTGAAGCTATTGATAAAAAAAAAAAGAATACACTATTATGCATTTTCCTCCACTACCCCCCCTTTTTTTTTTTTTTTTTTTCCCAGAGATAAGAAGCACATGGCTGATGGTGTAAGTGATGCAGTAGTGGACATTATAAGCATGGAAATGGAAGTTGACAAATTGGAAGCAATGAAAATCCTGGCCATGCTTCGAGAGGCAAAACGATATTTGCAGGATGTTTGGAGCTGAATTTAGCTTTTCCTATGCCTTTGTAACGCACAAGATTTTGTTTCGCACTTACGCTTTTGACTAAAAGTTATTTTCAGAAGTGCTGCCTGTAGTCACACAAGTCTTAACTTTCTCTATTGACCTTTCAAATAGGAATATGAAACCTTGTAAATGACAGCAAACCAGGCTGCCTTTTGAAGCATGTGATTTTTTAATGACATTACATAATGGACTGTCTCAGTGCCTTGATTCTCTCATTTTAAGTTTGCTTTCACGTAGAAAGTAAAAACTTCTGTACTTGTACAAGTATAATTGTAAGTTTATATTTCATCATGTGTTTTTTCCTATAATGGATACATAAAGAAGCTACAGAGTAAATAAGGTATTGCACACTAATTGTGCATCATCAAATATGTTACTGACTTGCCAAGATTTATTTGAACATGTATTGGATTTGCGTGGCAAGGTTTTGGTAGCCAGGGTTCTACAGGGGTGACTGCTGTGAGAAGCTAGAAGCTTCCCTATATTCGCTCCAAGATAGACCTGCTGCTGGCCAAGGCTGAGCCCCATCAGTGACGGTGGTAGCACCTCTGTGATAACATATTTAAGAAGGGGGAAATCCTGTGGGGTAGCAGCAGCCAGAGAGAGGAGTGAGAAGATGTGAGAGCAACAATTCTGCAGAACCCAAGGTCAGTGAAGAAGGAGGGGGAGGAGGTACTCCAGGCACCAGAGTAGAGATTCCCCTGCAGGCTGTCCCCCTGCAGCCCATGGAGGTCTACGGTGGAGCAGATATCAACCTGCAGCCTGTGAAGGAGCCCACGCTGGAGCATGTGGATGTCTGAAGGATGCTGTGAGCCCATGGGAAGCTTGTACTGGAGAAGGCAGGTTTGCTGGCAGGACTTGTGACCCCATGGAGGACCCGCACTGGAGCAGTCTGTTCCTGAAAGACTGCACCCTGTGGAAAGGATGTGCACTGGAGCAATTTATGAAGAACTGCAGCCAGGACGAAGGGGAGCCAGGACAAGTACTCACTTTGGAGAAGTTCATGGAGGACTGTCTCCCATGGGAATGACCTCATGCTGGAGAAGGGAAAGAGTGTGAGGAGTCCTCCCCCTGAGGAAGAGAGAGCAGCAGAGACATCGTGTGATGAACTGACCACAACCCCCATTCCCCGTGCCCCTACGCTGTGTCAGGGGAGGAGGTAGAGAAATCGGGAGTGAAGTTGAGCCCAGGAGGAAGGGAGGGGTGAGGGGAAGGTGTTTTATAATTTGATTTTATTTCTCATTGCCCTACTCTGATTTTAATTGGTAATAAGTCAAGTCTGTTTTGCCTGTGATGGTAATTGCTGAATGATCTCCCTGTTCTTACCTCAACCACTGCACCTTTCATTATATTTCCTGTCCCCTGTGCGGCTGCGTAGTGCAGGTGATACGGAATGCTAAAGAGTTAGTGACATCTGCACATGTTTTATGTGAACTCTTCCATTAACCGGGGGCTTACAGTGCTGTTAGTTATTCTAAATACTCTGAAAATCCTAACTTTTTTGAAACTATCTCTGAATGTTATGCAAATACTTCTCCAGCAGATATATTTTATGCTGCCTAATAGCAATTACTGTTACTAGACAAAGATGTGTTGTCACATAAACCATATGGATAATATACACTGCATGTTTTATCTAAATGTTGTCGTGTAGCTTTACTAATACTGCTTCCCAGATGATAGCATTTCTCTGCTGTTGCGAGCAGAAATACTTTGTCAGGTTCCCCGCTTGGCAGAAGTAGTGCCCGTGGTGGGTATGATATCAAATGCCTATAGCTGAAAACTTTGTGCTTTTTAAAACCTTTGTCAACACCATGCCATAGATAATTTGAAATGTATCTGATTCACAAATCCCCTGCCTGAACGGACAAATTCAGCTGCTGCTGTACCTAGTGCTAATTTCCACTTAAATAGCTGTTTATATTCAATCCATTATTCTGTCGGTGATTTTCTTTCAAAAACGAAGAATAGAAGAACACCTACAGCAAACAGAGAGGAAATGACCTCCCTAAAGCTCAACTTTGAGCTTTATGGTTCATGTGAGGTTATATGTTTGCAACTTTTATTTTCCATAATGTAAATATTAATATTCTCATTGCATATTTATGCATTTAGTACTTTAGTATGTTGATGGTCTTGCACAACCAATTTATTATATCTCAGTTTCACTGAATGTCCCTTGTATAAAAGGGACTTTTTTTTTCTTTTTTTTTTTTTTGAGTAGCTCTGTCATCCTGCATCTCAACCTGACAGCTTCAGATTTTTTCTTGCTTCCATCTCTGGATCCGTTTCACTCCAGTCATGCTTTATCTGAGTTGGGAAGACCAAAACTGAATCCAGTAGTCAAATTGCAGATATGACAGTGATTATAAACTAAATAACAACAGATTATTTTCAGTAATATTTCCTATTTTGGGCTGATTTTGAGGGTGTTATGGAAGAATAATAGTGAGAGAATCACTTCATGCCTGCTGGTGATTATGGGAAGAATATTGCATCACTAAAACTTACAGTCTACAAGCCCTGGTCACTTATGGTGAATTGAGAGATAAATCTACATTGGCAGAATGAAGATCAACAAGCAATTGATTTGGATTTGAAAATTGAGCTAGTTGGTACAATGGTTTAATATAAGAGCTATAGATTATTTTAATGAATCTCAAGATTCAATCTTCCAATTGAAGAGAATGTGTAAATGTAAAAGCTGCTCAGTATTTATTAGAGTTGCCTATCGTAAAGAAATCAAAATACTTTGAAATTGATGGCAAAAGCAGTATGTCAATTTGTTTCATCTCAAAACCCTATTCAAATATGTTTCATATTGAAAAAATTGGAGTTTTATACAAATGCAAATTAGAGTCTTGAAAAGTTGATTCAGCACCACTAGAAATTACATTCACTTTCATTACCATTTGAATAAATGCTCCACTTCTGCTGGAAAGGGTTTGTCACATTGACAAAGCACTCAAAGCCAATCGTGCTTATTAAAAAAGAAAAGGTTCTACAGTTGGTTTCAAAACAGCAGTTTTGTAAGGCTCCGTCAGTCAGAGGCATCCAGTCAGTCTAATCTGCTTTTAACTCTATTGCTTACATGATTGATTGGATTTTTTAACTTTTTTTTTTTTTAATGCATTTTATTGTAACTTGCTAGGAGGTCAGCAGTGCTGTTTCCAGTACTTTCTCCTCAATGGTGGGACAATGGAATTTTTCAATTGTTTTTCAGGTTGTGCGAGAAAATGATGTCAATTGCCCTCAATTTATGAACATCACCAAACCAAAACAGAATTCCAGGGCTATGGGGACTCATTTTGGGTAGGGCCAGATGTTGAAATAGATACTGGAATGTATAAATATCTCTTTCTGTGCATTCATGTAAACTGCTGTGTCTTCCAGCTGAATGCTCCCTGCTTGTGATTCTTGTAGAGCGCTACTTCTTGAGACTACGATGATACTGCTCTCTTTTGGTGGGGACAGATTTCTATATAATAAACCAGTATTTATGCCACCAGCACTCATTTTTGTTTACTGCAAAGATGAGTAAGGAGCAACATATGAGCTACTGAAACTACAGGCAGATAAACATCATGTGGCTCTCAGAAGACACTATCTTCAAGGCAGAATCTCTTTCCTTTATTCACGTTACAGTTCCTAAACATGCTGGGAGGGGTGACATTGATACCAATGGAAGCCCTAGAGGCACAGCTTGGCAGTAGTCAATTTTTAGGTTTTCCTTGTCTAACAACAGCTGGAGCAAACACAGATCGGGGGGAGAGAAAGAAATTCTGTAACTTTTTTAAAGTAAGCGATTGGATGTCAAGAATTTCATGCAAGCTGTTTTTTAAAGCATCTGATCCTATAAGAAGCAGAACACACTGATTTTTTTTTTTTAACTTATTTATGTAAAACTCTCAAGCAAAAAGCTAATTCCCAAGTAGAAGTGGCTACATTTCTTACCGATAGGCCAGTTTGTTAAGGCTCTTACAGCTTTGCACAAGGAGAGTATTGCATTTTAAGGTAAATGGAAACATTTTTCCATGTTTGTAAAACTTCCTACAAAATTCAGAACTCATAGGAAATGGAGATAATAATTCTTTCAGCAGTTTGTAGTTATTTTGCTTTTTCTTTTTTACTGGGATATGTAAAACTTCTTTGTTTTCTTTATACATATGCAAGTATATATCTAAATATAAATATGCATATATCTATGCATTACCAAAATCTCAATTTGCTTTTTTTACTTGTTTTACAGGTAAGACATATTTTAAAAAAACTGTCTGGATAACTGTTTCCTTCAGTCGACACAGCTGAATTTTGCTATCAAAATATATGTAGACCTTCATAAAATGTCAAACGAACACTTGAAAGAAAAAAATAGCCGCCAGGTAGTTCTCACCATTTGGTGCTATTGGAAGAACATAGGATTTCTCTTACTGTTTCATTTTGCAGAGAGAAAGAACCTTATGAGTGCACAAACAGTAAATAAAAGGAAGGGCATAAATCTGTAAACTGCTGTACAGATGTGGTAGAAATATTTTTTCCCTTAATTCATTGTTTCTTGTAGTGCCTATATCGTGCTAGGGACTTTCAAATGCATGAAGAAACACAGCTGATCTAGTTCATATTAATCTCACTAACTGTAAAGGCTTTTGTAGAGTTGCACATTACCAACTGACATTGCTGTCAAAATACAGGGGAGTGGGAGACTGTGTATTTTGTAAATAAGTTATTATTCAATGTTTCTATTTAAGTATTCAACATGTAGATTGGGAGTCCACTCTAGATTATCTTTGAAAAGTCATAACGACCAGTAGACATTCCCAAGGGCTGGAGGAAAGCAAATGTTTGGATACAACTTTATGTTGAAGTTCAACAGTATTTTTCCATTATAAGATTTTCAGCAGCATCTTAAGTGCTGGTATGTGACTACATTTTGTTTTGTGTTCCTTCTTTGTTTTGGGCCAAAGCCAGATTAATCTCTTATGAGAAAATATTCAAGGCATGGTATGAACTTGTGCAATTCAGTACATCTTGGCAAGTTCATCCTCAACAGAGCTAAATTAAAATCAAACTGGTTGACTTACTGTGAGTCAGGCTGCAAAAAAGGGTGCACACAGGCTTCAGTAAGTATAAGACAAAGTATACATGCCAGCTGGCCTAATAAACCACATTTTGTTTTTAATTTTTACCGTTGGCCTTGTGCAAAGAATGATTGCATTGCCATTTTTTGAGTCACATATTAAGGCTCTACATCACTGGAAGATAGTCAGCTTTGATCCACAAAATTGTGAGTTTCAGATGATCGCTTATCATTACATTTCTAATGCATCTGAAGAGGATGGTTAATACTTACTGGTAATATTGATGTGCAGGGCAGACAACTCTGAAAGTTTCAAGTAGAAAGTACGTGTTAATATACGGCTAATCCTACCAGGGTTAACCCACAACGCTCTTCTTTGAAATAAGGGACTCACAGATTTTGAACGCACATGCTTCTGTCAGTGAAGGACTCTGAAATTTCTTGTATTTATGACCTGGTGATGACTGACTACTGAAGTTCCACAAGTTATTTGTCACCACCTTGTATGTGCAGCATGCCAATCCATGTTTTATCATATATGATAAGATAGCACTTAAATTACTGTTAGGACTAGTGGTTCACTTTGCCAAAGATCTCTGTGAAATTCTTACTCCCCTCACTGGTAAGTTACGTTAAAGCAACACGGTTGCTTTAAATTATTTTCTTACTGAATAACTAGTTTTCAGATTTTGTGTAGCTCTGAGTGTAAATGTGAATCACTGTAAGTTAAGTTCTTTCAAATGTGCTAGAGTATTATGCACATTTTAATTATACAATTTATCTCATGTCGTGGAATCCTCTGTTGTCAGATTGCACAAACCACCTCATTGCCTCTTAATTCTTGTGTAATACCTTAGGGTCAACTCCAGCTGCTAATTGTATGGAAAAGCTGGACTAAAGACTCATTTTCCTATGAGGTAATTGTGTGGAAATGGTTTAGCTGATTTCTCTTTCAGTTTTCTTATTTTCTTGCTTATTTGCACCTTCATGTATACACTCCTGTCATCTGCTTATCTTCTTTTGCAGATGCATGTATTGCTCTGATAACCTCTCAGCTCTCCTCTGCACTTACTTGTGGCTGCATTTCTCACGCTAGAAGGTATCCTCTTGGTGGTTTTAATATTTGCATTTGAACATACCTACTTCCAAAGCTGATTCTGCCATCTGAAGGTATCTCATGTTTCCCATACATCTTTGTGTTTCATGGCAATAATTCCAATGGCAATATCTAGGGTGGAATTCTGTCTTTTCTTTTCTTTCCCCCCCCTCATGTAGAGATCTGGGAATTCTGTTACAATAAAGTGAAAAAAGCATATAGAAATGGCTAAAAGCCAGCAGTCAGCAATAGAAGAATTTTTCTACCTCTTGCTGTGTATTTCAGAAATGATTGCTCTAAAATCACCTTTTCTTAATAGGAAAAATACTTTATTTGTCTCTTAATTATTGTTCTGTGTCTCTGAATTCATAGCTGGGGATTTCTGCGGATTTTGGGTTGTCCTCTGCAGAGGATATGCCCGTCTTTTTCTCTGACAGGCCATTCAGAAGAGAGAAAGAGATAGAAACGTTGTTTTCTCTAGCACTGGTACTGGTGACTTCCTAGTGAATATGATGTAGATAGCCATGTCATCCTTTGGGTTTATTTAATTCAAAAATCTCCTGTCAAGGGAAGCCAAAAATATACAGGAATAATATACACGTCTCCAGTTTTTTCTGGTTTTCCTGTTCTTATCATCACCCAGGCAGTGTGTGTGGAAATCAGCCCCTGGCAAGCCAGCAAATAAGCAATCAGTGATCAATGTAGCATACACAGATTTCTGTTGCTGTAAAACTGCCCATGGCATACGCATCAGCCTTTTTTTAAGAAAAGAGGAGAAGGATCATTAAAGTGGGAATAATGCATCTGAAGAGTCGTAAGTATTGGTTTTCAGTATACTTGCTTTTCATTCTCAGATTTCTGTCTCCTTGCTGTGTACTGGGGTTGAGAATATTTCCTGGCAGGGTGCCTGTGAATCATTCCTTGCATCATTCAGAGTAAACATAGTGGCTTTCCTGAGATGGACTGCTCAGTTCATCTCCGCTAGCAAACTGTAGTAGAGGAATACAATAAAAGCATCTCTGCCACAGGTGGACTCGCTTCCTGGGGAGGCAGAGGATGCTTGCACTGCTGTCAGCTGCTGGGGTCTCTGCTGTGTTGCAATCAGCTTTAATTTGCAGTTGAAGTTAGTTAAAAATTCCACCTAAGTCAGCAAAATGGAAAATACGCTGAACTAATACAGTCAATCACCTGCTTTGAAGGATGAGGGCTTTCTGGCCAACTTGTGTTCCTGGTGAGCTAGTGTTTTGGGAAGTGGCACGTGCATCTGCCTTCAGTGAATTCTTTGCCTTCTCCAGGAGAGTAAGTGTCCCCTGCAGTGTGTCTCCCTGTTGCATTCTACAGGGTATATCAACAGTAGTCTACTGTGCTCCTCAAACACTCTTGCCCTGTTACATGAGGATTACATCACCAACCAGTCATTGCCAGGGCCTTGGACAAACACAGTGCCAGAGAATACTTTTTTTATGGTGTTTATAATACCTGCCTTCTTTAAGGTGGGGAAGGATGAAAAAGGCAAAATGCTTTTGGAAATGGCAGCCCAGGCGATGTTAAAAGTTGTCTGGCATTATCTTGTAGAAAGAAAAATCTAAGGACAGCACAGATTTACTAGAGAAAAAATGCCTTAATTGCTGTAGAGGAAATTGTTACTCTAGTAAAAATAGGACAAAACATGTTATCTCAAAAGTGAACTTCTGGGATGGAACTTCTGAACAAACAATACTGTCAATCAGCAGAAATAAGTGTTTGGGCATCAGTATGGAATTCTTATGTCCTAAATTAGACATTGTGGGTGGATGGCACAACCTCTTTGTAACCCAAGTCTTTTGTGAAATCATCAGTGAAAACATAATAATGTTAAGGGTGAAGCATAAAAGAAATCCATTGTGTCTTTATTTCAGATGATCAAACACATCATTTACAGTGTCCCATCCTCATTGTGTCACAGTGAATAATTATTGCTTTGATCCACTGTCGTCGGTTGGTTGTGTTCTAGTCTAGCTAATAGGAAAAATCCCATTTCTGCAAATTTTTACATTCAGCCCGTTATACTTTCCTGCCATTATGTATATATTCCTCTACTCTCTTCCCACAGTTTTATTTTTACCAATTGGATCAGAGAAAGAATACAAGAGGTATAGCTTGTTTTAATCTTTTGAGTTCTGTGGCTGTATTCTTTGTACTATTCCTGTTCATGTTGACATGTCTTAATAGCATCGGTCCCATACAAACAGAGACAATCAGAAAGAATGCACATAAAGAGATACCTATTGTGATGACCCTTGTAAGGAGAGCTAAAAGTGCCATGACAATGTTCAGAAGTAAATAAAAGATCATTTTAAATGAAAGCAGTAAGAGAGAAAGCAAAATGAGGCTGTCCATTGATTTAAGTTCACAACAATTTTAGAAGAGCTGAAAATGATTGCAAAGTCTAGAGACTGTTTAATAAATTTAACCTCAAGCACATCTATTTATCATTTTTGGCTGGTAGAATTAACTTCATTTCAGAAGCAATGACAGATGACTTCTTGATTTATGATATATTTTGGCTGAGGCTGGAAATAGCCTCTTAAAACCCTTGTAGCAGAAATCTTTTGTATTGACCTATGGGACGATTGATTTCCAACAGAAAGTAAGGCAAATTCCTAGTGTAGCCACAAAGTCACATCTTACATAAGATATTCATCAATCTTCATGCTCTGTTTAATTTTCTTTTTAAGAGATATAATCTTTCGTAGTGACGCTGCTTCTAATAAGATGTCAAAAAAACTCCCCAAAACCATCAATGAGTTTGAAGATGTTTTTAAAGCAGCAACTTATTTTTCAAGACTGGTGGTTTTGTTCCAAGCATGAATCTGTGCTTCTCAGAATGGCTTAATTGTAGTGTTTACGTTTCAGGCAACTGCTACAACTAAGAAGCCAGGCATTGAGACAGTTTGGGAGCTGGAATTCTGGCCGTAGCTTGGCTCTAGTTTAGGGAAATTTTTATGAATGTTGGTGCTTCTGGTCTCCCAAAGGCACACAAAGCACAGCTTGGCAGGTTTTTTCAAGTAGGCTTAATTATTTACACTTCTGTTTGTCTTGGATGCATTTAGAAAGTTGATCCTGTCCGTAGTATTTTATCATTTGAGTTTATGTGGTTATCTTTTATTCTCTTTCCCTTCCTACCCGCTCTTTCTCATTGCTTTGCTCTAGTCTTTAAATATGTGTTGGATTTATTTTTCAGCAAGAACAAAAAAGAGAGGAGGATTACTCATTCATTTAGGAATGATATCAAGAAAGCCAAAGGTCCTCAGGATGTTGAGGGCATTAAGAACAACCTAGATTAGCAACAAATGGCTGAACAAAGACAGCATGGCCCATTGCTGAGTAGGGAGGTGCTCTAGTGCCATTTGAAACACAGAGGGTTGAGGTACTCGGTTGCTACTTTGCCTCAGTCTTCACCAACAAGGTCTTCCAGGCCTCTCTCCTTAAAGAGAACGAACTACCAGCAGTGGTGTAGATCAGGTCAGGAATTACTTGAGAGAGCTCAACTCATCCAAGCCCAGAGGACTAGACAGGCTGCATCCAAAAGTCCTGAGAGAACTGGCTGATGTATGTCATAGTGAGGCTACTCTCTGTCATCTTTGACATTTTGAAGAGACTGTGGAAGATCCCCAGTGACTGAAGGAAAGCAAATATTGCACCAGCTTCAATACAAACTAAAAGAACAACTAGAGCCATGATAGACTGATTAACCTCATTTTGTTCACTGGAAAAATAATGGAGTGAGTGTTCTCGGACTGTATTTGTGGGCAGAATTTGATCGGGAAAGTCAGCATGGATTCATCAAAGGTATATCATGCCTGACCAATGTGAGTTCCTTCTAGAATAATATGGTTGGATTTGTGGATGAGAGGAGAGCAGTGGATGTAATTTACCTTAACTTTAGGAATACTTTTGGCACTGTCATCCACAATATTTCTGTATCTAAGTGTTAGGGATTGGGCTTGGCCATCAGCTAAGCAGCACACAATCTCTCACTCACAGCCCCCTCCTCCCCCTAGCAGGATGGGACAGAGAATAGGAAGAATAAAAGTGAAGAAACTCTATCAGTTTGAGATCAAGTTGAGATAAAGACAGTTTAATAAGTGAAGGAAAGGTGGGGAGAAAGAAACCACACAAGAGTGGTGCAAACACAATCACCACGGGCCAACAGCAGATTACAACACAGGAAGTTATTGCATATTACACTAAGAAAGGAAAGGACAAAGCTACAGAGGTTTTAGGACCTCTAGCTGCCAGGAGATAATATTTCCTAAGTGGCAAGACACAACTGACCAAATGATCAGTGTCACTGTCCCCTCTCTGAAAGGTGTACACGTTCCTGTGTAACCTGATCTAGGAGGACCTGCTTTGGCAGGGGGGTTGGACTAGATGATCTCCAGAGGTCCCTTCCAACCCCATATCATTCTGTGATTCTATGATTCTATGTGTTAATAAATCTGCTTCTAGTGATAGTTTGTAATTAAATGTAATATGAGAAAAACATAGCATGATGGAGATGACTTTGGAACCCTGTTTGGATATTAAAGGGATGGAATTAGTAATGATTTTTCTCTCATTATGAGGAAACAGTTTGCTGAAGAGTGTGGATTCACTACTAGCTAAGGCAGGCATAGCTTTTTCCCAGAATACCATATGTAGGGAATTCCAAAATACCAGAACAAATCAGCTTCGGTACAATTCCAGAATACCTCCTGAGTGCTATTAGATAGCTGCAGACTATCTGTATCACGTTTGATATGTATTTGAAGGATTGCACTGAGGCAAAACAGCCGGGCACGATAGCAGCTGTTAGTATAAATAAAACATGTGTATCCACTGCACAAAAGCAATAGAACATTCAGCCTTAAGTCTATTTATCTACATTTATTGTGCTGGGGTTTTGTTGTTGTTGTGAGAGAAAAGAAAAAGGGTTTTATGTTTGTGTTTGTGTTGCTTTGAGTTTTTGAATCCAGTCAGTAAGGACACATAGCCGTTTAGGTAAAACCCATCTAATAAACTGCTAAGGTAGTATCATGTAATTTTCTTCATATGAGGAAGTCAACTTGCCTGATTTTTAATCTTTTTGTTTTGATTTTTGGGAAACAAAAATCTAAGGAAAAAAATGTGAGGTATGAAACTGAATAGCTGACTAATAGCTCGTGTTCACTTTCTGACCTTCTGCTTATGTTTGTGTGAAGGCAAGTAGCTCTGGGGTGCTGCCTTTGCAACAGGCAGTGCTGGAGGCAAGGCTGGTCGTCATTCAAGGTCAACGTTCCAGATCACAGGTAACAAAGAAAAGACAATCTGTTATATTCTTCTTGCTTTTGAATTAGTGTCTTCGGATTCTACCTTGGGAAGATCTCTCCTTTAACTCCAAAAGCCAAAAAACTAGATTTTATTACTGCCCTTGAGGGTAAGAATTTGAACCATTTCACTAGGAGAACTGGAAAATACCAACAGTGAAATACCAGACATTCTGTATTTTATTTGACCTCATCTTTTTTTCTTCTTTTGAGGGAAAAAGTGATGAATTAAACAAGTTTCCTGCTGATGGAAATTCTTAATTTGGCTGGGGCTGAAGGTTTGATATAATTTTTCTTCACATCAGTATTTGCCCATTAACATTAGAAATCCATGAAGTTCTTGCTCTGGAAATTAGGTGTTCTCAATTATTTACAAAAATCTAGATTTGGAGGTAGTAAGCATAGTTGTGGTAAAGCTTATAAAGCTGCTTTCATTCACATTTAGGATAGGTAAGAAACATGCTTAATATTTGGATAAAATTAATTTTGTATTTTGTGAGGGTAGGAAAGGCTAAATATTTATATGTGTGTCTTGGAAAAGAAACGATTGCATGGTTTTAAAAAATACCAAAAATTAGCTAAAATTAAAAAAATTAGTCTTGACATTTAATAGCCTGAAGACATCCATCAACTTTGTATTTATTTATTTGGGTTTTTAAAATTGATTTTAT
Organism: Tringa tobata; assembly: GCA_033628505.1. Classification (NCBI taxonomy): domain Eukaryota; kingdom Metazoa; phylum Chordata; class Aves; order Charadriiformes; family Scolopacidae; genus Tringa; species Tringa tobata. The sequence continues at coordinate 2,899,290 of JAHREE010000340.1, forward strand.
TTTTATGGCAAATATATTAGTACATGACATTTTCCCCTTTCTTATTTTCTCATTATCTTTTTCAGACCGTGTTCAAGCCAGCACCGGTTGAATAAGCATTTTGATCTGTCAATGAAATAATGAGAAATACTATACACAGAGTTGCAATATTAGCAACATAAACCTCAAGTTGATCTGTTTAAAATGTTGTGTGCAAAACCCGATAAATTAAGTAATAACATTTCCTATCCATTAAAATATAAAGGCTGCAACTGAATGGGAGATTAACCCGCTCACCTATTATGTTGCAGTGTTATTCTGAAAGCAGTCATTTTTGCTAACTGACCCGAAACTTCAAGCTTTAGAAGACCTCTTGATCTCCTTGAATGTTCCCTCAAGTACTTCATAAAAATCTTAGAAACTTCAGGTGTCTTTGAAATAGCTTCCATCACTTTAGCAGTTATAACATGAAAAAGGGCCTTTTGGATGTTCAGTCATACTGTTCTAGTGAAAAGCTGAGTGCGTCATGAAAAGTAGCATCTCCTGTGGTTTTCTTTCACTCAGAGGAGCAGTGAAGAAATGCAAGTGTTAAATGAAAAGGCCCTCCTGATTCTGGTTTCTGCTCTGAGGTCAAGACTTCATCTTAAAAGTCTTAAGCTGTCATTTCTTCTAGGAGTTTTCTTCTACTCAGAATTACTGTTTGGAGACTGTCTCCTTCATAATAACTTCCCTTCTGGAAGTAAAGAACTCTTGTTCTCCGCTCTTTGGTAAGAAATATTGGCAACTGTGTGTTACATGGCACCTGAATCATGCCCATTTCCCAAAACATCTCTTCAGGAAATCTTTGGACACGAACAGCTGTAATAAATCTTGTTCCCTGAGTGCATCGAGCCCGCTGCTTCTTCCATTTCCATACTAAGCATGCATATGATAACTCATCCAAAACCACATCTCTCAATTTTGCACTATCAGACTCATAGCCAGGGATTGATAGGGACTGTGTGCTTTCAATTTGTGATATCTTTTTGATTTTCACAATTTTTACATACTGCAGAGAAACACCAGAACTGAATAAAGCCAATAATTAAATATCCAAGAAGGAAAATTTTTACAGCTGTGGCTTGTGGTGGTACATGAGAAGCTAAGACGTCTTCACAGTCAGTCTTTAAGTGATTACTGTGATGAGAATATTACATTTATGTTTGTGATATGGATGACAGATGCTAATTCATAGGAATGGATCATGGGAATTCCCTCTCATCTATTTACCAAGAATTTACTAGCCGTTTTCCTGGATTAAAATTTTGCTGTAAACCTGCTGTTCTGTAGTGATCTCAAGTGTGAACTTGCTGCTGTCGGTGACTGTTAGTGGCCTCTGCGATAGTGTTGGTGTGGTTTAGTATTCTGTGTTATCAGTTCTACTGAATCGACAAATCTGATAGATACTCAGTGTCCGTGCTCGCCGCTGCCACAGATAACCACGCTGTCTCCACTACTCAGAGGGAGGTTGCTATGTCACAACATTTCATTCTGTCCTTCCGGTTTTCTCTGGAACCAGAGCATTTTTCACCCACTGTGCTCATCTGGTGAGCTCTAGGAAGCAACAACCGGTTTGCCAACCCCAGGTCCTCCTGCCTCAGACCATTAATCCCTGCTGCTTTTCCACAAGGTCACCAGCAATGCTGACAGGGAAGACCTGGAGCATATCAAGCGTGACTATATGTGTCACCCTTGACTGTCAGGTTCTCACACTATAGAGGTGACAGTCAAGGGTTTGGAGCCCAGGTGGTCCTGCCAGTGGTCCTGTCTACTTAATTTGATGTCCCCTCTATGCCTGGGGCTGGATTTGGACTGTTGTTTCCTCTTTCATATCAGCTTTATCACCTTCTGTGTTCTCTTTCCTCACTACAGGTAGATGTTTGGTTGTGCAGTATTGGGCCATCAGACTGACTAAGATGCCAAAAGAGGTAGTGTTATCTGAGCTTGAGCATGGTTCTGCACAAATGAATCTTGCCCTGCAGCAGAGGTAATCAGCTCATATTTGCAGTGATGTGTCTGGGATATACTGCTTGGGTGTCTGCAGCTGTGCTCTGCTGGATCATATAGATGCGTTCCTGCTCGAACCATCAGTTTTATCAGATATGAATTCTCGATGGTTTCCAGTTGGACATACTTTTGAGCACGAGCTAACCTCTGGACTTTCTCTGTGCGAGACAGGTCATGGTTCCCGTGCATGTATCCCCAGGTTTTCATTTCCCTGTCTTGGAGATTGCTGTTTCTTCTGTAGTTCGGGGACACTATATTCTGTCAGAACTGGGAAATGACTGTGTGAGAGAAGTTTGCAAGCTAGTGGAAAAAGACCTGTTCCAGCCTGGTTCTGTGTGGACAAGGGCAACTCTACCACTATGGGTGGAGCATCATCAAATGATGCACTGGAGTAGTGGAATCTCTCTCCTTGGGGATTTTTGACACCTGCCTGAACTGGATCTTGAGCCACCCAATCTAGCTTTGGAAGTTATCCTCGTCTGGAGAAGAGAAAGGGCTTAAATGACATGCAGAGTTCCCTTTCAACCAAAATAATTCAATGATTCTGTGAAATGATCATGCCTAATCACATAAGGCTAAATGCGAGGCACAGTTATCAATGTGCATTCATGTGCCCAGGTGAGCAAGGAAGTAAGCAAGCTGTTCTTCCTGCAGCTGGGAGAGCTAAAAAAGCTGTTAGCAAATAGCAGTACTTCAATGCTAAAGACAGTGTATATGGCTAAGAGATAATGTAGGTGCAGAGAATGTATGTACGACTGAGAAGATTTGCTATCAGCTGTCAAAACTGCTGTGGGGTAACTGCTCAAGGCTAAGACGACTGTCAGAAGTTTCAGGAGTTTAACTCCTGAATTGATGAAGTAGGAAGCACCATGCACAGCGCTGCTGTTTCAGACAATTACAGGACCTGTTTCTCTTATGAAGTCTTTTGTATTCTTTTACACTTTGAATCTATTTCCATTATGAGTTACATGGAGATACAGAAATATTGTTCAAACTCTTTTTTGCAGTGTGGTACTGCACCACACTAGAACGTTTTTTAAGTTCACCCATTGGTCTTGAAAAGTTTGTCTATTTAAATGTTTAATTTTGTTCTGTATTTATCCCAACACACAAGGGATTTAGTGAATTCAAATGATTAACAAATATTGGCAGTCAGGTCTTTGTTTTTTCAGTTTGCATGCCAAGTGTTAGCAGGATTCAATTTAAAATGGTTGAGATAATGATCTCTCTCCTTGTAGCATGTTACTTTATCTGGCCTCTCAGGCAGTCAGGTTACATGCCGTGGAAGCTTTTAAAGCAGATGAATAAAAAAATCCCCAAAATGACTTATTTCTTCGTACCTGCGGCAAATTTAGCTTTAAATAAATATTCTCAGATTTAAATGGGTAAGTGCAAATTTTTCATTACATTTCTGTTAAAAATGTGTATTAACTGGAAAAAGATAGGCTCCATTGGATTCAAAAGGAAATACACATCATAATTTTTGAATTGTACTCAAACTGAACTGTGAAATCAGTTTGATTTTACATTATAAAAAGTAATATAAATTAGTTTGATTTTATATTATATTTCCATGTAATTCTTTTATATTTGTAGCTACAGTTCAGTAAAATAGTTTGTTAATTTTAGTGGGCCTTTTGCTTTAGTTCAGAAGATATTATTTCACAATATATTCTTCTAGAACCACTGAAAGGTATTTAAGCTAGCGATTCCCTAGATTTACTAGTGAAAGTAAAGCAGCATTGGGAATTCGTGGTTGGAAGGCCTCCTTCTCTGGAGGTCTGTAGTCCAACCTGCTCAGAGCACTCCTCGCACCAGCACCACCTCAGGTCAGCTCTGGCACTGTCCAGTCTTGAAAACTGCTAAGGGTGGAGAAAGGATATGTATCTATACATAAAAAGTTTAGATTTCTGTTTCAAATTCTAAAGCTGCTATTGTTATACGGAGAGAATTAATGGAAGAGAGTGGAAGACGGTCTCCTTTTAATAAATTCCGGTTTAGTTGTAGAAATTTTCAAAGGTTACCTGGTGGTCTTCTACCGAATTGTTCAGGATCTGTTTTAAACACTTTTGAAAACAGAAAGCATCAGGGGAAAAGAGCAGACCTGAGTGCAGTCACAGCCACAGGCTTTCAGATCAGTGGGAATTTTTCACACAGGTCCATTTCTACCACAGAGTGTGGATATACTGAAGGTGAAACACCCTGTGGAAATGTGTCAGCACAGATGAAGATTTCAAAAAAATGCTAAATGCCTTTCTGCCCTGTTTCTGGACAGCCTGGTTGCCTGCCTTTTCACTCCTCAGTGGGTTACCCATAGGTTGCTCTAATACAAGGTTTCCAGATTCCCTTTGGGACTGAAATGACAGTAACAGAGTTTCACTCCCATTAGGTTTTATTTGAACCTGTTGGCATTTTGTTCTCTGCTGGATTGGTTTGTTTCAAAGTTTGCAGGCAAGCAGCAATTGCTATCTAGATGAGGCCTTGATCGGACCTTCTGTTGGCAGATCTACTCTACGACATCTGTAAAATCAATAGGAAGGGGGAGAGGAGCTGCTTTCCTGTAAGTTTGTAGTGTTCCACCTCTTCTCAGGTGTGGAATAAACAGTGCAAAAGCTGTGCAAGAATGAATGCAGAATGAAACCTGGTCAAAGTATAGGTGTGATTTTAGGCAGAGCATAATTCTTAGCCTTTAAAATAAGAGAAATTTTTGAACATTAAAAAAAATATGCTTTTAGGTATGTTACTTGGTTAGTAAAAAATGGTGACGTAAATTAATTTATAAGAATCTGTAATATTTGAAAGTGTTTATACTACTTAATACATGTGATTTCTTGCCTGTCTTAATAATAATCAGAAGAGAGGTTCATGACCGATGATCTCATTATATATAATTTAGCTTCTATAGTGTTAATATTTAAACATCTCCTCAGTGACTTGATTTATGTAAAGAACTGGTCTTGAAAGTATTGCTTGTTCTTAGGGAACAATCTTTTCTTCTTATCTGTGTATGTCCTGAATTCCATCCCTTTCCTGTCAATATTACCTTACATGTTGTAGTATTCTGTTCTTAGTATGTGCTGGTGTTCTTACTGCATAACAATATGTTTTCTCTACTTAAAAGAACAGTAATTGTTGGAGAATAATCAACTGGTGTCATTCCTTACTAAACCAGCAAATCATTACAGAAAATATGGATGGTGGTTCAGAAATTGCCCTTTTTACTCCACTGCAAAGGGGGAAATAATAAGAACATTAAATCAATACAAGTGAAGTTTTTTCAACAGAAGGGGTGAAACTTTTTTTTTCTTTTGTTGTAATAACACAGAAAGAAGCATGACAATGAATTGTGTGACAGCCTGTTATCAGCACGTCAGTGCTAGCAAACTTGCTTTTGGCATTAGGACAACGTGATTTTCTTGGATGAGCTTTCTTACGTAGTGTTTGTAGAAGTTTATTTTATGGGTTAGCTAAAAGCAGCTTTCTTTTAAGTCATCAGACTCGTGCAAAATTCCACTTTATCCCCAGATCTCCCTTTCACAACAGATTTCTTTGCAGATTGTTATATCATATAATCTGGAAAAGTTTACAGGGAAACATCATACCTGAAAGAAGCAGAGAATCTGTGGCTGCAGTTACAGAGATATGGGTTCTTACCCACATCAAAAGGACTGTAATGGTACTCTGAAGGTGTTTGGGAGTAGTCAGCATAGATTTATGTAGGGGAAATCATGTCAGAAGAACCTGACAGCCTTCCACAATGAGATGACTTTCTTGGCAGATGAGGGCAGAGCAGTGGATGTTGTTTATCTTGAGTTTGGAAAGGCTTTCAACGTTGCTTCCTATAGCATCTCTCTTAGACAAGCTGGTGAAGTATAAGCTAGGTGGGTAGACAGTGATTGAAAACTAGCTGAACTGCTGGGCTTAGACAGTTGTGATCAACAGCACAAAGCTCAGCTGGAGGCCAACCAATACTGGTGTACCCCAGGGACCAATACTGGGTCAAAACCTGCTTAACATCATTAATGGACTGAATGATGGTGCAGTGCACACTCAACAAGTTGACGGGCAATGCAGAACTGGGCCTGGGGTGTCACTAGTTGATAAAAAAGGTGAACGTGCTGCCTTTCAGAGGGACCCTGACAGGCTGGAGCGTGGAGCTAGTAAGCATCTCATGAACTTTATTTAGCAAAGGGGAATGCCAAGTCCTGTACATGGGAGGAATAACCTTATGAAGTTTAACAACAGGAAATGCAAAGTCCTGAACACTGGGAGGAACAGTCCCATGTACCAGCATCTGACTGGTGGTTGGCAAGTGGTTGGCAAGTAGCTTTGCAGAATAGAACCTGAGGGTCTTAAGGGACAACAAGTTGAACATGAGCCAACAGTGTGCTCTTGCTGCAAAGAGGGCCACCAATGTCCTGCACTTCATTAGGAAAAGTGTTTCCAGCAGGTCAAGGGAAGTGATCCTTCCCCTCTCCTCAGCACTGGTGAGACACATCTGGTCTGCTGTGCCTAGTTTTGGGTTCACCAGTGCAAAAAAGACATGGACGTACTGTAGCATGTCCAGCAAAGGGCCATGAAAATGATTAAGGAATTGGAGCATGCGTCATAATAATAACAAAATATTATCTTATTTACATAAAAAAATATTTTTGTTTATTTGCTTTTATTTTTTGTCTATTATTTACATTGATTTATTTATTTAATTTCTAATTTCACTTGCAAAATATATTTTATTATGTAAAACAATAGCATATGAAGCCAAAGCAAGAGAATAAGTAGAAATAAAAGTCTTTTTTTTTTTTTTTTTAACATGTGTTCTGTTCAGAATAGATTTGACTGAAAATTGTGATATTACATCTTTTTAAATTCACAAAATGGTAAAAGTTTTCAATGCTTTGGAAAGTGAAGGGAGTGGGCATGCCTTAAGAACTACCTTCACAGCATCTCTAAAAACTGAATGTGTATGACACACAGTTTGATTTTAGAATAAGCTGTTATTGCATCAAGATTGAGCACATAATAAAATAATTATGACAGTGAATATTTCATTTTTGTGATATATAGTTTAAGAATAATTTTAAATCATACAAATACATTGCTTTTCTTTGTAAGTCTGTGTTGGAAAAGCATTTCAAAAAGATGAGGAAGAGGTAGGAACATGTGAGGTGTAGCAGAGTTTTGAATGTACTTTCCACACTAAGCCAATAAAACCCAAGTTTTTTGTGCTGTAAAGCCAAATGTTATGCTTTAACTTTGCCCTCAGATGACAGCTAAAAAGGAGCAGCACAGTTTTAAGGCACAGGTTCTTCGTAGAAGATGATCTGTTGTTTGTTAGAGATAGTCTAGTTCACCTGGTACTGTCATGACAGATTTTCCCAGACAGAGAATCTACTATTTAAAAATACAAAGTCCCTCACATTTAATTTTATATTTAATTGTCTTCCTCCTTTTATCTAAATTAATAATTTGTTTGAATGATTTATGTTTTGGAATAAGCTTATCCCTACACACAGAGACTTTATCAAAGCACATCATGTGTATTTGTATTAACAGGATGATTTACTGGTAGGATTTTCTGTTCAGTGACAGAGTTCTCTATCTCCGGTGATTATTTCTGTCATCACATGCTTTACTTATGTATTTTTTGGCTGACCTTTTGTAGGCATTGTCTTTCGTAAATAAGCGTCAGTCAGGAAAATCATGACTTGCAAATTGTATGCTCCTTTAGTCCTTACAAGCCATTAACTGTTGCTGATGTGTTCAGAGAAAACATGAAAAAAGGAATGATCTTGTGAGCAAGGCTTTTGTACAGGACTCAGAAAATCTATTTTAATTTTTGGATCTGCCACACACTTCTTACGTGGCCTCTGGAGAATTGTGTAGGTTCAGAGTCCAAGCTGTATAAACATGATAATAGTTCCTGCGCTTTGTATTTGCCTTGCTATTGCATTACAGCCTTTCCAGAAAAAGCTATAACTTTTACTACAGTCACACAATGGCTACAACAGTGGTCTGTGGTCTCCTTTGGGTCCACAGTAACACAAAAGATAGTGTTATAAGCAACAAATCACCCCTCTTTTTGCGTATGTTCAGTGGAAAATAATCAGTGAGGCTGCTGAGACTCATCCTGGAGGCATGGCATTAAATCTATTGTAGAGTCATACACGCCAGCCATTTCTAATTTTGTATCATTTATCCAGAGGACGGTTCTAAGAATCAGAGAAATATAGTGAAGAAAACATTTCTTTATCAGACTCATAAATATTGGTGAAATAGATTTCTTATACCTTCGTCAGGGACAACATACTATCCCCTGGACCACGACAATGCTATAAGTCTGTGGAATGAGCAGAAGGCTGAAACAAGTCCCTGGTGCACCAGTTTGGCAAGAGGGCCTAGAAGGTTTATGTGCATTTCATAAAATGAATCGTAAAATGATACCAATGTCAGAGATCCATGTTGCAAGAATTATCAGGCTTACTATTAATCAGAGTTCCTACAGAAAGGAAGGGATCTGGTATCTACTTATACTACTTTCATTTGAAGCTCCAGAATGAAACTGAATCACATTCCACATCTTTTTTGCTCAGTGAACATAAATAAAGCTGTACTTGTGTTGCTAGAAATGCATAATAAGAAATGGAAAATAAGAAACCAAATAATTTTGCCTTCAGGTTACTTCAAAATACTGCTCATGTCCTTCATATCCAGCAGGTGTCAGGAGCTAAGTTCCAGAAAAGTAATAAAAAGACTCAACAATTGTATCATCCCCACCTTTGGTAATATATCCATTCCTGATCCCTGAAGGTGAACATTAGCGTCTGATATGAAGTAAAATCCCTGTGTCCTTTGCTTGCCTATAGACAAATACTGGCAATGATCACTGGGGTTTAGCCCCGTTTCTCCAGAAAGTGAAAATCCATGCTGTTCTCCCTAAATCTACAGAAATCCCTATGGCACTTTGTTTAGCAGATCATTCAGAGCACTTCACTGGAGAAATGTATTAAATATACAGGCTGAGAATTGGGAAGTTTCACACACAAATCAAGTCTGACAAGAGTGGACCAGAAACCATATTTCTGTACGCCTGGTGCTATTAAAGAAACATGTAGAGGTGGCACTGCAGGGCATGCTCTAGTGCCCGAGACTGTTGGGTTTTTTGTGTGTGTGTATGGTCGGACTCAATGATCTCAAAGGTCCCTTCCAACCATGAAGATTCTGTGATTCTGTGATTCTGTGAAACAAATGCTCAGGTTAGTGTAGTATTCCACCCTGGCAGCCCATGTGGAGAGCTGACAACCACTTGCCTTGCTTAGACTATTGGAAAGCATGAAAGAGTTTTCAAAATTTGGCAGTACTTAGTGCAACTAGAGTTATTGACAAGACAGGACTTGAGCCCTGGAAGTTCCTGAAGGAGATTCTGCACACAAAATTATGGCAGAATTAAGACTGAAGCACTTATAATACTGATTTAAAACTTGCAACCCTTAACGGTGTAATAGCCAAGACTTTAGGCTGCCATAGTTGAAGATCATTAGGAAACCTGCCACAAACTCTTTTTTTCTTGACCTGTTGAGAGAGTTCACGATCTAGAAAAAACATTTGACTCACATGAGATTCTGTTTTCAAAGGTTTTTGCATTTTTGACAGGTTTTTTCTTCCACTGAAGGAGATGGTGGAAGAAAAGCAGAAGAGTTGTTGATGCATATGGTGTGTAGTGCTTTGTCAAATCACGCATGGATAGCATTGGAGTTCCTCCAATTCTCTGTAACTGAGGACTCCAGAGGAGAAATCTTGACTGAGTTTCTGGCATCAGTAGCAGGACACAGACAGGAGACTGAGCAAGAAGTGATAAAGCACAAAGATGTAAGATGTTAGGCTGAACTTTGGAAGCAGATACTTGCATTGGCAGGAGCTGAAACAGCCCCAGCATCAGAAAGAACAGCTACTGAACCAATAGTCCACAGAGTTGGGGGCAGAGGCAAAGAACTGGAGCCTGCAGTTCACAGAGAGAGACTTCAGGAGGAACAGGGAGCAGACAAAGTGCACACCTGAGAGGAAACAGAGTGAAAACACAAAGACTAAAGAGGATTTTGCAGAGTTTCATGCGGTCCAGAAAGTTCTTGGTTAAACTGAAAGCAAGACTATAATAGACAGGGTGAAATATGGTTCATGAGCTTTTAAAATTTCTGGTTTGCCCACTTTTATAATTTAGAGATTTTTGTCACCACTTCCTTTCTTTCTTTGTTTAGAAAGTTGTGTTCTACATCCTTAGCTACAAGAAAAAATCTGTTTTCCTCCCTCCGCCCCCCCCACTTTGTCTAATTTAAAAACATGCCATTCTTATAGGAATTTACTGTAAGCTCATTACTGAGATCACCTAAAAAGTGTAGTTGATTTGGGGTGCTTTTATAGATGGCAAGAGCATCAACTTACAACTATTTCACTTAACTATTTTTCAAATAACCCAAGTGTAAATAGGCTGTATTCACACAATATATTATAGAACATATGTAAAGAGAATAAAAATGTAAATAAATGGCCAGTACAGTAAGAAATAAAGCAATTTAAAATACTTGCTGATTCTGTGCGTTTTAGTCTACTGAGTTATTACAAGGCACATTCTAATTTTCCGGTTCTGGCTGCCTGATCGATTGTGAGGTGTGGATTCTGCAGCCTTTCCGACATGTTATAGATCTCTGGTGCTTTAACTCACTCCGTTCCACTATCCAATCACTGAAATACTAGCCTAATGTTGCTATAAACTTTGTATTGTTCTGACTCAGGTATTGTTAGGATTAATATCAAACTGCAAGTGGTTTTGCCTTTTCTGCTGTGTTTCTGAAAGCATTCATGTCTATACAGTTCCCAATTGTCAGCCCTGGCAGGTAACATTAATTGGCATTGGCAAGATGGAAAGCCTTCCATTGGTAGTAAACTGCAGAGATGTGTGTGGCTAAAGATCAAATGAGAGCAGCTTAATAAAGCAGATGGGAATTTGCAGTCAAGTCCAAACAGGCATTGGTTGTATTGGCTGGGATTCTGTACTGGGGACTCTCAGAAGAATCAGGTGTTTGGCATCAGACAGAGACTTGGGGCTTTCGGCCAACAGTTTGGGTTGTTATTCCAGCTTTCCATCCTCCTGTGCTTGGTTTGTTCACTCAGCTATGCTTTATCCTGTGGTTCTTCCTTCTTTAGGGGTCCTCCTTCCTTGCCTCAGCTTGTTCTCTCTCTTTATTTTCTGACGAGCTACTTGTTTTTTCTCAGTGGAAGGAGAAGTTTTATGTCTTCCATTTTATGTTTGAATGGACTTATGCTTACCTGGAGTTTTAGTGAAAAATCTGTGAAACAGCTGCCATGGCTTAGTGCAACTTGCTGCAGCTTGGAGGAACCCTTCACTCTCCTACCTCAAGGCACTAGAAACAGAAAAATGCTGTCACCTCCCCCTTCCCCCCCCCCCCCCCTTATAATGTCTGATGTTTAAAATGTTTTGTTAAGTTTTGTTTGTGGATAGATATATAATTATTAGGCAAAATCTTTGAAAATAATTTGCAGTAAGGCAATCAGGCAGGCACAGGCTTTTCTACTGATACATGAAATCTATTAGAATGAACGATTGATAAAAACTTCTTCGGCGTTTTCTGTAACAGTGTCCTCTGGTGGCTCCTGGTGATATTACAAGTTTTGGAGCATCACGTTAAAAACATTCTTAAGGGCTTGCGATCTGAAATCATTACAGGTGAATTGCAGCAAAAGCCTGTTTTAGATGGAGAAGAAAGCAAAGCTGATAAATATGCCATCAGTTAAAAAATCCCTGAATAAACATTTATGTATTTCCCACATATCTCTGTCACAGAAAAACTCAGATTCAAATATAAAAATCAAGATATATGTAAGTATTTAATAAGTTATTTGTGTAACGTATACATTTATGCATATATAGATACACATTCATTATGCCCAGCATTTGAAGATTAGGTGTTTTTAACCAGTCAAACTGGACAAGTTCAGACACACCGAGGACTTTCTACAAACTGCACAGCCTTCAGATAAAATGAAACGTTTTCTGACACAAGGTTTCCAGAATGCCCTCCATCCAGAATGCCCTCTGGTCTATTTGGTGTTATGTAGCTGTGTTTTAGCTTGTACAGCAGTGATTGTGACTACGTTGAGGGAGAGATGGTGCTAGTTAACATTGCAGTAGATGCCACAATGCCTGAAAACGAGACATTAATAATTTAATTTTAGATTATATAGAGAACCTTTGTACAGAATCTTAGCTCCGAACTATTTTGAAATAATTTTGAACAGTGCCTGGTGTATCTATTTGGTTAGCTACTTTTGAGGAAATGACTGGGAGCCAATCCAGTTCTAATCCTGGTGTTAACAGAAGAGCTCATGTCACTGTATGAACCTTAGAAATTCAGTAATGATGTATCTTTCTTACACCAGTGATCATTGGTGAAGCACCCTGTAGCAGTATTTAAACTAATAAATATGTTGTTTCTTCATAGTTTAGGCTGACTAAACACAACAAATAACTTCCACTTTTTTGGTGCCCTAGTTCAGGGATAAACCCTCATATTAAATGGCCTTTACAGTTTTGAGGTAATAATAGGCCAAATTTAATTTCCAACTTATGTTAGCATGGAAAAATTATTTTTTGGAGAAAACCCCTTTTTAGTTTTTCACATATCCTACTTAGAACATAATTTCAATAATCTTCCGACATGAATTTACTTTTATCTTTAAAACAAAATCCCTTTTCCTCATTATCCTCATGAAGTCTGTGCTATTTTCACAAGAAAATGACGCTTGTTTTCCATGTGACATGGACAGGGACCCATGTTCATAATCTCACAGATTCCTTATCAGCCAAGTGCTATGGTGGCTGTCATGACTGGACTTCAGTTATGACAAACTGGACTGACTTTGATGAACTTTTACACATCTTTTAATGCTGCATCATGCATTAACCAAGGAATTCCTCTGCAGTCTTGTGTATTCATTATTCCTGTGACTAATGAATGTACATAGATAACTTTTGCATGTATACTATTTTTTTTTCTTCAGGGAATTCTTATTAGTTAGAACAGGCTCCTCTAACAGGTGCAGACAATTACTCCACACCCCATTTTTTTCTGCCAGAGCCATTCTGTCTTTTATATCTTTGCCAAAGTAGCCACCCTGGCAGCAGTCTGTCAAATTTATTGTAGTCTGTTTTAAGATGAACACAGGAAGAAATATTCTTTTTTTCCATTCGAATTGCCATTTCCAGAATCTGTGTTTTCCAGAGGTTCCCTAGATAGAAAGGGTTTGTTTAATTAGCCCTTTAAGGATCACTGTTCTTGTTTGTGTCCAGAAGAACTGACTGCTGCTGCTGCGGGAGTAAAAAATAGCAGTGCTGCTGTGTTTGCTTTTTTGCTCCCTCTCTGTATTAGTCACAGAAAAGATGTGTTATCATTTACTGGAAGTGTCTCAGTTCATTTTTCTTTGCTGTAGAGTGATGATAAAACTCCTTGAGACAGGTCTCTAACTCACAGAAGCTCTGCATTTTGAGAATCTTTCTCTCTCAAAATTCCCATTAGAAATAAATGGATCAAGAATATGCAGAATGAAAGGTACATATGGGATTTGGATTTTATACTTTTTCCTTACCTTCTGTGAGAATTCAGAGTATCTGGAAACCTTTTGCTGCTAGCGTATAGCAGTCATGTACATTCACTCATTCTGACTTGGATTCCCTATCATCTGCTGGAAGTCATTCTCTTTAGGTAGTTAAATCTACCATTGAAAGTATATACTGGATTGTATTTATTTGTAGTTACCTCAGATCCTGCTAACCCTGTGGGATGAAGTTCCAGGTTAACACTCCAAGATATCCCTCCTTCTTTTTGGGTGAGAATCCTGTACATGCAGAATGCTTCTCCCTCTCTGACAGGAGGCAACCCTTGGGAAAATGGGAACTGCTGTCCTCCCAGTGCAATGCCTTTCACCCAAGGGACAGAGGAACCCCTGTGACACTGTGTTTGACTCTATTTCAGACAGCCCTTTCTGGACCTCAAAGGGTCCAGGTGATGTTGCATGAGCTGGGATCCTGACAGTCCAGGCAACCCTTCTTAAGTTACTCAAGTCAACCTGTCTTGTCTCCCTCGCTTCTATGGTCAACAGTATCTCACTGTCCTGCACCAACAGGCAGAAAAGCAGACCAGAGCGAGGGCTGTTGAGCAGGTCTGGTGATCACAGATGTCACATACAGAAACCATGAGGAATCACAGGGATTTCATGGGGAAGAAACTGTTTTCATGTGCTCCTGCTTACCCTAACCACTGGTTAAAAGTCATACTTCAACAAATAAACATTAGAAGATACAGGTCAAATCACTGTAGCAGATCAACACAGGACTTAAAAACTTGCAGTAGAATTTATTTAATACTGGAGGATTCATATTTCCCTCACTGGACTGGAGAAGTTAAATCTCTCTGAAAGGCAGTATATCTAAAAGATACACAAGCCTTATTTCTAAAAGCTGCTTGAAAGCCCAAGAAATCCTGGGAAACAGTAAAAACCTACTTGTCAGTGCAAATCCCATCAGTTGCAGCTTATTTTTTCCTGTCATCTTGGATGCAGAGGTGATCAGAAGGCTCACAAGCCCTTGTTTTCCATAACAATATCACCTGCAGCCTTCTCCTGTCTTGTGCTGCACAGAGTTTGAATGACATGAAGTAATTATAGCAAGCTTTATCAGCAAAATTCAAACCCATTGGGCTTTTGAAGATCAAAAGACTGTCACAGACATGATCAGTTCCATTTATCATGTTATCACATTCTCCATTTTCACCTTGTACTTCTGAACAATGGCAAATTCTAGTCTCAATAACTCCAGCTGCAGCATTTACGATTTTTATTTCATACCTTTCAGCCCCGAGACCTTCAAAACTAACTAACTGCATCACTTTTATCTGCTCACTAACAACTCTCTGGCTGACATGTTGTTACAATAGAGTGAAGCTTGAAACCATCCCTGTGGGCTTTAAAGGTTGATCATTTATATGGGGGTGTTGTTGAATATAAGTTGTGTCTGCAAAATTTGAAAGTGAAATCTTTTCAGGATCTATGTTCCCACAAGCCCTTTTAATATTTTTCATCCCCAGAATTGAACTCATAAAGTTGTCAGCCCATCATGAATATTGAAGTCATAAACAAATAAATATGAGACCATATGATAAAGCACCCCATTTTCCCCTCCCCACATCCAACATGTTAATACTGCTACATTAAAGCCTGGCATTTCAATCACAACAGAGGTGCATTGCTGCTATGAAGGATGACCTAAATGGAATAAATGTAAATGAACACTTTCTCAGCTAGACATTAAATGTGCTCTGTGTGTGACTGGTTATTGGCCATGTGTGAGACAAAAATAAATACCATTAATCAAATTTTGAGTAAATTTTTCCTCTGCTTCTTAGTCCTTTCCTTCTTTTTAATAGCTGAAAGGGCAGGGATTTCAGAGCAGTGGAAAAGGGACAAACCCAGCCCCATTTGGTGATGCACTATAACACTGCAAAATCATCAGGGAAACAGTCCTGGTGTCTGAGCACTCAGAAAAGTAACATGAGCTATTTTTGACAGCAACATAAAATACCTTCTTTTTCTCAGTAAGGTAACCACAGTAAGTGAAATGATGACTGAACACTGCATCTGTAGGAGACAAAAACGACACTTTCCTCACACCTAGACAATACAGTTGTGACAAGCATGCAAGTTGCCTGCTGTGCTGTTACTCCATAGCCTGTGGGTCTGCCTGGTGCATTGTTTGTCTGGACGAATTAACTGCATTGATGTAGAAACAGTCATTGACTTGCAACTGCATTTGTTTAGTTTGAAAATACATCTTCCAGATACACTGAACAAGGATGCTGCGGGTGCTAATAGTGCTTACCTGTACAGAGTTGAACTGCCAGATGCATTAGGGAATGTTGGTCAAGTTCTTCGACCAAGGAAAAACAGGTGAAGATGTAAGCAGCAAATTATTACATTTCTGGGAATCTATTTATAGGCTTATCGCATGAACACTGTTTCATGGTACAGAGAAGGCTACAGTCATGCAGGCTGTATTTCTTCGTGGGCACTGTGGTGGGACCTTAGATCATGCTAAATGCTTGGGCTGGGTTGCACAGGCTGCACACTGTCCTGTTCTCTAATGTGAGCATCTCCAAATGGAGCTTTAAATTCGAATGGCTTTTTCTGTTAGGTCTTCTCTCAGGCAGTGCAGAGGCTGTACTGGATGGTGCAAATACCCAGCCCACCGCTTTTCTGCCACCTTGGGGTGATATGTGTGCTCTCCTCTCCTCCACAGCCTGCAGGCCGTTTATTCTGTAGAAGGCTCCCAGCTGAGTAAGTCTTTCCTACTCTGTCTCCTCCTTTGTTTGCTGGTCTGGAAACACCTGTCTCTCAAGCACAGCTGCTCCCAGGAATTGCTGTTCCAGTGGGTGCCACAGAGCCTTCTGCACAGCAGTCTGAAGAAAGAAGCCACTTGTGTCCCTTCAGAAGAAATGCAACCCAGAGCAACTGCGATTTAAGACATTAATTCCATAATCCTTGTGGCCAGGTTCCCTCATGAACTGAAATTCAGAATTTGGGACCTAGTTACTCAGGTACTGTGAAGCTGGATATCAAAATGGTCAATTTTTTATGCTATTCTGTACTTCTTTTTGCTCTTTCAGAAGTGCTGCATACCAATAAAAGATTACTTCTCCAATATTCTCATATGATCAAGAAATATATGCTTTCCTTATCAGATTAATTACCTGCATTTGGTGTTGAACTCTATTTATTGTAAAATCAACTGTGTACAGCTGCTAGTAGCTCTTAGGCTCACAGAGGAAAAAGTCTCATGACACCCTAATGTCTTTACATCTGAATACGCCAACTAACTTTCAGCTAATTGGATTTGTGCAAAGCATTTGACACTGTCCTGCACAACATCCTTGTCTCATCTTTAAGGTGCCCTCCAACCCAAACCATTCTATGATTCTATGTGTCTATGACTTTATGACATGAAAGACAAATGAATAAAAGATTAAATAAAGAGCGTCTCTAGTGGCATCATCATCACCCAAAAATATTTCTTTCTGCAGTTTGAAACCAATTGTAAGCATTTGTAAGTGAAGTTCATAGCAGCTAATTAATTGCTCCAGTGGAGGGTAATAGGTGGAAGTGAACAGAGATTTAAGTAAAACTAGTGTGCTCTCTAGCATAATATGCAAAGCAATTTATTAAGAATGTATCAGTATTGCAAAGTCTATGAGCAAAAGGATATCTTAGTTTTCAAACAGAAAATATTGGACAATGAAGTCAACAATATCCAGTAGCCATTAACATTCAAAGAGCCTCTAAGATGTTCTCTCAAGACTCCTCATACTGAGTCAACTTCTCTTGAAGTCACCTATTTTTTCTTCCAATCAGTGGTATTCTGTTTCTTGCAAAGAGAATGAAAGCAAGAGCATCCTAGAAATCATGTAGTGGTTCTTACCCTGACCTCTGCTAATGAAGTCCTGCCTGATTGACTGTTTACAAGTGTTGAATTAACTCTTCTGCTTGGAGGCTTGTATTGACTTAAAATACCTCACAGATCAAATGTACAACTTCTCTTTGATTTGTTTATTACACCCAACAGTACAAAGTCTAATAGCATTAAAAGGCTTTGACAGGAGCTCTGGTACTGTGAATTAACAGAATGACTTGCAAGATTACAGTATTTAGTAGCGATCAGAGCACTCCCAAATTCCAACATCCTGTGTGAGGAAACTGTAGCTGTAAACAACAGTATTATGTAGGTATTTCCATCTTGGTCATACTGCAGCTTCCTTTTTTAAGACATACTTCCAAATAGTTGTACCACATGAGCAATGAGTAAACTTTGTGTAGAGCATCTTAAAGGGTTTCTCATTATCAAATGGCAGAATATCAAAAATAAAGAGAACTTAAATAGTTAAAGCAACCAGTGGTGATATACGCAACTGAAAGGAAAAAGTCTTATGTTCTGCAGGTTCCTAGACAGGGCATTCCTGAAGAGGAAGCAGCAGATAAGTCAGCGAGTTTGAAAGGCAGAGTAAGATATGAAGTGTCAGCCACATTTTCCCTCTTAAAACTCGGGGATAAAGATAGTATCATATTCTGGCCAGAGAGAAGGACTCACCTAAAATTAAATTAGTCAGATCAATCAAGTGAAATCAGTGTGCTGTTGAAACACAAGACTCAGAAGCAAATCTGATTTGAAGTTCACCCCAGGTTGTTCCCCAGGCAGTTTGCAGTGGAATGTCCATAACTCAACACCACCTGGGAACTGGAGCCAATTGTTTTTTGCATTTGGGAAGATGTTTACCACAAAATGTTGAAATAAAATGAATACTTTTTCTTCCTCTAAAATGCTTGCTTCAGTGATGTATGTGTGTGGTTTTAATACACGTCATCTCTAAATAGATTTACACTGAGGAAAAATAATTCCTATCTTGGTTCTACAAGTGTTGCTTAATGTTAGTTGGAGTGGAAAAAAACAGAAGATAGTATTTTTACTATGAGATGAAATTCTTTGTGGTAAAGTAGTTTTCACTAGGTTATAAAGTAATATAAATAAGTTATCCATTATGAAGAGCTTTCCAAGTTTTGCAGTGCTAGTACTCCAGTGGCTGAAGTTTTCTTGACTAATTTTATTGTCAAAATAAGTAGGAACATATACTAGAATGGGGCCACTTGGCTCACTGAGACCAGTTTCCTGCTGCTGCAGACAGCCACGCTACTTGATCTCTTTCATACATGGATAGAAACTCAATTTTTAACACCAATTATGTGTTTCCTCCCCTGTGTCACTTAAAAAGCTGTTCCAGAACTCACTCCTCAAGTAGAATTAAATATCCAGATGCAAGCATACCTTTATTCATCATCAGAACCATTTGCTCCTGTGCCAAAAAATGTGCTTTAGCTTAAATATTTTTTTTCGCCCAGAGTTTGTACTTCTGTTGATGTATTTATAGACCGTAATCATATCTCTTTTCACCTCTAAAGATGCTTCAAATTTTGCAAAATACAATGAATAAGAAGACAGGCTATTAAGAAGAGTACATTGAATCAGAAATAATTCCAAGAAAACACCTGAGACATTTGATCCTTTAAAGCAGAATATTGTGGACAATACAGAACTATACTTGCTCTTGTACCATCACTCGCAGATCTAATATGTGGTAAAATTATGTACAAAGTAAGAAGTTAATATGGGCACTGTTCTGATGGTGAGATGTATAGGAAAATGTGATGGGCTTTACACAGAAACTTAGATTCATGGGAAATCTTTTTTATCGAAAGAAGAAATGTTTGTAGAGATTATCAACTGAGCTTCTAGTGCTCATGCCTTGACAAATTTACTGGACAGAGACGTCAATGGATAAAATGGGGAAAAAGAAGCTCAGTTCTCCAGACCTCATCATGTCTTTAAATTTTTCTGTTTGCCCTTTGTTAAGTCATATATATATTACCTTTTGAAGGTGCTTCTGAAAAGTCACTGTCAAACAATTTGCAGGTGTAATTATCTCTGATACCTAGAGGCTATATATAGCTGTACCTATGACTAGCTAAATTGTGTGGTCTACATTTGCAGATATAAAATTTACCAGAAAATAAAAGGTCAGTTGTATGCAAATTAGGCACACAAGTAAAAATGTTTCCAGATACTTCTGTTGATTTTAGTAGGCTTTGGATCCCAGTTTAAACATATGTACTTTTCTGCCTCAGCTTTTCTAATGTTTCTGTGTGACAACTTACATTTCTATAAGTTAGGCGAAGTAACAGTTCTTGATCTCTTAGGATAATGTACGATAATACTGATAAACTTATTTAAAAACATTGTTGATTTAAATTCCACCTTTAAAGGTCATAGCTGACAGGCAGAGGAGACCAGAAACCAGAGCATTTGCATTTCATTGGGTACATCGGGTGCTGAAAGTATTAACAGGGATGCTTTTTTATAAAGGTTGTTCTAAAAGTGGTGATGCTGTCAGCAGTTATGCTCTGCTGGTTGTCTGAGTATTAAGCATTCCTGAATGGCTGCTGTCTCTGCTTTTCAGCAGCAGCAGCTAAGGTAAATTTAGGTACTAGTCTCCATCAGAACAGAAGAGTTAAACATATTTTTAAACATACTGTAATTGTATAAAAGCCACCCTGGTGCATATATTGTGTGTTATCAGTCTTACAAAAAGAATTTATGTTGTCGCTGTGCTGAATTTGATTAACAGCTGTTACAAAACTCTAAGTTGTGTTCAGAAGATCCTACTGAAAATGCAATCCAAGGTATGCTATAGTTCGAATTATATTTGCTGTGGGTTTTATCCTGCAATAGTAGGCTGGAACACAAGACGTTAAAGAGTAATTTGCTATTCAGTAACACCAAAACACATTTTTTCCTTTCCTTTTCTTTAACCAAAGCATGAACAGCTGGGCAATGGGCTATAGGCAGCTCAGTTCTCCAAGGGAAAATTACTTTGTTTCTGTTGGATTTGGTAATTGGGTTAAGTTAAGCACTTCCTAATTGCAGGCATTTTCCTCTCTGATTTAGTAAGACAGGAAGTCTGAGCCATAGTGAGAGAATTAAAAAAATACAGAGAGATATTTGAAGCATTGGGTGTCCCATTCCCACCCTTGGGCTCCTTCCAAGCACTGCTGCTGTTCATTTCTTTTTTCCTGGATAGTGTCAAAGTCAGCAGCAGCTGACAGTGCTCAGCCAGACTTTGTTGAATGACGGACATTGAATGGTTAGAAGAAACCGCTAGAAGCAGCTTGTCCAGTTCCTGACTTGCTACAAGGCTACTGCCAATGCAAAGTCAGCTCAGCCATGGCTTTGTTCAGCCAAATCTTGAAAATCTCCAAGGAGACTTTCCATACCCCACTTGCTTCGTGGCATTGTGTACCATATGACTGAGGTAATGCCATAGGAATATGTTATTTTGAATTTTGAATAGTTGACTCTTCAGACTAAATGTTGTGTAAATGTTAGCTTTTTGGATTCCTCAGACAAGAAAGTGTTAATTTTAGGATAGAAAGAAATGACATCTGCTTCACTGGTGCACGCTGCACAATAAAATCATCCTTTCAAAGTAAGTGCAAAGTTTAAATGAGGTGCATATCTGCTTTTAAAGCTGATTTCTTGCTTTTTGATCGTTTATAAAAGCAGATGCACCCATATTGATAAAAGAACTTGCAGTAACAGGAAAGCAATTTCAAAATGAGCTATAAAGGATGCTAATTGGCTAAATAATTGTTTATAACGCTAACACTCTCTTGTGATACCTTTGGCTTTTTGCTATAACTTGTCCTTAATTTGTCATTTCTTTCCCATGTTATTTCCCTCTGTGAATCCATATAGAACTGACAGCACAAAAACTAGTCTAGGGTAGAACAGAATAATAAGAATAGCAATTTTGCATTCTTCTTTTGAGATTCTGTATGTTATCAGGGTGCTTGAATATAGAATCCTATAGGGTTTAGGCCCCATTTGGAGCAGAATATTTTGTCTGCCTTAGTGTTCAGGTTTCCAGTGAAAACCACAACTTCAGCCTAAACTGAGTGACGTTTGGGGTGACTTTGCACCTTCAGTAGCTGCAGTGATGACAGAAGAAATATGCAGCAGAAGTGACAGCAAACTGAAATTAAAAGTATAATTGAAATAAAATTATTTTATTACCAACTGAGTTTTGACCTGAATGTTGTCTAGGCTACTGGTGCCTAAAAAGCAAGGAATTGTCTGATTATCAAGGCTGGTCTTCAGAATGGTCTAATTGTTTTCTGACTGTGACTATCCTGGGTCACTTTAGTGCATTTATCATTTTACATTATCTAGGATTCCCTGTAAAATAATGCGCTAATAAAAATATACGTAACAGAAAATTTTTCCAAAGTGATTAAAAATTTAGCCACCTCAAGCAGGCCTAAGGTATTCAGCTCTGTGTCTTATGAGCATCAGGCTGATTCTTATGCAGAAAGTGTTTTTCAGTTCTACAGAAAAATCAGCCTGACTATTGTGCCCTAAGTAGCCACACTACATTTCATAAAAATGCTTGCACCTTGTGTATGTTATTTTTTTGACACTAGGCACATTTTGTTTGACTTGAACTTCTGTTTTTATAACTTTAGTTTAACTTAATCTTCTTATTTAGTTTTTCAGAACTGAGAACCTGCTATATAATTTCTTAGCCAGAAATGTACTTTATGTAGCAAAATTTTTATTATCTCTTTTACCGTCATGTTATACATGCACAAGAAAGTATGCAGATTGCAGGGCTGGGTGGACCTGTTGTCTGATCTGGAGATAGAATTTAGTGACCTGGCCACATCCTATGATACTATAAATATACTATATATGTACCATATAGAGCAGTGTGAGCAGTATGAAATGGCTACCACTCCTTATCACTTGCTAGATGCCTCAGTTATCTCTCAGAAGAGCCTGAACTGTAGCAGAATTTCTACTCCAAAAAATGATTACGTATATCTGATCCAACTTTCCAAGCTTTTCTGTTGGTCCAATAAAAAAGAGATAATCCAAATTCTTTGTAAACTTAAGGTCTCCTCACTGAACATTACAGGTTCCAAAGTGTACTGGACATGAGATGCAAAAAGCACAATACTGTTAATTTTTAAATCTTATTGATCATTTTTGTTTCAACTCTTTATATCTTCAGATTTCTCTGCCACATGTTGAAAGCAGAGGTCTTACATTACGAAAGCAGTTGAAAGTATAGCCTGCGCTAAGCTATGAAGACATGTAGCTTTTGCTGTTGACTATTCTTCAAGTTGGCTTTCAGATGCCTAATAGACTGTATGCTTGTAATGGTTAACAAAGTAAAAATGTTTTGCTTTTTAACAGAATTATAGAGTATATGACTGATGGTAATTTATAGGAATTCTGTAAATTATTGAAAAATGACGTGGATCGAAGCTAGAATGTCACTATATTCCTTTCACTATATTCCACTCCTTTCTATAGAGCTGAGAAATTTGATGTTTCATATATGAAGGTTCAGTTTCAATTTTCAACTTAAAATTGAAGTTGAAATTTAATATTTGCTAGGATAAAGATTCCTGACTCTCTTCCATTGTGCTACATCTTTCCCCAGATTGTTTAACAATTAAATGATGACTCACCTAGTCTTCGTGAAATGAGTGGCAATATCTTGGACGCCTGTTCACAAAGCCAAGCACAAATACTGGTGTGTTTTTGCACCAATAATGCCGTAGAATCTCTCCTCTGTTTCCAGGTCCATTAGTGATTCCAATTATAGCTTCTCTCTCTTGTCTGTCACCTAAACTCATCTCTGGTTGCACTCTCTGCTTTTCCACACTGCTGATCTCCTTATAACTTTTAAGATAAAGGTCAGGAAAGCTAGACTATTTTCTACTATCTCAAAAGAACCAACCTCTTAAAACTTTCCAATTTCCTGTGCTTCCTCCATATTTTTCACTCCATTGATTATAATGTCACTTTCAGAATTTTCCAAATTAAAAAAAGTGTTTCTTCTGAGGTTTGCTGAGATGTGCACAGTTCAGTTAATGTGTTAAGTGTAACAAAGTTGCCTGCATAATGGGGTATGTGGGATCATTACATGAACACAACATCTGTGACGCGAAAAAGTACAAGCCAGCTTTTATGATAAAAACCAAAGAACTATAGTGTTTGAACATAGAAGACTCGCCCTTATCAAAATTAGTGCAGCTTTTACTTTTACAGATAAAAGCATATTAGACATTCATTAAAAAAATTTCTGGGGTATTTCCGAAAACATTGCTGTTGTCTTACTGATGTTTCAGTATCAGTAATTCCTTGTGGTATGTCAATGTTGCTCTGACTTCAGGTTTTATTGGCAAGCTCATAGTACACTAATGTCTGTTGAAAAATATCTGTTTTCTTTATTATCTTTCTGTTGTCTACTTTATTATGCCATCCTAATTCTCAGATTCTCTGATGCATGTTCAATGGGCTAGCAGCAAATATAAATAAAAGCTGAAAATCACACTGAAGCTATGGACAAAACAAATACATTGTCTGTCAGTCTGTCAGTTTCCAGTATGAATATGTTCATAGATTGAGGGCAAGGGGTAATCCGAATGAAATAGGCAGAATCACTTTGAACTTTGACAGGAAATAATTTCCACAATTTGTGGATAAAATCTCAGCACATCAATATATGTATCACTGAGAGAGGGAGAAGAAATTACATTAGAGAAGAAGAAAGAATTTGTTATGGGTGTCATGGGAGATGGGGTCAAATAACTTGCTAAAGTCAAGATAAACAACATCCACTGCTCTCCCCTTGACCACAGAGTCAGTCATCTCATTCTAGAAGGATGGTTGGTCAGGCATTTCTCCTTCATAAATCTATGCTGACTAATCCCAGTGATCGACTTGTGCTTAATATGGTTGGAAATGACTTCCAGGAGGATTTGATCTATCACCTTTCAAGAGAATACAGTGAGGTTGACTGGGCTGTAGTTCTCTGGATCTTCCATCTTGCCCTTCTTGAAGACAGGAGTGACATTTGCTTTTTTTCCATACTCAGGAACTTTCCCCCATCACCATAACCTTTCAAAGTTGATAATGAACGGCCTCGCAATGTCAACTCCCTTAGTACTCCAGCATGCTACCTGTCAAGTCAGTTCATTTAAATGTTTCCTAAGTTGATCCTGTTCTATTGAGGATAAGTCTACATTCCTCCAGACTATCCCATGTGTCTGAGGGTCCTGTATTCCTGAGGGCAACTCTTGCCAGCAAAATAAAGATGTGAAGAAGGCATTCTGTACCTCAGTGTTTTGCACGCCCCTTGTCACCAGGGATTCTGTCCCATTTGGCACTGGGACATTTCTAGCATTCCCTAGCTTTCCCTTTGCTGCTGATATTCCTGTGGAAGCCCTCATCCTCTGTCCCCAGAAAGAGCTCCATCTGTTCCAGCTGCTCTCTGCTACAAAGGGCAGACCCTCCTCCTCAGAGGGTCTGTGTCTTTCTTAAAGGCATGTATAAAACTACCTCACATTTCTTGCCAAAACAAAAATTCAAGGTTAGTTAGGCAGTCTAAAAGACAACCATGATGTACAAGACTTCAATATGGCAAGGATAGCATAGCTGCGCCTGTGGTATGGCATTTCAATGTGTTGCTGTTTTCAGAATTAAAGCAGCTGTGTGCTTTCCCCACTTTTTCATGCCAGTTCCCACCTGGAAAGAAGTCAGTGACAACAAAACTGAGTAGCATCTAAGTGTTCTTTCCATATTCATAAAAGGTAAACAAGCCTTTGATAAGGGACGGTCAATATAATGCTCTTTTAGACCCTGTATCATAAAGGAACAAACAAGCCCTAGTCCCAGGAAACTGACTTGGCATCAGGAGTTGATTAGAAAGACAAGTTCATTGCAGTTACTCTGGTTTTCTTACCATTTATGTCATTCCTTTTGCCACCCTTTCCTCCCCAAGCTGTTGCTAAAACAATACAGCATAGGTATGCGTAATAGTATCGTACATAAACTCCTGCAGAAATATTCTTTTATGTCAATACTTGAATGATGCAATATGTACTTGTATGAAAATGTGTTTTACAGTCTTGAAACTCACATCTTCCCATCATTTGACTGAGGTATGACCTGCAGAGAACACATAGAATTTCCAAACAGCTAAGAATTAATGCAGAAGAAACTTTCTATCCCGTGTTTTGCTCTGAACATTCTTTTAGCCTTAATCCTTTTGTTCTAATTGAGAAATGCATCAGAAATATACATTACATTACACCCTCTAATGAGCCATTTAATAGGACATGTTCTGTAAAAGAACCTGTCATCCGTGCTCTATTTTCTAATATAGAAAATGCTGCATATATTTAAAAACAATGTTGTTTTGAAAGAGGAACCATAAAGTTCTTTTAAGTACTTTATACTATTATGGATTTTGCTAAGGAATTGCTACATAACAGGAATGATAGCAGTTTGAAAACTAGGCATGCTATACAAGAATTATAATTTCAAAAGACAGAGATGATAAATCCTTAGACAGGGTGAATTGGCAGTGCTTGATTTAAGGCAAGTGAGTTCAATATACAGTACTTATGTCCAGAAATAAATTGTACAATTAGTTTGCAAAAACTAATTACACAATTCCCTGACATGATGAAAGCAGAACAATCTGAATGTGTTAACGTAGAAAAAGAACCTGGGGAGAAAAGTGCAGTTTAAAAGCCAAGAAGGATGATTTGTTCCCATACCTGTATAGTTAATATAAACATTAACAAGTAAAAAAATGTTTTAATGCAGAAGTGGTGATTTCTGGTAATGATCTGTAATGATGAGACTTATAAAGGGCTGCATCAGATATATGTTTCACATACTATTATTTGTCTCCAACTAAATATTTTAGGATATGGTTGATTTTAGGATATGGTTGTTACTCACTTTATTTAAGTTTCTGGGAAATCAAGTTTTCTTTCTACCTCTAATTTGTATTCTGTGTCTACCTTTAGCTCGATTGCAATTCCCAAAGAAATTGTCATGTTAACAGTTTAAAGCATTTCACAACATAATGCAGAACTTTGGGAAGCCTCCCACTGACTTTTGGGAAACTCAGATACCAGAATCATATTGACACCTAGCCAGCTAAAGTGAAGAATGAAACCCAGTGATTGGCCTTTGGTGATTTTTTGGTTCTAAGGTAGCAGCATGAGTCAGAAGCAGTGACATTTGAAGGTACAACAACAACGCCAACAGACTGGATGTTTTCACAGTGAATACTAAAAAAGGGTTACTGGTGTTGCCACTGAGTTTACTCTGACTCAGTGCTGCAGTATCGGTTACCTTGTAATGGGAAAAGATTGGAGCAGAAAACACAGACACATATGCTGCTCTTTAAAAATCTCATTTACTAAACCAAATTATACAGTAAAAGATAATAGGATTGCTGAAACTGCAGTAACAAAATGTAGTAAAAGGCAACTCAAAAAGTTTCACTCTACCACTCTACCAAAAGTAAAGGAACTTGTCAGGGCTTAGTTAGTGGTAATCTGGAGCAATGTCCTGGGGGTCACTGGGGTCACGATACTGCAGGAATTCCTGCCTGTCTGTTCTTCCTTTGTTCCCGTTTTCACAGGGGCTGTGACTGTCTTTTACTCCCTTTTGTTGTGTTCTCACCATATACAGTAAGATGATATATATATTCCATTTTGCCTCTGTCATGTCCTGAAATCAGTTATACCCCACTCCCAAAGCTGCATTCCTTCAGTAAACAGTAACTGAGTGTCTGGTGTCAGGCACATTCTTTTCTTTGGCACCTTCTGAATTCATGATCTATTGCACGGTGGCTTGCGATAGAGAAGCATGGGACTTGATAATCCAATTCAGTATGGGTTATACAGGGTGTCAGTGAGCTGCAGAGGGTCCAGCAAAAGACTACCAAAATGGTAGTCTGGTCAGGGCTCAGAGCATACAAGTTATGAGGAGTGGTAGACAGAGATGGGCTTATTCAGACTGGAAAATGGGAGACCAAGTGGTAAGCAAACTCACATCAGTCTACAACTGCTTGAAGAGGAGTTGCAAAGAAACACTTCTTGGTTGTGGCAAACAATATAATGGACAACAACCACAAGTTGCAAGTTGAGTAACTTAGATTGGACATTTCTTCAGTCACCCAGAGAAGCAGTAGAATCTCCATCCTTGGAGGTTTTCAACACTTGGCTAGGCAAAGTCACAGCTAACCCCGTGTAGTTTGATGTTAATCTTGTTTTTAGCAGAAAGTTGGATTACAGACCTCCACAGGTCCCATCTAACCGTCTCTTCTGGGGTTCTGTGGGCCTGGACCACCTTTTCCAGCTTCTTGTTCTGTGACATAAGAGACACTTCCCACAGCATGTACAGGCATTGGTCTCTGTTTTCTTAGTATTGCAGAGTTGGTTATGATGATCATTGTTTAGAAAGGGGATATGGAAATTTTCCCTTCATATAGTTTGGAAGTTATTTGGTATTAGTGAAATGACATAGATGTTATTTTCTTGTCAGAAGTGAGCGCAAGGTGACATTGCTGTTAGGTGTTGAATATCTGGATCCATGAGATAAAAAGCTAATCCTTACCACCCTACCATAATTAACTTTCTCCTGGATCATTTAAACGATGTAGACTTCTTAAAGTGTACCGGAGTTGCTTGTAGTCCACTCCATTGATGCTTTTCACTGTGACTGAGCCAATGTGTTAAAAAGCCTGTTTTGTGTAGAGGGACAATCATCATGGAAACAAAAGAGAAAAAAGCAATAAATAAAAAGAAGGGCAATTCTCCAATACCTTGTCAGAGCTTCCAAAATTATAAGCAGTTAGGATTTCACCCCAGGAAATTTGAGATATACAAGAAAATGCAATGTGATATTAAGGTTATTCTGCTAAAATAAGCATTTTCAATAAGTATCTTTTCACTTGGAATCACTTAGAGCTAAGAAAGAAAACATTAGGTATCAACTCATGTTTCACATGCTGGAAGATGAATTTGTGATTCCAAGGTGTGCTAGACTGCTTTGAAGAGATTTTTATTTTGCTCTTTTCATCTAATATCAAACCATACTTTTGCACAATTTCAAATTTTTCACTTTTCAGTGTATAAAAGAGAGAGGATAAAGAACTGTTTTTCAGTGTACTGTTTAAAGTATGTGCTTCTGAAGCAACTGCATGAATGTAGAGTATTCAAAGTGGGCCATATTCTGGTAGAACATGAAATACTTAGGGAAAAAAAAAGAGAGAGAAAAAACCCCAGAAAGCACTGGTTTTAGCACTCCCATTGTGGTTTGGGGTCCTCTGTGACATCACCTAAGAGCAGAAAGATATTTCTTTAAAGGTCAGAATCATGACCAATACTCCAGAAGATGGCACTGCAGTTTTGATTACATTTTTTGCAAGTTGCAGTGACATAGACTCAGATAACTTATAATGTTTATGTGCTTCCTGCTTTCCAGATTTCTCCCAACTGTATCCACTTTATAATTTTAACATTAAAAGGTGACATTTCATTTACAATTGCCATACCCGTAATAATACTGCTACAAATATGCTTTGGTTTTCAGACTATTGTGTGTTTAAGTCTTGCGCATACAATCTGAAAAGAAGCATCCACAGCCACTCCTCTAACTGTTTCTCTCCAGTGGCATAAACATTCTGTGCAAAGGAGATATCTGTACAAGACCAGTATATAAACAACTATATCAGATGAGCCACGATGTCAGACGATAAGTAGTTTAGGAAGGTGGTGAAGAATTTAAAGGTGTCTTCTCTTATTGGTCTTTTAGGTAGAAAGTGATATTGTAACTGGGTAATGGACATATTAGCTAATGTCAATTACATTCCCAAACTGTCACGTTCAGTTTTTGCCACATGAAAAATCACTATATCAAAACTGCAGGAATTTGGGCACAGAGGGTAAATGGGGTTCAAGATATTGCATAGAACTAGTTAGATCTTGTCAGCAACATCTTCTCATTTCTAATGACTGCTCAGAGATGCAAAACAGTTTTCTGAAAGTCTGTGCTTTGGTAATGAATACTGTAGTCCATCCCAAACATTTCTGAACACCTCTGATGTGTCTCTAAAAATGCCCACACACTTTTAGTTCGACCTCTAATTAGAGCAAAAGCAAATTTTTGTGAGGAGCCCAAACACAAGTGGAAGAAAGGAAGATTAGTCAAGATCTATCTTTAGGACATTCTTTCATTTTTGCTGATTTTTTTTTAAGTTAAACTGTTTTCTATGCTTTATTCCTCAGATTGCCCTTGCCTTCCAGAAGTGTGTTCTGTCTCTTCACTGAAGAATTGTTATATGTATTATAAAAGTTTTTATAAAAATTCTGCAAAGAGGCTGGAATTTGTCTTGTGCACAAGATTATCAGCAAATGATACAGATAGGAAATCCAGAATGACTTCATGGGCCTATGGATCTGAAAATGTTAGACTTGTTTAATACAACTTGCATTTCAGCAATATATGAAGTTAATCTTATTATTTGCAGTTGTCTTTTCTGGAACAAAACCTATTCTCTCCACTGTATGTTAGCAGTTCTGCTATTGCTTATCTGTAGCCATGTGAGACCTCTGAAGGCCATAAAGTCAAACCTCCTGCTCCAAGTAGGGCTAACTTCAAAGCTGGATCAGGTGACTTATGGCCTTGTCCAGGAGAGTTTTGAAAATCCTCAAGTTTCTACAACTTCTACAGGCAGTCTTTTCCAGTGCTTAACCACACTTATATTCAATTTAAATTCTTCAGCTGTAAATGTTGACTTGTCCTGTCATTGTACACTTCTGATAAAAGTCTGGCTTCATCTTCTGTTCAGCTGCCATCAACCTTCTCTTCTCCTGGTTAAGCAAATCCATTTCTCTTTGCCTTTTCTCATAAGTCTATCAGTGGAAATGTGAGTGATATTTAATTTGAAGTATATCAAGCAAAGTTCTTCATTGTTCACAGTTATTTCCACACAATTCTTCCGAAAAAAACCCTAGAAACTTTTAGAAAGAAATCATGTTAATTGATTATATTTTATTTTTAAAAAGATTAAATAGAAGACTGAGAATGCAATTATCTCAGAGACAACCTGCACAGTCTGCCTGGAGAATGCTGGTGATGTAGCTTTGCCAGTCATGAAACATGCATAATAGCAGCATGTGATGTGCCAGTTCTTTGAAAATAGGTTTGATGATAGAAAAGATAATTGTAGTAATGACAAAAGACTTTCAGAATTAAAACTTAAACAGAATTTAGAACTAACAGGAAAGAGACAACATAGATAAAAAAAAAAAGGAAAACAAACAACCAAGCCAAAGAAACCCAAAGAACAGCACACCCAGAAATTTAAGATACATACATTTTTGTTTTATAAGTAGATAAGAGCAGTAAGCATTAATGATTTCATATTTTCTTCATCCAATTTATAATCTGCTTTCTATTATAATGAGAAGGTGCTTGAATGATATTTCTATGATTAAAAGCTTAAGACCATTTCCCAGTCTAATTATATGTTTCACTATAGTTAATCTGGATTTTAGCAGGTTCTGGCTCTTTGTGTGATAAAACCTCTGAGAGCTCTCTGATAAAATCATAATTGGAAAAATCTTCCTTTTAATCCCTTGAAATTTAGATTCTCAGATTGTCTCTATTCTCCTGAACTAATTTTTAAGCAAAAAATGTGAGACCAAAAAAACCCACTGTCAGTTAGCAGTCTGGTCCCTGCACCAAATGAATTGCAGTCAGTGAAGCCCAGACAGTAGCCTGCTGTGAGTAATTCTGAGCAGCTTTCAAATGTGGTAGAAAAAACGATGACCAATGGCAAAGGTATGAAAACAAAACAGAACTGTATCTCTGCACTGATGTTCAATAGTGTATTCCACAGTTTTCCTACTGTTTCTAGTGGAACCTGCAGGAAAAACCACCAAAATAACACACATACACTCTGGGGAAAAAAAAAAAAAAGCTGAAGAGAGGAATGGAAGGAGGATTTTATTTCTGTTTTGAGGGCATTCTTGTTTGGCCCTAAGAAGCTAATGGTCTCACTGAAAATGGTTTAGAGCATTCCTTATCTGCAATGTCAACAGAAGTATTTGCAGCATTATAAAATTTCTTGAACATTTAGCAGATTGTGCTTATCTGTAGCCAGAAAAAGGGAAGATGCATAGTATATTCCATGGCCTTGCCTATAAGCCCTGTGGCACAGCCAGAGCAGAATTACTCCAGATGAAAAGAGAAATGTACACTGGATACGTATGTAGTTCACTTTGAAGCAATATGTTAGCCCAAGAGTAAGAGGGAGTGTTGTTTTGTTCCCAGTACAAACAACTGCATGCCCTTTTTGTGCACTAAAACTGGCACCAATAAAGCTGCCCCAGCCAATAACTGAAGAATACCCACCTCTAGTGCAGGAATAAACTTATCCATAAGCGTGTTCCTCACGTGGTGAACCAGCCCGTTGTGTAGAGACAGTTGTGTACAGGTCACCTTTGCTGTTGCTTATAAGGCTTCTGTGCACCCTAAAAGTTCCTGGAGGACAAGAGAAACTGGAAATTAACACCCTGAAGAGAGACCTAATCTCCATTCCACTGGTAAAAATAAGGAGCAACTGCACAGGCATCAGATGAATGCTGAACAGTTGCGTAAGGTCAAGACTGACTCCTTTGTACCTTTTGAAATTCCTCAATATGCAATAACACCAGTCTATTGCTGCCTACTTCCTCATTTTGAAGCCCATGTCAACTTCATTTTGAAGCTTATGTTCTCTTAGATGTAGATTCTAGAAGTAATGTCTCTACCCCCGTTTTATGTCTGCCAGCAATTTTCCCAGAGTTAAATATTTTGTATGCCATACAGCAGCAGGTTTTCTGTATTTTGTTCACTATTGGTACACAGGTAAGTTTATATTTATGCTCAAGGAGAGATAAGAGAAAGAGAAAAGCAAATATTTCTCCTCCTGTTTCAGTAATGTTCTCACAGAAGATCTCAGAAGTTCCTTCTCACAGTTTCTGATGAGATCAATTAGAGTCCTAAGAGAAGCCACAGGGTCAAAATAACATGTTTCCTCTATATTTGGTAGCCAAAAGAACATAGATGAGTGTAGGTTTCAGTCTGTAGCTTTTAGATTTCAGCCTGCAGGTTTTATCTCTGTAGCTCAATGAAAATATTTAGCAAAACACATCTGAGGTTTGTTTAGAGTCTGCCCTCCAAACTACAGAGAAATGGATGCCAAGGTGCAGTTTCCAATAGTCTTCATAATGCTGGAAGCATATACTGACGAATTTGAGAAGTTAAAGGCTCTGCTGAGCCTTACACTGAGAACAGTTATTCTGATAAATATGAACCACACAAAAATTGGGCTAATATTTTTTTTTTCCTGGATATGACTTCAGAGTTAGGTCACGCTCAAGCAGATGTAAATCCATAGCGATGCCAATGAAGTTAGATGATCAGAGTTATTACCCATGCAACAGTCCTGATTCATCCAGCAGATTTCCACAGAAAATGACCTTGTATTCTGTACTTGAAGAACCCCTATACCTCTCTTATCTTTCAGTTTCTGTATCTTTTCTTTAAAAAAGCAGTCCCCAAAGTGTCTCAGATGCTGATTTTCTGACCCCGTGTGACAAGATGCCTTCCCTTGCTTTTCAAGTTCACCCAAACTGGCTTTTAGAAAACTAAAGTAATTTATATACTGCTACTGATTTCCTTATCCTAAGATATTTCTTGTATCTTCATGTCTTATTGTTGGTATATCAAGAGTCATTAACATTAACACACTCGTAATAGTGTCAGAGAATAATATTTAATTCAGAAGGGGCACACTGAGTTATTACATGTGCTTGAATGAAATTAATGGAGTGAGATCATAGCCAAGCCTGTATACAAATATGAACACCAAAACCATTTCATTGCCAGTCTTTGAAATCAGTTTATGCCAGTCTGTACATTTCATCTTGTTTGGTGAGTCTCATATATTTCTGTGACCTGCACTGTGGGCTAAAACTCTCTTTGTTTCTGACTGTACTTTGTGTTGTGTGATGAAGGCAGGTGTAGACTGGAAAGCATATATCTTTACCAATATTCAATTTAATAATTGAATAATAAAGCCACTTACCTCAAAACATCTAGAAGCTGGTCTGGCACTGGGACACTGGAGCCTCTCAGAACTTTCTTTGAACCTGTTGCTCTGTCGTGCAAGAATAAATAATTCCCAGAGAACTGAAGTGGCAAAGGAACTTATAGACAGTTTTGGAAACATGAGGGAAGATGTAATCTTTAATTTAAATGGTGCTACTTACCTTCTTTGTAGAAACGTAGGTTGACTGGAAAGTTGAGAAGAGCAAAGGGGAGAATCCACTCCTGTTGCAGAAAACTGGGCAGGTGAGAGGACAGTAGGAAAACACAAAAATCCCCACCTTACTCCCTACTTAGCTTTTTACAAATTAAGTGATCTAAATGCATGGTGGATTGCATGGATTTCTCAGTGAGTGTCTCCAGATTGATAGTCTAAAAGAAGCTGATGAAACATTCAGGCTGAACAGAGAAGGGTTCTGGTTCCAAAGGAGCAGAGGGGTGTAGCATTGTTCCAAAGGCCTCAGCAAAACTCTAAAGCAGTTTTTTGGTGACATTTTACCCTTTTCTGGGAGTGGTATTGAGGCAGATGTTGGTTCCTGGCATGTGCTTCTATGGCTATTTCGCATTCTTTGTCACAGCCATTGCAGCTCCTAAAGGGAAGAACAATTAGTTGACCTGCATGCCTGGTAGTCTGCAGGAGTGTGTACTCTTTGAATCTCCTGTCATGTTAGTTATTATTGAAAATGTTAAGTCTTGATTTGTGGTTATGTCATCTTCCCATAACTTAAGTATCTGCAGAAAGAGAGATTCTAAAATTCCAGCTGTATGCAGACCGCAGTTCAGCCCTACTTTAGTGAGAAGACACCATTACCATGGCTTAAAAAAAGGTTAATACCTTTACCAAATTAAACATAACATTAATAATTTTTTTTCTGCTGCCTTAGCTCTGTCAAACACAACCCATTTTTCTTTTGACACTAGACCCACACTGAACTACCATTTTGATAAAGCCTTTCATATTAGTCAACATCTTTACTAATATCTTAGGATAAAACTTAGTTTCAAGTAAATGGTTCAGAAGTTTGTGCTTTCAAAAATCACAGGAACTGTGATTTTGTAAAAATTAGCTTTCTGAAGGCATTCCTGTCTGTCATGTCTTGAGAACTTTTTTCAAGGAAATAAGTACATCTGATGAGAAAACAGTGGATCAGCTCAGTTTAAGCAATTATCCATCTGCTCAGAGATACAGTAACAATCTGTAAAACTGAAGCTTAAATTTTTGAGGCATTTGATGTGGGTGTTTTTAGCATTTTGATCTTTGACAACTTAGAGGTTAATTTCAATAAGCATTCCTTCTCAAAGCTAATAAATTCTACCATTTTTAAGTAACCAGGGGAATGCTAAAGCACTTTATTTTTCTTTTTATGAGAAAAGTGGAATTAAATTTAATTTTTCAATCCCCACTGAATCGTTCTCTGATGTAAAATAAATTTATATGATTTGTAATTGAGAAGTGTATTGATATGGAGAGCTTCTTCCTTTTAGTGGAGAATATATATGAAACTACTCGTATATGAATGTTGGCAAAAACATTTCTTGAAAACAGGGAGCGTAAAATATGATTTACCTAATCCGTTTTAATCTTTACTCATTCCTGATGGGATTATGAGAAAAATGTTTGCAACTAGAGCTATAAAAGAAACAATTTTTACCATTTTATATAACTTTACTGAAGTTTCAAGGATTTTCCCATTGTGGAGTAAGCTAACCCAAAACCTGGTGAGGACTAAAAAATGAGAGTGACAGCACAGAAAACCCAGTGAGCTTCAGGAGAGAAGTTTCATTTGGAATGTGATCTGCTGGTTCAGGTTTCTCTTTTGCTAAATTCAGCCTTCAGTCTGAACTCCAGGTATTCCTCTCCTCATGAAAAAGATTCAATCCTGTAGGTATTTGCTAGCCAGGGATGTCTGCTCTCTGTAACCTTTTATGTCTTTCTAGGTTTGTTTTTGGTTGGGTTATTTTTTTTGTTTGTTTGGTTTGGTTTTTTAATATTAAATATGATGTTAACCAAAGCAGAGAGTCTGATCTAGTTCTATTTTGATTCAGGTGAATGATCTGAACCCTAAATTGACAAAATCTTGCCCTATTTCTGATGCATCAGTATTTTCCAACCTGTGAGGAAAAACATCTTTTCGAAAAATTCTCATTCAGTTCTCTGTAGAACTGATTTTTGATTAGTTAGAGCAAGATAACTTTATGATTTGTGCAGAGAATGTTATGACGTTATGTTTTGTTTAAATTTTAGCATCTAATGCTTATGGAAATACCCCCTTGGACTGCAATCTCAGGTTGAATATGGCCAAGATCAAATGAATCCAAAGCAAACTTGGGTGTCACAGGAATGATTCTCATTCTTTCTTGAGCCTGATAATTACCTCAGTGGTGTTAATGAAATACTGTAGTTAGACTACTAAAAGCTAAGCCTTTTTGCAACTAGTCTTTGTGAGGATCCTGTCCTAAGTATTAACTATAATGCTCATAGAACAAAATACCACATTCTGTTGTAAAAATTGCAGCATTTTGTTAATAAATTAAAAGATCTATGCAAATAATCATGTAAAGTACTTCGAGATACTTAAAGATGAAAGCTACTCAGTTTATATGAGTTAGTAACAGTAGTTGCATCTAAAGGCTTCTATCAAACATCAGTATTGTGGTTCCCTGAGGAATCTGCCAGGGAACATATGCGCCATAATCTAAGGTTTAGAAGCCACCTAGAGTAAAGGGTACATTTTATTTCCCCACCAAATGTTAATTTTCATGCCTCCGCAAATACCTTTATTTTTCAGCCTAGAGGATAGACTCTATCCTTGAAAGGACATGAGGTTTAATTGTCAAATAGTAGTCTCAGCTGGAACTAAGATTATAATTACGGTAGTATGTGCCACGCACATTTCAGAAGACAGAACTTTGTTATACAGATAAATTATTCTCCCATTGCAGTTAATTCTTCCTTTCATTTTGAATCATCATGGATGGATAGAAGTCCATCCTTACAGTGGCCACCTCTACCCCTAAGTATTTTTAATTGTTTTAGGAATGAACAGCTGAAAACCTAGGCTATTTTGATTTCTACCATGAAACACTTAACCCTGCCTTGGAAATATGCAAGCAGTTGGAGTGCCAAATACAGTGCTCTGAATTCTTGAGAGCCACAGGATTCAGTTTGTTCTTTGTTAATATCTGTTTTCTGTCCTGAAAGACTTTGTACAAGTTGGAAAAGAAGGAAGTTCTCTTAACTGCTGCTCCTGAGAAAGGTATTTTTACTGATAAATATATTTTGGGAAGAGAAAACAATCTTTTGGAAAGAAGGGGACACCAACTACGGTTCACTGAAACTTCTGGAAAATTGGCTGCATCTTTCAGCAGCATATGTGCCATGAGTATGTGGGTATTAGACTTGGAATTAAATTTCTGTTATGTATTTTATGCATTCAGATTATCAGGGTCTGTCGACCACATTTGCTTGTGTTTGTAGTCTTGTCCTTATAGCACTGGTGTGTCTGGAGCATGAGTTGCATAGCTGACATGTGTAGTGTCACTGATAATGAATAAATGAATTAATGAAATATAAATATGCAAGATTTATCATATAAATACCATTTATAGCAAATTATTAAGAAAATAATCCACATTCCACAGGAATTCTTTGTCTCAGTCACCTTGCTATACATATTTGAGGAGCACATTTTTCTTCAACAGTCTTGTAGAAATCTGATTTGCTATAATTTTAGATTTTTGTGTGTCTGTACCATAGCTCTTCTACTGAGTTCCATAGCCACATAGACATAGATACTTCAATAGCATTTTAAAAATACATAATTTCAAATAATTTTGCTTATATGTATATTTTCTTATATCTGCAGTTTAGGAAAACCAGTCTAAAACAACAGTTAAATCCAGTACATCTCCCCAAACAACATCCAATACAGTTGTATGTTTCTCAACTATAATTACGTAACATAAAAAAAAAATATTAAAAGAAGCATAAAATAAATTGAATTTAGTATAGTGTTTTAATTTGGGTAAGTTTGTGTTCATTTAGTTAGTGAGCTATAGATTTAATTAGCTAAAACAAATTCCAGATTTGAAATATGCCTAAAGCTGCATTACTTTTTTTCTGATAGTGACTCACCACCAGACAAAACAAAGATGTTTGCCAGAAATCAGGGGTGCAGTATGCTGCACATTAACCTGGAAATTGATCCTGAGCAAAAATCAAATGGCTCTTGAGGATAAAAGATAAATTATTACAGAGGTCTGTGACTTCAAAATTCAACCCACATTATTTCTGGGTGATTTTTAAGACTGAAGTTTGTGTGCCCAAATTGGGGGACATTTACTTGTCTTCCTGTAAAGATATTTGACAGGGAAATATACCATAAGTTTTCCTTTCGTCTTCAATAATTTTGAACAGATTTGCCAAAAAAATTAAGTCATAGCTAAAATATGGTCAGCTGCTTTTTCTTCACCTCCAATGTAAAGCACAGTGACAAAGCTCACAGGCAACACTCACAAAGTACTCATTTTCTGGAAAGAAAAAGTCAAGACTCATGTTACAAAGATGGACTTCTGCTAGGACCTGCACCATACAGTGCTGCCAATAGAGAAAATACATGGTAAATTCTACTTCAACCTTCCCATTAGGAAGTCACGATCACCCTGAGATTTCCTTAAGCACCCATTCTTTTATTCCTACCAGGCACCCAGGAGCAGGTTAGAAGACAAAAAGACCTGGCTCTTGCAAGTTTTCTGGTTTTCTAACAAGGAAAAGGAACATATGAAGGATGATACAAAATTTGCACGTTATTTGCTTATATTTATTTATTTACATAGACTCACTTCTTGGCCTAAGCTAGACTTCTAATTCTGTACTATTTGCCTTGATTAGGTTAAGACAGATATAAATGTAAATTTAGTTTTCTCTTTTTGAAGGACACCTTATAATGAGATTATCCATAATTTGATCTTTGCTATCTGTCTGCCACTGTTAGCTTCTTATTGCCAGGTGCCAAATAAATGCATGTATTATCTTTTGGATTTGTGTCACTGTGAGCTCATGAACACTGTTTGCTTAATAATTTTATTCTTAAAGTGGTAGCCTTGTCTACAATTTAGCAGTTAGTTTTTACTTAAAGTAATATTCACTCTTACCCTGGGGTTTTTTTATGAGAAATGATAACAACTGAGAGCTGGACTGATGTGCCCATCTTCTGATAAAAAGTTCTTAAATTTATGACTTCAAAGAAATAAGCAGCACTTATAAATAACCAATAATTAAAAAAGAAAAAGAAAAAGGTTTTAAAATAGTGTGTGTTAGAGGAATCACATCAAGCCATTATTTCCCAGGTCAGAATGGACTATTTGTTCTGTCAATATTGATTGTGTCCCTATGTGGATGAGCTTCTGCTTTGCGTCTCTCATCTTCAGGGAGCTCAGAACCCAAGCTGGGCCAACCCTGGACAGGGCTTGGACATGGAAATGTCCCCTTTGGATACTCCTCAAAAGGGAAAAGAAAAAATGAAAACTAAATGAATGATCTTTAGTAGAGTTGGAGACATAATTCAGTGCATGGCTGACTCTATCTATTCCCGCTTCATACACTTATGTTCCACAGGCACAAACTTTTCACCTCTGGAGGTGTCTCTCTTTTACAGATTACATCCTGGAAGGACTGCTTGGAGGCAGACTTCAGACAGGGTGGTTCAGCAGCTGAGACTCAGAGAGGGGATGGGTGAGTGGTAGGTATAAGAGGGAGAAAAATCACAGGGGAAGAGACTCGAGGCAGATTGTCGTCCTTGCTATGGTATTGTCTAGGCAGGCTGTGGACTTACAGGCCTGTGGGGCATTACTGGGATGGCTGTGAGGACTACCAGGTGTTTCCCTCTGCCTTTCCTGTGTGCAGGCACCAGGCATGCCTCCTACCTGAGAAGTGTAACTCTGCTGACACAGTGCTCTGTAGGAGCTGTGGGTCTTGTCAGGTCCTGAAGTGATATAGAAATGCCTTATCAAAAATGTAGTGGCAGAACTGTCACTCAAAAAAGAGTTAGCCTAGAACATACTGTCTGCTTCTGGTGTCCCAAGCATTTTCCAAGGGTATCTTGACTCTTTGTAGATTTTGCCTTTTATACTAGGATTTATTGAGTTTGTTACAGTGATAGGATAAATTTTTCTCATTTCTTACACGTGGATGACATGTTTTCTAGGCTTTCTTACTGTGTCATTCTTTACAAACTTTGAGGGAAGAAGGAGGTGGAGAACTAGAAACCTAGATGGCCTCTGATAATAATATGATCCTGTATTCAATGAATCACACAGTTTTGAGGGAGGCTTTTCAGAAAAATAATGTATGCTAGTATTTATTATATTTTCAAGAGTGGTTTTGTGACAGCACTTCAAGCTGTGTCTCTCTAAACTCTTTTTTTACAGTGTGCACATCAAAACACTGAAGAGGTTTTAAAACTCATGGGTTACTCAGCAGCAGGCAAAGGAGTTTTCTAAAACAGAAAAAGCACAAAGTCACTTGAAGGAGACAGAACAAAAAAGGCATCATGGACAAATCTTCTCTGTCTGTGTTGTCTTTTCAGGACACATCCTACCTCCTATGTTTGTGTTCAAATTGTTAAATAAGTGTCTTTCTAGGCAGCAGAAGAGCAAGACAGCCTCTTTGCAGGAGTTCTGTCTTCTCCCTTTCCTTCCACCCCTTTGGAGATCTCGCAGCGCGCCTGCTCCTTTCTCCTTTGAGGCAATTCACTTCTGTTGTTCTGTGAACCCCACTCCTGGGAGCTCTCATTTTCTTCACTTGTATGTCCCCAGGGAAAACATGGTTTCCCCTTCCTTTCTGAATGGTCCACTCGCTTCAAAGTGTAGTAGTAAACACTGGAAGAGCTGCAACTTTCCCCGTGCTACCCAGCCACGGTCTTTCAATGAGAAGTATCATAACA
The DNA here is from genome assembly GCA_033628505.1 of Tringa tobata. Classification (NCBI taxonomy): domain Eukaryota; kingdom Metazoa; phylum Chordata; class Aves; order Charadriiformes; family Scolopacidae; genus Tringa; species Tringa tobata. The sequence continues at coordinate 2,939,955 of JAHREE010000340.1, forward strand.
AACTGTCATGTAAGTGCTGTCTTTCAAAAAATAGTAAAAATTTTTCTGAAAATGCTGCAAAATATGTACACATGGATAGATGGTGATTCCTTGAGTCATTATGAACCATATTTTGTTGCTTTTATTTACCAGTTAAGTTTTAATTTATTCAAACTTTCCTCTTGACTGCTTTATAGAAATTTGTTATTGTGAACCAGTTTGGGAGCAAAGCAAGATTTGAATGAAAAGTATGTTGAAAGACATTGCTTGAGAGCTGCTCACAAACATCCCTTAGAGCCACTGAATTGCTAATATGAACATTATACGGAATTGCAAAACCAATGCACCTTTTTCTGAGAGGAGATATTTTCTTTACGCATTTGCTATAGTGCTTCTCTAGCACTGATATTTCATATATGTAGATCTCAAAGTTCTTATGCCTTCAAATGAATATTGAATACATGATGCTTTTTCATTAGAAAGAACCTCCTCAGAAACCTTTATTATCACAGTGTATTCAAGAAAGTAGTATTCCTCAAGGAATTATCTTTTTTGGTACAATAATCAACTATCTTGAAGAAAAATTCTTAAGAGTAGTGAAATGCTTCAATGGTCCCGATAATTTCCATTGACATTAATGCCACTATTTCTATTAGACCTTAATGAATAGGCAAACTAGTATTATTTAATTTTTTATTTTGAAATGGGACTGCAGCACAGCTTTACAGACAATGAGAGATGGGTTTTTATTTCATAATGTTTAATTGCTGTAAAAAAGTCATGACAGAAAGTACAGTACTTGTCACAGCAGAAATATGCAACTGTAGTGCTCTAATGCAACATCATGGTAACTAACTGCAATTTATATGTGAGTTGGCATTTTCATCTTTGACCTTATTTTTGTCTTCTCATAGCTACTTCAAACCATTATATTCCCAGTTGAAATATCTTGTCGGGTATCAACTGACAAGTATTTAATTTTAAAAAGTGTATGTAAAAAGGCAAAGACAAAAAACCGAGTAGTTTCATAAGCTGCTCTTTAACACAGTCTTGAAAGCACAAACACATAGAAGGTTTAGCAACTTTGTTTACTTGAAGGAGTTTAAATTTTAATTTTTATTTAAAAAATAGCTTTTTTTTGAACAATAACTTACAGATTATATGAAATATAATAATTTCTTTAAGACTGTGGGCCATAGTCTCTGGGTCTTTAATGGAGTTGATATCAGCATTTACAGACAAGTCAATTGAGAAAAATAACTGCGAACAAGATTGGAAGAAAAAAGAAGGGAAAAGGAAGTGAAAATTTTTACTTTTAATACTGTATCACAAAACAAGTTTGTATATACTTCAGTTGTATTTGAACTTGCGTTCAGGATAAACATAAAATATTACTAAGGAAAGGATGTTTTTGAATAATGAAAGATACCATAGAAAGAAAGAACTTCATAGACAGTGGTCTTATGCAGGAATGGTAAATAGTTCATGAAGGGAAAAATGGGACTGCAATAATAAAAAATTTGTTTCCTGTCCTAGAAGACAGATTTGGTAGAAAGATAAAGCTTTATCCAGCAGAAGGTACCCCTGCCTCTGGCAGAGGGGCTGAAACTAGATAATCTTTAAGGTACCTTCTAACCCAAACCATTCTATGATTGTAGGATTCTATGATTATCTTGCATCTCTGAGGAATCATCACAAGATAAAGACTTAGTGATTGCACTTAAGACATTCTCAAAGATCTACCTCTGTACTCATATTCGTAACTTCCTATGTTATGATATGGAGAGTATTTCCAATGACATATTGGCTTTTTGTTGGGTTGGTGATTTATAGATGTAGAACTGGGATGAGGTTTTGGAATAGTTGGTTGTCAGAAGCTATTAGAAGAAATCTGAAATATGATAGAGTTACTCACTTAGGTTAGGCAGGATCTCAGGTGGAAGTCTGAGAGTTAGAGTATGTTATGGAGAACTGTAATTGTGTGCATGTTTTCATGTTTGCTTCTAGCATATTATTAAGACATAAGGAATTATGTACCTTATAATAATTCATGTGTTTCTACTTTGTAATTATGTACTCATGCAAAGGCTATTAATAACCTGTCAGAAATCTTTGAGTGAGGCAGAAGTAAATAGACATACTGAGGAAGTCTTATAGTGGTAAAATTGTATGGTGTTTTTCTATAGATAAGCTAGATTTTGAAATCTCTTATTTCACCTTACTCTAAATGTTACTTATTTTGCAGTTTTAAAAAACTATACCATGTACGTTAAGTTTTGGTTCCATAGTTGCCTATGGACAAATAAAATAATCTCTCTTTCAATCCAAGAAAGCACGTGAAACTAGACACATAATGTTTACAGGCATTTTATTCAAAGACTAAAAGTGGATATACCTGAAAGTTGTTTATGATTGCCAAGAAAATATTGGGATATGGGAATAAAATCTTAGGTTGCTTGTATTTCCATTCAAAACTACATTGACATACAAAACCCATCATTGTTAGCGATGCTGATGGATCTAGTTGTTATAAAGCAATATATATATCAGGTGTATATTCCTATTTCAAACTCTACTTTTTCTATTTATATGCTTCTATTTCTAGTTTTGTTCTCTATTTCTAGTTTTGTTCTCTTGGATGTTCTCTTTTAGCACCATAAGGATGGCAACTGATAAGAGAAGTTATGGTTGTTCCAGTTTTATGAAACCTTGAGTAAAGATTTCCTTCTTATCCAAGTATGCTTGTTTTGAGAGGTTCCTCATCCCTGAACTTGGACATCTATTAGCAAGAGATGTATTTTGCGCTCAGACAATATGAGGTGAAGGAACTATTTTCTGGCAGTTTGCTCTTGTGAGTGAAAAGCAATTTGATATGCAGAATACTCAGCCACGGCTTTTAACTGGAAGGTTGGGCAGAAATCCTACGGAATGGCATGAAGACTGCCTAAGATTTAGGAGACAGATACTTTGGATAAGGAATAGCACTTAGTTCTTAATAATTTAAGTTGTTACTCCAACTTATAAATAAAGTGTGAGAGATGTAGTGTTTTTTCATTCTTCTTAGGTGTGCTGGCACCATACAGAGAGCATGAAATAATGCTGAGATTGCACATCAAATATGGTTTCATATTTGACCTGCTTTTAGGGCTATATGATGTATAAGAATCCAGTATTTCTCTTCTCTCATTAGAAAGACAAAGTGCTTAAGCAAAATTCTTTTCTGTATCTATATTTAGAACAAATGCATCATAGCATTTCAAAGCACTTGGAGATGCAAATACTTGCACTTGGCCGGTCCTCAAAACAGGAAATCTAAATTTAATCGCAAAAGAGGTTTGGGATATTAGGGCAACCTATTAACTTTTTTTTCCCAAAATTATCCTAAAAGTGAAGAAACCCAGTTAAGTGTTCTTTCCTCAGCCCTGTGTACACAGTTTTTGTAACAGTATACCAACATACCATAGTGTATGACCCACAGATCTTTTCTGTTTCTTATTGTTGGGGTTTTTTTATCTCGGTTTCACATATGCTTTACATTAACGTTTGAAACACTAGTAACAGTCCTCTGGGAAGTCCTCTGGGAAGTATCTGGGAAGTAATTTTGTGTATTCTCTGAGATATATGTTAAACAGAAATTTAATATTAGCTTAAAAAAACCACCAGGCTTCTAAATTGTGTTTATTTCTCCAGAGCTGTATATGGTCCTATATTTTCAGATCTGTTTTTTCTGTGGCACATTTTAAAAATCAGAAAATGATCTGCCAAAACAGAACCCATACTGTGATTTAATATAATTGCTAACACACAGCATGATTCTAATCTGCTGTAATTATATAATACAATTTCACGAACCAAGCTGGATCTTCTGATCCTGTTACTGTTTCACACAGGAGGCTGTCCTGTAGACCACAGAACATTCAATCTGCTGTACCACACAGATTTTATGTCAGATCAAAACATGATTAAAATCTCCTAAGAAAAATAAGAGTAAATACAGGAAACTTTTTTATTTATTTTTATTCATGAGCCAGATATGTGCCCTTGTTGCCAAGAGGGCCAATGGAATCCTGGGCTGCACAGGGCCAGCAGGTCGAGGGAGGTCATTCTCCCCCTCTACTCTGCACTGGTGAGGCCACAACTGGAATACTGTGTCCAGTTCTGGGCTCCCCAGTTCAAGAGAGACAGGGAACTACTGGAGAGAGTCCAACGTAGGGCAACTAAGATGATTAAGGGATTAGAGCATCTCCCTTACGAGGAAAGGCTCAAATTGCTGTGGCTCTTTAGGCTGGAGAAAAGAAGGCTGAGGGGAGACCTTATCTACATTTACAAGTATCTAAAGGGCGGGTTGAAGGATGATGGAGCCAGACTCTTTTCAGTGGTTTCAAGCGATACGACAAGGTGCAACAGGCACAAGCTGGAACATAGGAAGTTCCATTCAAATATGAGGAAAAACTTCTTTACGGTGAGGGTGACAGAGGCCTGGAACAGGCTGCCCAGGGAGGTTGTGGAGTCCCTTTCCCTGGAGATTTTCAAGACCCACCTGGATGCAGTCCTGAGTAATGTGCTCTAGGCAATCCTGCTTTATCAGGGGAGTTGGACTGGAAGATCTCTAGAGGTCCCTTCCAACTCTGACAATTCTGTGATTCTGTGATCTGTGATTCATAAGATACTAAAACAAACCTTCTTCCACTGCATAACAAAGCCAAATATTACATCTGGACACGGGATAGCTTTTGGTTAGCAGCAGACAAAAAGAGCATGCATATTTCGCTCGTGTTTATTTACTTCCTAATTATGTAATGGCCTTAGTAGGAAATAATTTTAATGCTTCTAATACGTTATGATATAATAGCATATATCTTTACAATGATCTCCTGAAAGTGAAGACTACAGAAGTTTTGCTTTGAATTCTGTTCTTTCTCAAACCCAGACATCGAGAGAAATATGCTTGTGTCCCAAAGATTTTTATAGGCATTATGCACTGCAGATTATTAAGAATAGATTGTTTGATTAATAAACTAACTGTAATGTTAGAACTTGGATTTGGCTTTAATGTTTTTTTTTGAAATTTGCATTTTGTCATATGACTAAGGGGGATTACTGCAGTCCTGCAAATATAATTTTGAATGGAGTGGCAACTTGTAACTTGTGATGACTTTGCCATCTTGAATTTGTAGAATTAGCAAATCTAGTTTATTTTGACTGTTACAGACGTGATTAACTATAAGTGCATCACCGTGAAGACACTCCTAATAAAATCAGTGTTCCAGACTAACAAAACCTGTTCTTCTAGGGTACCACAACTCATATAAATGTAAATATAATTTTGAAACAGGAGGCCCTATTAAAATTGCCTTAAAGTAACTATACAAAAAGTCATGCTTGGTGGATGTTACGCATCATTGCAACAATATGTTATTTCTGTATATTGGTTTAGGACTGAGAGTGTTTTCTGTGTGGCTGTTCGTTAACTCAGTTCTAATCTGTTCCTTACCCACTCCCAAGTAGTTATAAAGAGATGGTACTCTAAACACTTAATTCTGCTACATGTCTCCTTTGTCCAACAGCCTCCAGCAAACTTACAACTATTTTTCAAGCAGTTCTGGAAGGCATCTGCTGTGACCCTCTCCTGTGGTGGTCTAGAGACGTGTTCATTTTGATAAGCCTAGTAACTGAACTCAGTTGCCTCATGTGTTGAACAATGAGCTAGAGCCAATCAAATACTCCGAGCTGAGATTGTCACTTCTCGTTAACACAGCTGACAAAGACCCATTCTGGTGTAATGATCTGGAAGCCTTTTAGCACTCTCTGTTGGAAGCCTGCTGTTTGACTTCCTGTTGAAATACCTTTATTGTCTTCTCTTTTTAAAATGCAGCTTTTTATTCTCTCATGGGATGTTAGCTGTCAATCAGACAAGTTTCATGCTGCTTTGGTATTTAGCTGTTTTTTGATCAGAGGCCAAGAAATAAAAAGGTGAAACCTGCTGTAAACTGAAAGGAAGATGTTGAAGTGGAAATACGGATGATCGTTGAAGACCTGATTCTCAGCTGCTGGACATTTTCAGCATACACTGACCAGGAGCCTGGTCCATAAACTGGGGCAGAGAGGATGGGCAGAAATACACAGGAGCTATGTTTTCCTCTGGGTTAAGGTGTACTATATGCCATCATTCAGATGGTCTCTGAAGGGGTCTAGAAGATGTGACTGCAAAATTCATCCATTTGCTCTCTAAAATTAAAATGGTCTTTTGCCTCTGACTAATCTGGCACTGACATCTTTCCTCTTGTGCCACAGAAGTTGCAAATCCTCCTTACACAAGGTTAAAAAACCCCAACAAGATAACACATTACCCTTAAGAGAAGTTAAATGAAATTTGAAAAGGACTATCTCTGGAGAAAGTGAAGAGTTATTTAAGGAGAAAAGAGGTGGAAACATAGGATGTTGCAGGACACCTCAAGAAATGAGGCTTGCTTAAATCATGGTCCCATGACAATGGAGATTCAGATACGATAACTTAGTTGTTGTTTTGAAAGTCCTTTATATACCAATACTTTGCTTAAACATTCACAATGTTTAGTTTTTGAGAAGAATGCCTGATCATTGTATTCACCGAAGACATCTGAAGAGTAGACCCAGAGGTTCCTAAACTTATAGTTAGCTTAGGGGGAACAGTGGACAATCACACAGATATGTATATATGTGTGTGTATGTATACCTGTATATTTGTGCAGGTACTGCAGTCAAAGTATGTTTCAGGACTGGGAACATTATGCTTTTCAGCCATGGGCTAGAAAAGGCACCCGACAGACCTGTTAAGTGTAGTCTTAAGGACACTTAAGGACATAAAAATACATCCAGCCTTGATACCCTGAATATGTGCTACCAGGATGCTTAAAAATTTTCAGAAGCTGACAAATACTCAAAATTGGTTGTCTCTGTAATCTTACTTTTTCTCTCGTTGGTTTGCTGTTTTTTGTTTTGTTTTGTTTTGGTTTTTTTGTATGCTGTTCTTTCACACATAAAAATAATACAGTAATAGCAACTAACAAAGAAGGAGGTCTTCAGATGTCATAGTTAATATTAAAGAACTATGAGCAGGAAAGCAGATGGAGAGGAATCAGCCCAAACTGGCGAACAGCCACTGCAGTTAGAGTCCACTGATTTTTCTCACCTATGATCTTTCCTGTAATGAATAATCCCACTGAAATAAAAATAAGTTCTCAACATGAATAATGCAAATAGTGTGTTCTAATTTAGGTGAGCTCCTAAGTGTTAGGATTTTTTTTTGAAGAATAGCATTTTTGGAGCCTGTGAATAGCATTAATAATTTTAAGAATTAATGCAAGTTGAGAATTATAATTTGAAGCCTTTATGGAGTGTTTAATCATTTAAAATACACATGGGATATTTTTCTCTCTTAAGACATAGCAAATATTATGAAAAGTAAGCTGATGTCACCTTCCTGTAGCTCATCCATCATTTTTAAAGTTGTTGGGATGCTGGCTTGTGACAGTTTGTAGAAACTCTTTACACATGCTTCAGACATACCGGTTCAAAATGGTTGGTGTGTATGTATCTTGCTAGAAGATAAGCACCACTTTGCTCTCTCTTTTGCAAAAACTTTTTGGGCTAAATCTCCGGAGTGTTTTAGAGCACTGGAGGTTTAGAACCAGGTGCTATAAAACTACCAGCCCAAGGCTACCAGTTTAAGGGCTTCACCTTTAAAATGTGATCATTCTGGCTCACATCCTAGCTGCCATCAAAGGATACTTGGTCCTTAAAATTGTTCAGCTTGGCAACAACTTGCTCAGTGGACAGTTCTTCTGAGTTAACTGATGAAGTCACCCAATTATCAATTATGGGACAGAACTCTCCTTAAGAACGTTCTGGTAATTCAGCCCCAGAAAAAGCTGTTGAGTGTCTGTGTGAACTCATGTAGAAGATTGAATGAGACTATAATATCCTGTTTCTGACAGCAGTCAGTGATACTTCCCCAACTTGTTCTCCTGACCCTCAGCCTGTTGAGGCCCTGAGACTTACTAGGCTGGAAGTCATTTGTGCTTTCCATATCCTTCAATGCATTTTTCCACCATCAGTCAATCCTTTTTAGAGACAATGTCAATTTTTGTCACATATGTTATCTTCAGGGAAGGAGTTTCAACTATGCATTCTATGCAAAGGGAAACTCTTCCCTTTGGCTTGTGTTGTAAAAGGCATATTTGTTGCCCCTGGTTCTCATACTGGAAGATGGAGAGAACTTCTCACTGTTCACCTTCTCCATGTCACACATGATTTTGTAGTCACACCATTCTCCTCTGTCATCTCTCTAGCCTTCCTTAATCCATTTAATCATTCGTTATACAGAATCCCTTCCAAATACTTAGTTGTTCATAGCACTTTTTTGGCTTTCAAATTCTATTTATGCTATTTTATAGAGAGACCCAAATCCCACACAGTATCTCAGAAAGCAACACACCATGTATTTACACCATAACGATGCATTCTGTTTTCGTCTCTGTTACTTTCTTAATAATCCCTAACATTTAATTTCCTGTCCTGACAACTATTGAATGACCTTTTTCAATCCAACTATCTATCACAGCTTCACTATCTCATCAGATCAGAGCACAGCACTCCATAAAGAAAATGTGAGTTGTTTTTACCAATGTGCATCATTTTCCATTTATCTACATTAAATTACATCTACTGCTTTATTGCCTAGTTACTCAGTATCAAGAAGTTCTTCATAATCAGTCCCCATCTTTATTATCTTGAATAACTTAATACCATCAGCAAAAATTTCTACCTTGACTATTCATCTCTTTGCTGCTCCATCATGGATACATTACATAGCACAAGCAAAAACAAATGATAACTTCATAAATTGTGTGTTATGAAAACTATTTAGTAAATTTATCTGGGAAATTAAACTATTTAGGAAAACTAATAATGAGAATATTTTACCCTTTTGCAATGCTTTTCTAAGAATCCATAGGCAGGACAGGTTTTTATAGGCAGAGGTAGTGTTCTTCATTAGATCTACTAATATTCTTGAGGAAAAAAAATAGTCTTGGGCACATACCCAAGGTCCCTGCCTGGTCTCAAAACAGAAGTAGCAGCTTTCAAAACAAACTACGTATTAAGAACAATTAGAATTTACTTAATTATATACCAGTTAAACTGTCTCTGGAAAAATTAGATCCTGTTACCTAGGGAGTAGAGGGAACATTAGGAGGTTGTAAAGAACTGAAGGGAGAGAAAAACAGAGAGGGAAAACAAGAACAAAAGAAGCTGAGAGAGGTGAATAGACACTGATCACTTAAGGGAAAGAGGCACGTAATGTGTAGTTTGTGGAATATGTAGAGGTCAAAGCTGCCCCCAGCTATAAAGAGAGTTCTTAGGTTTGTCTTTAGAAGGTGTTTGTTACTCTTCCTTTGTGGGAATGAAAACATCTCCACAAAGATGGAGGTGGAGTGATTGTTTTCTGGGAAAAGCCTTTTCTTGACAGCTGGATATTTCTGTCATGCATAGCCTGAATATATGACTTCATGCTGCTGCATAATAGCTGCCTAGTATCAACTACATATATGTCTTGATAACATATGAAGCACTGGATGAAATGTTCTACATTTGCCCAAGTGCAGGTGTAGCATCCAGTTCATGGTTCTGCTGTAGGGAGCATTCATAGCAAGTAGTACAGATATGTTGGTGGGTCTCACTTTTGCTGCATAGGTACAGCCTATATTCAGCATACTTTGTATTTTGGAGAATTTGCTCCTGGTTAGTGATTAAATAAGGCTGAGAAGCTGCTTAAAGGCTCAGGAATGTGATTATGGGAAGATGTCTTTCCAGGCTTTTCTTCCAATAGAGGTTCTGTTTAATGACTTCCTAGGAAAGTTCTGGGATAGAATAGTATGTACTAAGTGGGATATTTTTTTACTTACAGCTAGATAATTCTTCATGTGGTATTCAGGGGACTCTTAGAAATATGACCTGTTTCTCTATGTATGTTTGTTGGATAAAAATCTCTTTCATTTACAAACTAAATGCAATATTATAAGAAGTTTCACCTCTATATTTTAGCTTTTGTTGTATGTTTCAGATGGCAGCTGGATTATATAGATAGGTTTTCTGTGTATCATAGTTTGTAGGTTAACATTATTTATGCTGACTGTACTGTTTAGAAGTAAGATTGGTAAAACTTTATTTTGGAGATAATTTAACAGAAGGTTGCAAATAATTGAACTTGTGGGTAAAACAGTAAAGGAGTCCAAATTTCTGACCCCAGTGATAAAGATGACACCTGTATATCTTAAAATTTTTGGTACTAATATTTAAAAATCCTTCTTGAATATAGCTCATAGGTTCATAGGTCGGGGGCCCATTATAGCACTCATACCTATGCCTGTACCTGTACCACAAACAACTCTCTGCGGTGTGCACATGGGTACATTGAAGCTGCTAGCCTGACAGTGACTACATTTTACTTTTCCTGGAAGCTGTACTGATAAACCTCTCCAGTTTCCTCTTTTCCAGCAAAAATGGAGCTGCTAGGCTGGAGGCAGGATTCTACATAGAAGTCACTTAACTTGCCTGTCTCCACAAAACTCCTCCGGTCCTGTAGTTCAGGAAGAAGTCCTTTCCCTTGAGAAACAGGTGGACGTATATCACTTGCCTATCAAAAAGATAACCAAATGCAGTAAATTAAGAACCTAATGTACTTCCTCATGCAGTTCGTATACCTGAAGGAGTATGTAATTGTCTGATGTGGTCCCTTGTTTTCTTCTGTGCCCAGTTATCTCCTGGCCTCTTTTATGACTTGTGTTTAGGGATGATCTCTACTGATCTCCTTCCTAGAGCAGCTTAAGTCCTAAGTTTTTGCTCACTTGAGTTCCAGGGGTCTGCTTACATTTAAGGTCTCAAAGGCCTGTTAGAATCTGCATGCTAAAGTGTATTTAGTGATTCAAAGATGGAAGGACTATTATATCCATTTTGATCTTGTAACAGAGCAATCCTAATAAAGAATTAGACTTATCTAATTTTGGTCATCTGTGTCTGAGTCAGATGTATTACTTTTGTGAGAAGAGTAATACTTGTGTATGATTCACCTGATATACTTCAGATGCCTACCTTGAGATGAGATAAATCATTTACTAGCAGTACATCTTTCTCCCCACTTGTTATGGAAAAGACCTGGGAAGGTAGTTCACATGTAGATGTCTGTGTTGTAGAAGTTTAAAATAGGTGAGACAGACAGATCCTATTACCTGGGTTTCTGCCAATGAATTGGCTATTTGAACAGTGGTGAACTTGGCCAAATAAATTCCTCTACAAGTTCCAAAAGTAGCAATGAACTTGAAGAGAGGAAATTATTCATCTTCTGCCACATGTATGAAGTTCCTTTCTATTAATGTAGCAGTTCTGTGTAACAACAGTGCCTGTAAGACCATTAAACTCATTAATTTCAAACATAGACGTAAATATAGTCCTCTGAGATGAATCCTAAACATTCTTTATTCATTTTTATCTCCAACTAGTCATTTCTCTTTTTTACAACAGACAGACATACAAGGAAAAATTAAAAAAAACCCAAACAACAGAAAGAATTTCTGCTCAAAAACTGCAAGCAAGGAATTTTATGGAAACTGACTGTATTCAAACACATTCTTGAGTGAGTAGTTAGGAAACAATGACTATTGTCTAACACATCCAAACTGTGCAGGGAGGGAAGGCAGATGAAAATAAAATTTTGGAATTTATTGGAACTTCTAATCCTTTTGTTGCAACTTTGAGTAGCTCTCTGTCAACACCTGGATTGTAATAGAGGCTCTTCTCTTTTAATTCAGAAATTTGGCTGTCAGACAACAATTTCTTTGTATCTATTGTAAGAACATTTAGCTGAATATGATTCTGCACTTGTTGAAATCTACCACCAATACTTGAAGGCACTATATAATTCACAGAGTTAATTCTTTCATCTTATTATCACAACATTTCATTCTCACAGTCATGCAATTTTAGGCTATGAATGGATTTAGGGTTGCTTCTTAGTCCTTCAATCTCTGATATTTAACCAGTCTATATAATGGATCTAACTAGCACTAGATATTTGTAGAACAATTTGTGCTAGACTAAAGGAAAAAGAAGTCTTGTCAAGATGGCTGTAGAACAGTCACTTCTTTTTTGCAGGTAGATTCCAGCGAGTCTGAAATGGCAAGCTATATTTATAAATGCAACAGCAGTGACCCATGAAAGAAGTGAGTCTTATTCTCCCCCAAACAGAAGGATGGCAAATGGATGGTGGAGTTACCAGCTCAGCAATTATTTTCTTTGAAGGGTTTTGTGCTCATGCATTGACCAATCATGGAAAAAAAGTCCACATATAAAGCAAATTCATAGCCTGAGATCTCTGTTATTATCTGTGTAACATATATTTTTATCTACTTCAAAATTTAACTGGGCCACTAGCAGGCAATTGCATCATAAATCTGTACAGGCAGCTGTTTTTATTCACTGAATTCCATGCTGTTGCATTTTGACTTTCCAAGCTTGTTTGTTATGATTCTAGCTTATTTCTAACTTATTCTTCCCCCTCACCACTCCTTCTTCCCTTTTCTGGTCTGCACTTTTTCACTAGCTCAGAAAAGAACATAGCGGCTATAATCATATTACACAAAAATGTGAGGAAGCTTTCTTCATCAGACATCAGCCTGTTGATGAATCGCTCATAGCAGCTTTAATTTAAACTAATAGCATATTCTGGAACTAAGACAAATTATGAAGTGTCCAACAAGTAAGCCAGAGAATGTGAACATGCATGGAAAAACAGTTTTGAAATTAATGTGATGAATTAAATGAATTGTGGCATTCAGGCAGAGTATGACAGTTTCTCTGATTCTTTGAAGGACTACTGTAAGTTAAATGATGGAAGACATTCAGATGAATATTGAAAATAGTCAAAAATAGGAAAAGTATTGAACTAATAAAATAAGAAGTTCAGAAAGTGCAAAAAGGAAAACTTGAAAAATGAGAATATGTTGATAACCTGCTCCTCCCCATACTGC